>JALPQD010000437.1:1383649-1862726 GCA_023101885.1 Typhlomys cinereus | reverse complement strand
CTCCTGAGGAGCAGCAAACAGCTAATATATGCATTTGCTTCAAATGACTTGTATATTAATAAAGGATAATGAAAGACAAATCGGCAGTGTGGGGTCAAGGCACACAGTTTTAAACTGACTGCAGTGTGTAAAATATCTCCACTTTCCAGACAAAGCCAATATACACTTTTACTCCTTTTCCTCAGGGACCATGCACTATGGGAATAAAGGTTTTCTACAGGTCACTTATCAACTACTTTTGGGAAATACAGAATATTAGCCCTGTATGATCCAGTGATGTGACAGATCTTTTATTTAACAACATACAAGCAGTAATCTTGTCAAGAGTTTTATGCATAAGTTAATTGTTGCCTATCCAACCTGAAACTTCACAACACTAACACTTTAAAAATAAAATACACAAAGAACTACCTCAATAAAACCAACACATGAAGGACATCGATTCCTACAAGGTAACTGCGAATTTAATTTTACATGTCAGATCACTTGAGACAAGGTGCAAATTAAAGAACTGATTTTTATTTTTACTTTTAAGAAAACATCTTGTTTCTACAATTCAAAGTGTAATTAACCCTCTAAAATTATGTTGCTATCTAACGTTGAATAAATTAGACCTTTAAAAAACTGCATTACTAAAGTTAAGCAGCTTTATTCTTTATGAATTGTACAATATTATAAATATTATAAAGTTAAATAAAAAAAATTCCAAATCCTTTTTAATCAAAACAAAAAGTATAATGATCTGTCTTGTATCTGGAACCCACGGCAAATACAGAGAAGAGGAAGGGGGTCATTTTGCAACATTCTTTACTCATATTCTCTCTCTCACTCTCTCGACTGAATCTTTCCAGAAAGATGCCAGGAAACAGCAGCTGCTGTTCACACGCCTTCACTTACAAGTATAAAATTATGAACTTTGGTGCTGTGTTCCAGTCTCAGACAAATAAGTGACTTGCTTAGCCAAAAAAAAATACATGAACTTCTTCACGGTTTATGCATTTCCCACTTTTGTACATCTTTTAATCATCTTCTGTTCTAAAAAGTGCTACCAAGTTTACCAACATCTTTAATCAGATTTTCTTGAAACTAAAAACACATTAAAATTTTTAAGCCAAAACATTTCGCAAGATGCCTTAAAGAACATGTCAGACAGGGAGATATTCTTGTTTTCAACATACTGGCCAATATTTTTTTTTCAAATTACTATTCATGCAGGATTTTCCTGAGGCACAATTCAAATAGATCTACATGTCACTAAAGTTAGAAGTTCGTAAAGTTGTTTTTAGTTATTCTGAAAATACACTAAGTAGAGTTTAATTCATTTGTAAAAATGTCCTCAAATTATTTTAAAATAGTTATATAACAGTTCACAGATCATGAACATCTGTACTGACTTTTTGTGTAAGTTGCTTTAGGTAGGTATGTTTTTAATTAGACTGTAACACTTAGCTGAGTATGAACACAGCCATGAACACACGAGTACAAACTTAAATGAAACTAGCACTGCATTCACGATAAGGAGTATTTTTCCTAATATACCAATTTCTTTCAAATTCAAATATAGCTTCTGTGAAGCGTTTTCAAGTACTGAGCAAGACGGTACTCTCAGGTAATGAGAGTACTGAGCAAGGAGCAGGGTGCTCTCCCAGGTACTGAGCAGGGGCGGCAGGGAAGCACTCGGGTACTGAGCATGGTTACTCTCCCAGATGCAGTATTCTTTATCATCCAAAATTATTGAGTCGTACTTAATTATGGAGAGAATATGTGACAGAAACAATTTGAAAAAGAAAAATTTTAAAACTGGCTGGAACCAGTGACATGGTTCAGATGCAGAAGCCAGACCTGAGTTTCCTCCCTGGAAGCACATGGTGGAAAGAGAACTGATTTCTGGAAGGTGCCCTGACTGCCACTTCTCCGCTTGCATGCCAGGACACACATGCACTTACTCTCTCTCCCCCTCTCATGAATAAATAAACCTTTAAAAACCTGCCAGCTATGCAGCTACATCTGTGTGGGAAGTAATCACACTACTGAAGCAGATGTGCCTGTCAACGACATCCCTCCGCACCCCCTCCTTGAAGGACACTCCCTCTTGCTCGCCCCAGGTCTTCCATCCCAAGCAGAGCTGAGCACTTTCGTCACCTACAGAATAAAAACTTCTGACACCTAAGTGATGCTTGCAAACTTCCTGAGGGGACGAAACATGCTTTCATGTCACTTGCTCACTATGATAGTGAGAACTCAAGTATTTGCTAAGCAGACAAAACATATACCTCCAAAATAATCTAAGATTAGCAATGGGCTAAATGATGACTTTTCAGCAATTTCATACTGATTTGAATAGAAAAACAATTTATGTGATAAAATGTAAAACCATCAGTGAATGGCCACATACCACACGTCAAAAACTGTGCACATCAACAGTTTTCTCCATGCAAACAAGTGGCTTCTCTCCACCTTTGTGAACAATCTGATTCCAAGTACCGTGTAGCGATCTCTCCCTGGGCAGACCATGATGCTGCTTGGACTCCGGGGCCTAACCTACGGAGGCTCCTGAAGCAGGCTGAGGCGGTCCAATCCAGACACAGGCTCCTAAGACTCAGAAAGTAAAACTCGGGAGTCCAGAAAGTTCTCAAAAGGAACAAGATTCCAGTCTCCTCCCGATAGAGACCACCAGTGGCCACTGCCGGAGGAGGAGACCCCCTGAGCCACTGGGCAGCCAGGGGGACCCTGCGACAGGCAGAGCAGGTGGTGCAATGCTCCAGGGGTCCGACCCCAGGCTCGCCCATGCCGGGGTGGGCTTTCAGCCACGCAACTGCTTTAGAGACTCGCAGATCAGGACATGACCCTCCTGAACACAACGAGCTCGCTGGTTTGTTAAGTTGTCTTTGATGTACCAGCACTTCGGTCTGTGGAATCTGGATGAATAGACAGTTGTCTGGCAACTCCCAGGAAGAGTCTCTCGACACAAGGAAAAGCTTCCATTTGAGCCCATTTCCTTACAATGACCTCAAGAACTCTGAGCTATTGGAATATAGAGCATTATGCAAATTATCCAGCTGTAAATAACTACGGATCTCTAGACTTTAACGAACACCTACCTAGCAAAATTAAGCTTTCCTAAAAACTGCTATTGAATTTGTTCCAATATGCTAAATGTACTATCTCATTTAGTCTTTCCAAATTCTTTCAACAGCAACTATTGTTTCTTCTTTTAGCAGATAAATTCATGTTCAAATAGTTTAAATGACTTTCATAAGCTCGGTTATTTAAGTTAAACAATATTTAAATATGGTCCATTTAATTTAAAAGTCATTCTGTCTTTAATATTTTAATCATTTAACTATGAATATTTGTCTTATTACTAAGATTTGGCAAATGGTTCTGAAGAAATAAGAAAATACATGCCTAACCTAGCATGGACTCGCACATCTGTTATTCAAGCTTTCCTGTGTCAGCTGCTCATTAGCATACTGACCACTGGCAAACAGTCTCACTTTTAAGTTGCTGGTCCCAAGCTTAGAAATATCAGGACTGACTGTGAACTCAAAGAATATGAGCATATAATTCCACATGTTCACAGAAAAAAAGGAAAAGAAAAAAAGGCACATAAGACAAAGGAAGGGCCTGGCGAAACAATTCTCGGGGCTCTTACAGCAGATACAGACTAAAGTCAGCAGGCGAGAAAAGGACTTTGAACCAGAAAGTTTCTCTGACAAGACTTGGCTCAATGTCTTCAGGAAGAGTAGAAACTATTCCTTTCAGACAGACATCACCTGAATTAACAGCAGTTCGTATTTTGGTCTTTCGACCACACTTTAGATATTTTCACTTGATAACTAAGCCTCAAACATGAATGCTTTAGAAAACCATGAGCTTCTCAAAACTCAGAGTGAGCAATGACTGAATCTCCCCACACCACTTCTTTATAGTATGAATCCACATGGTAAAACAAGAGAAGAAAAAACTTCTCTTGTCCCATCATTCCACTCACAACTGGCTCATCTTGGTGTTCTAGAAAACATGCTTACAAAACTCCAACTGAAGTTACTGTACATTCTAATTTATTTATTACAAATGTTGAAGTAAATATATTTAATTTCATTGTATAAAAATATGCTTGTTAAGAAGATCTAAATGTTCATATTCTAACACCTAATGATAAGAACGGATCAAAAGGGAGGCCGGAGAGATGGCAGAGTAGGTAAAAGCATTTGTTACATAAGCCTGACCAACTGAGTTAATTTCCCCAGAACCTGCATAAACATGGACTCTGAAAAACTGTCCTTTGACCTCTGTACATACACCATGCTGATAATACAAAAAAAAATTAATTTTAAGAAATGATCAGAAGAAAACATTTCAACTCATCATTGCTTGATGAAAGTGTCACTAGTAGAATCAAAACAAGAGAAAAGGTGTTAACTAAAATAGGCTAACATAACCTTTCTTTCTTCTTCATTTTTTTAAAGAACTAGGAACATTTGATTTTAAAATACTATGGAATTACTTAGTAAAGTGAATTTGATACCAACTCACCCCTAGTGGTAAACTAGACTAAATGGAAGCAGCTTCAAAGAACAGCTTTAAATAGTGACTAGTAATGGAAGCATTAAGAAGATGGTAATTCGACTGACAGATTACTTAATCAAAAGCTCCTGCTACCACTTAGCAATTCACACCTGACATTAACCAAATGGTTAGTACTGACTACGTGGAGGAATAAGAAAGTTTGTATTGCCATTTAAAGAGGTTGTTTCCTAAATGGAGCTGTGAACAAGGGAGTAGAAGAGGAAGTATTCACCCCTAAACTAATTAACAAAATAAGGGGAGGGGGACACGCAGGAAAACAATGATAATTAGTATGTACCCCTGGTTAACCGAATCCACACATACATTCATTCTGTATATGCACAAACATCAGCAGCATCATAAACCGTCTCCAGCTCGGCCATTATTCAGCCCGACATCTGCACATGTTTATGCGTCTCTCCAAACAACCTCTTGAACGCCCTGTTGGAGCTGTCATTTTTTCCTTCTCCCTATCTGGCAGATGGCAAGTCAACAATCGGCATCAACAGCAGCCGAATATCTCCCCCTTCCTCCTCCCCCCAAACAGACACAATAATAACTTCTTTGTGCTTCCCTACAATGCAGCTGCTTAAACCATTTCGCTACAAGGCTGCTTTGCCTTAATAAAAAAAAAATCCCTTCTGTCAAGTCTAAAAAGCAGCATAATGTTAAGCAAGCTAAAGCCACAGCACAGCTGCAAACGGGCAGACACATTGACAGCTCCTCCCTTAACAAAGCCGTGTGAATTGAAGGGGTTCATCTGAGGCTCACACAGTAATTAGTATAAAAAAGTCCGACAGCCTCTATTATGCTAAGAGAAAAAAAAAACTGGACAGAACTGGGCTGCTGTTTTGCGTCAAGAGTTCTGCTGCAGAGTAGATAAATCATGTTGGGTTTTTTCCTCTCTTTTTAAAGACAGTAATAAGGAGGATGAGAGAAGCTAATTTGAAAACTTGGACACAGTAATTGTACCATATGGTGAGCATTTATCCTTTCTGAAATGCACGCTAACAGTCACTTACATGCACACTGCTTTGTTTTACAGTTGTTATTCTCTCTACCATATTCATAAAATGGATTTGAATATCTGATACTCCAGAGAAGTTGTGTGTAATTAGCAACAGAACTGCCTAGTTTTAATTTACTGGCCTTGCACTGCAATCTAGTGAAATGCAAAACAAAATTAAACAATGTGTCCACTTTGTAAAATGTTTTTTCTTAACTCAATAAAAAAAATGAATACAAGTTCACTGGAGAGTTTCTAAGTTGCTAATATTTTTGAAAAGTCCAAAAGAATAAACTATGATTACAGGTAAGATCACCACAGTTCCTTGTTAAACTAGTCACCACTAGAATGATCCTTCATTAAGATATCTGGTTAATTTCACTGACTCACATATAACTCTTACACATGTATCAGCAAGCCTCGAGGAAACAATGTCCTCGGGCGCGCCCTCCATTTATTATTAAATCTTATGTGCCAAGTATTGTGCTAGACACAGAGAAGATTTACAGTATTCAAAGATTTTCACCTTTTATATAAATTCAAACATAGATGAAAATATTTGTCAGCTTCAAAATCCAACAAAGACATCGAACTACCAGACTTGTTGGGATTGCTGGTGCTTGTTAATCTTTCTGAATTACTTTTTCCTTCCTGAATGATCACATGTTCGGATGCCCCATAATTAAATCAAAAGACACTACTATAGAGAAAATCATAGTAGGAACTAAATATTTGCACAATACAGGATTGTTTATGCTCTTAATTTCATTACATTTTGGATAACTTTTATTACAGGTGACATTTAGGCATTTTCCGTCCTGATGTCTTGGTTTAGAACGAAATTACTTTAATAATTACTAGTTACTACATAGTTGTTACATAATTATGTAATTACCACATTTGGAAACAGGTGTTATTGTACCTATAGAGATACAATAATGACGAAGGTAAAATATGTATGTGGCACATACAGCTGCTCTCTGAGGTTTCTGGCGATGTTCTAGGTGACACCGCCCATCCTCAGAGGACCAAGGTGAGTAAATTCATTCTCAACTCTGAGGAGCAGCTTTTCTGGTATCCGTCAGGTTTGGAGGCTTGTGTGGGAAAGAAAATGGATTTATTTGAATAATTTAGTAGTGTTTGGCTTGTGGTTGCACTTTTTTGATGTGTTCTTTTCTTTCAAAGGTGTTAAATGAAGCTTTGCACTTCAATTTGATAACAGATATGCCTAGTTAGCAGTGATAACAGGTCACAAGCTGCTACATTAGATTGGTATACACAGAAAATAAGAAAATCACTAACCTGGGAAGCGCAAGACGATTTCATCTGGTGTGTCTTATTACATGGTGCTTTCCAGTAGATATTATAGTATTTAAATTATTTGCTGTCCTATTTTCAAATATGCATATATAATACCATTCATTGTAATAAAATCATGTATTATTTTCAATTTCGTAAACACGAGTATAATTATGTCTTCAAAATATGAATCAAGAATAATTTACATCCCAGATATGCAGTAGTTACATAAAAAAAAACCCAGCAACTGACATGTACGACTTTTCCTAAGTAATTTCAAAGCTTAGCATGAGCCGTGGTTTAGCACATCAGTGGCGATCTAAGATGGAAGTTTCTCTTGTCACTTGTTTTTATTAATAAAGCAGTATCTTCTCTTCTCTTCTCTTCTCTTCTCTTCTCTTCTCTTCTCTTCTCTTCTCTTCTCTTCTCTTCTCTTCTCTTCTCTTCTCTTCTCTTCTCTTCTCTCTTCTCTTCTCTCTTCTCTTTCTTTTCTTTTTTCTTTTATTATTTACGTAGAACAGGGCCCTGTGTGTGCTTGTGGAAACCCGAGGGTGACATCAGGGATTATCTTAGGTTGCTCTGCCTCCTTATCACTGTGCTTGGAGGTTTCCAAGGCTTTTGCCTTCCGGGGCTGGGATTGAAGGACACCACCATTTCTGACTGTTATTCTTAAGCCCAGGTCTTTTGGCAAAGGTTTTCAACCCCTGAGCTATTTCACCAGCCCCAGCCAGTAATTGAATCTGTAGAGGTGGGATGGGAGGTTGCAGCATCTTAGAGATTTTACGTGGTAGAGGCCTCCTCCTGATTAGCTGGCGCTAGTCTGGGTTGCAGTTTCCCACCCTTGCACAGTAGACATCAATAAAATGAAGTCAGCTCATACAGGCTTGTGTTGTAGGGAGATTTCCTCCTTGTTCGGACGTAAGTCTAGTCCTTCAGAGTAGAGGTAGGTCACTTGTTCCTTCATTCATTCAGTCTTGCTCTGAGCAAAGTGCTTTACACGCAAGATGAGTGGGTTTTGTTAGGGATACATTGCTTTCATATTTGAATTTATTAAGGCTATTTATTGTAATTTACACATACATCATATAGGAAATTACATAGATTTAAGTACTTAGGAAAGATAGTATGGTAAAAATGGAAATTACAGTAAGGAAGTTGAAATTTTCTCATGGAATCATTATTTTTGTAGTATTTCAACTTGCTATGGTATACACTTTAAAAATGTAGATATGACTTCATTCCCAAATGCAGTATGGTGTAAAAATGTAGACTTTTTGCATAATGTAGAAAAAGAAAGCTCTGCTTTCTCAATCTACAAGGGCGTAAATGTAAGCAAAATAATAATTTAGCTCCACATTTAACCCAGCAGGAGGCTGAGTGCAGATTGAGTAATTCTCCACAACATATCTACTTCTGTGTAAACTAATCTCATGGTTTATTCTTCATTATGTTGCCAGGATGCTATTTTCTTTTGGCTGTGCATCCTTTGTGGGCTCTTCACTCCCCATCTTGCTTTTCTCTCAGAGGAAAATCTGATACTACAATTCTATTACCATATTCTTATGTTTAGAAGAATAATTAAAAAGTATCACTTTTGGGTTGAAAGTGTAGTGTTTTCTAAAAACAATAGGAACCAGGATTTGATTAACTAAGCTTACAGGGTATGGTAAAACAAATACCAGAACGCTTAAAGGTAGACGGCAATTATGCAGATTCTGGAAAACAAAAGAAAATTATAATGCAGTTCTACTCTGACAGCCAGCCATGCTGAGGTCTTAGCAAATTTGGCTTTCTAAAGTCTTGTGGTATTCAGTACATAGATATTTTTCTCATCATTGCTTCAGCTTCAAAGCAAAACATGGACCCCAGCTTTCTTTAGGAAGTAGACATGAAAACTATACTTAATATAAAAATGACAAGTTCATGCATTATGCAGTGGAAGCAGAATTTCTTGACTATAATGTACTTCTCAAAATAATCACGAAGGAACATATGGAAAAGCAGAGGAATGTGGGTACATCTGGAACGCTTTGAAGACATTTTGGAGAAGCACAGTGCAGAATCTTCAAAACTGTAAACAGCTTCCATGTGGCCCACTGACCTGTGGTACTGACCAGTCCAGGGTCCCCAGCGACAGAGTCCCCAAGAAGAAGGGGAAGCAGCGTCACAGCAAACCAAAGTCCATGAAACACTGGAGATTGTGCGTTGTCCTCCTCCCACACAGCTGCCATTGAGCTCCCTTCCTGGGGCACTTGGGAGCTCTGTGGGCGTGCCAGGTAGACGCTGCACGCGGGAGCTGTGGGCGTGCCAGGTAGACGCTGCACGCGGGAGCTGTGGGCGTGCCAGGTAGACACTGCACGCGGGAGCTGTGGGCGTGCCAGGTAGACGCTGCACACACGTGCTCACTTGTGAGCTCGCTTGCTCGCTCGCTCGCTTGCTCTCACTGTGCTCACATACATGCACAGTCATCACAATAGAACTGAACAGCTTTGTGCGAGGACAAGGAAGGACATATGAGTAAAAGGCAAATGTCACGCAAGCATTTTATCCCAAGAACGAGTAAAAGACATGTTCATTCTGAAGGTCAGGGAGATAGATCAAGGGATCAGGCATCTGCTGGCAAACCTGGTGTTTATCCCCAGAAACACATCCACAGACGGAAAGAACTGACTTCTGAAAGTTGTCCTCCGACTCTAGCTCTGTGCCATGGTTCCCCTCCTCTCCCTTCTCCTCCCCTCCTCTCATTAAATCAAACATCGAAAAAGAAGAAATCATCATTTTGAAAGTTTGTTTACCCCAGGTTGTCCTCAAACTCCAGGCTCAAAGGACTCTTATCCTCCCCTCCCCCCCGTACCTGGTGCTCACTGTGCGCAATGCCCAGTTGTTTCGAACTACAGCTCTTCACTTGCTGTGCTTCATTATTAACGGCTTTGAGGGTTAGAGGATGCCTGTGTTACTTACTGCTGTACTTCTCTACTTGTACATATTTCAACACTAAATGTTTTTGAATAAATCTATTAGGAGCCTATTTCCTAGTTCTAGAAATCTGTTTGTGAAGACCTTTACTGATCTGTGATGCTCATGGCGCACTTAGAATGGATGAACTGGGATTCTACAATGCTTTCGATGTGTTTTGTAGACAACTCCCAATTGGAGATCATTCAACCACAGTAGATAACACTTGTTCAATGATACTGCATGGATGGCACAATATAATTTAGCACTTTGATGTGTCCAAGGGCAAAGACTGGAAGACTCAGTGTAACCTCAGCACTTAAGTTTCTAAGAGTTGAAAAATCTAAAAATATTATATTTTTAATAGGGGCAAATCTTTGAAGCTTACATTTCATGGTTAGTAAAATAGACGTGCGTGCTTGCAGAACAGGGCAGTGGAGAACAAGAGAATGAAGCCTAATGTGAGAAGTGCTTTGACTTTATGACCATAACGTGTTGCAACCATTATTATACAACATAACGTCTATTTGAAATAAGATTTCTTTTGTCTGAAAATGTGTGCATGTGCCTTATCACAGTAAATGGCTCCTTTCTTTGTTGCTATAAAAGTTATCTTTTCATTAGTGCTTACACTAAATGTCACAGGCTCATATTTTCCCTCACTAATAAATGAAGACAATATGATTTTCAGTATAGATTGTTATTAGACATGGAGGTAATGTACAAGCCCAGTAGTCTCTGGCAAGTTGAGCTCATAATCATTTTTGTTTTTCATTTAGACCATACTGTTTTCCTTCTGACATACATGTGCTAGTGATTAGCTTTAGAAGTGTGGTGCATCCAGTGAGCGGCCATTACTAATGGAGAAAGCTGCAATGTCTATGTATCTAGGTAGAATCAGAATTTCGGTTACTTGGTATTGGCAAGTGGAATCTTTTCTTTGTGGAAAGTAATTTAATCTCATGTCATGGTATTATACTAGCGTGTTTTAAAATGATGATTGTGTCATAATAGGACTTTGCATGCCCTGCGCAATGTCCAATACACTGTTGACCTCACAAAGTCTAGCATCAGCTAAAGGCACCAGGATCCCTGGAGGCAAGGGATTGACAGCCACAATAGTGTTCCTATGCTTAAGGGGAACACGAGAAAGGGTTCAGGGAAATGCCACTGGGTCCTTGTACGTCATCGGAGAGGAGGACCCAGAGGAGAGTTAGGCATACACAATAAAGGACTCTGGGAATTGGGGGGGAGGCGCTGGGGGATGGTGAGGGAGGGAGGTGGAGCAGAGGGTTCGGGGGGAGGAGGAGGGAGGGAGGGAAATAATAAAAAATGTATTAAAAATTGATGATTGTTTTATATAATTCTAAGTGATCTTGTTTTATAAGGTTTGTGAAATTATGCTCTAGTTATATAGATGTGTTGCATTGTATTGCACTTGTTTCGATAAGACCTAAGTCAGTCTACCTAACTGTACTTTAGGTTGAAGAGAATAGGTCTCCAGTATATGAATATTTCTGTTGTGTTCTCAGCTGGCACATGCATCACTTCGTTTAACTTTTCTTCTTCTCATAAGAAGTTAGAATTAGGTTACTAGAGTTAGGATCAGGTTACTAACCACCACAAAACCTTGAGTTTATCCACAGTTTGTCAGAATACAAGGCTGGATTAAGAATGTTTGTCAACTGCTCATCTGAACAATGTAGACTTTCCCAAGTGATCTTAGACAATGATCTCAAAATTTTAACTGTTTATAATACATAGATGTATGCCTTCTCTGCCTTATCATTTCTATCATCTTCAGCTTTTAAAAATATAGTGTGATTCTCAGTGAAGTGCTAATGAATAAGGACATAAAATGTTTGTGTGAGCTGATTCAGACATTAAGTAAAGCACTTTGACATTAGATGAAAACGTTGGGGGACCCTGAGTTGAATGTGTATCATTCCCTAAAGATGATACATTTTTGAATATCCTATCAAAAATTTTAGGTGAAAGTATGGCTTTAAGTAATGATCTATCTCAAATTATTGAAGACAAACTCTTAGAAACATAATAAAATTGTACTTGCATTCTTTTTTATAGAGTTTACTTAAAACTTGGGGTCGTTTGTAATAAACCACAGGAAATAAATTGTTACCTAATATAAGAAAGTTGGCAAAGGTCCAAAGTCCAAGTTGTCATAATTAAGTAAATTCTAGAAAACATTGTTTTCCAATTTTATATGTAAATATCATTGTTCTCTGTTTACAGGAGTACTACAATTTGTCATTTGCATTGAGAATTCAATAATTTAAGTCTGTATCCTCCATTCCCATGGTGAGATACTAATGAAGCTTTAGATTTTTTGACATTTGTCTCTCTCATAAACTGTTAAATCAACTTAAAAGTTATAAATGCAAAAGAATGAGACAACTTGGCTTTAATGTATTATGCGTGCGCTTATGTCCAAGTACGATGTTTAAAAATAAGAATGTAGAGGCCGGGGAAATAACTCAGTTTGTAAGTACTCACATACAAACATTAGACCTGAGTTTGTTGGCACATAGCTGTAATCCTGATGATTGGGGCAGGTGATTCCCATAGACTTGCTGGTCAGCTTGTTTAGATGAATCAGCGAGCCCCGAGACACCATTCAAAGAAAAGATGAAAATGCTTGGAGAAGATGCTTGATGGGGACCTCTGGGCTCCACATAAACCTGCGGATGCTTGTGCGCATGCACACACATATATGCACATGGAAGGAGAGGGAGGGAAAGAAGGAGGGAGGGAGAGGGAGAGAGGGAGAGAGGGAGAGAGAGAGAAAGAATGTGTTTGTGGCTATTATCAAGTTATCTTAAAAGGTTGATTACAGGGATGGTACTTTTGTTCTGGGACTTAGTCCCATAGAAATTAGGATGTTTTGTCTGCGTTTCTTAGCACAGTCTCAGACTTTTTAGAAAAAAAAAGGAAGGAAGAAGGGAGAAAATGTAAACCCAAAGAAATACT
Source organism: Typhlomys cinereus (assembly GCA_023101885.1). Classification (NCBI taxonomy): domain Eukaryota; kingdom Metazoa; phylum Chordata; class Mammalia; order Rodentia; family Platacanthomyidae; genus Typhlomys; species Typhlomys cinereus. Next base: position 1,849,906 of record JALPQD010000437.1, on the reverse strand, counting down.
TGTCATGAAAATATGAATGCAGATTTTTAGCATCTTTAGTCCAAAGTAGCTCGAAGTGTTTTTTTAAGTCTTCATTTTTAACATGACCTCTTGTTGCCTCAGTTTCTGAGCCAGTGACGTGTGTGTCCCATTCCTCTTCCTTGATCAGCTGTGCAAGGCCCAAGTGGGGTCCCCAGCTCTGGACACAGTTGGTCCAAGTAGAACTAGCTTCCCAGCACATACAGTGCCATCGGGGTGTCATGAAGAGTCTGCTCTCCATCTTGGGCTTAGGAAAAAAGCCAAGGGAACTTGCTCTTTTGTGTTTATCCTTTTGGGTGTGTATTCTCTGTACGGCCTATTCTTTATAGGTAAAACCTCTTCATCATTTTCAGAATTAGGAAAGGGATGTTAAATTAGACCAACACTCCATGCTAATGAACTTGACTTTGGAATTTTATTGAGGACCAACCCCTCCGCCCCTAAGTATTTAGTTTCTTCTCCAGATGTTTAGGACTGCTGGACACCTTGTGGGATACCATGGAAGTTCCATGAAATTAGAAATGCTGCTTGTTTGCGGGGGGAGGCTTCCCCCTTGTTCCAACACGTAGAGCAGTGTGATGGGTGAGTGACAGTAGCATCCTTTCATGAGTCTGTTCCGGTTATAGATAGAAAATGAGAAGACAGAAAAGTGAAAAAGACAGAAGCAAATTAGGACTTTCCACTGAAGTTGGAGATTTGCAGTTCCTTAGCTTGTTACAGGCCTGGGAAAGGCATTATGGGTCTGTTTAGGGACTGACCGGGAAGGACTTGGGAAGACCATTCCCAGGTAGCTGCTGAGAGAAAAAGGAGAGCAGAAGTCGAATACTAGGTTTAAACTTGGGCAAAGACAAGAAGCTGCTGTTTGCAGCTGACATCCAGCTTGGATAGCCAGAGCGTGTGGCCACGTTCCCCAGGTCTTCTGTTCCTTCTTTCCTTCCTTTTCCATCCCCCACTTTCCCTTCTTCTTTCCCCTCCCTCTTCTCCTTCCCTCTTCCCCACCCCACACACCCCTCAGCTTCCTGATGAATTGCAGGTGTGGGTTGCCCAGCAATGGTGTTACAGGTAAAAATCTTGAAATTAGAGATCCTGTGAATAGGTAGAAGCTTATATATATAACATATATATGTATATATAAATAGTAGATAATGTATAAGTAGAGATATGTAATTAAGTAGACATTATTGGTGATGATTATGTCATGACTCCATACCTAACATGTGAGCTTATATGTGAGCTTGTATATGGCTCCATTAACCCAGGTTCTTTCATTCAATTTTATTTACAGGATTTAGGACAGGTCATTTTCCTATGAAGAACAAGCTATAGTCAAGTTTTAATGAGCGCACACTCTATAATCTGCAAACTAAAGGCTGAGGAAGGAAGATGATGACTTTGATGCCAGCCTGGGCTATGTAGCAGGGAGACCCTGTCTCAAAAAGAAATAAAAATTCTCTCCATCAGTCTTGGGTACTTGAAAGTGAAGCATCTGTTTCTTATGACTTTTCTGACAAGTGTTTTCAGTGAAATTCATAAGTACTGTGTGGATGGTATTTCTTTCTGAAACAGCTAGAAATATGCTCTTCAGCAACCGTTTGATAAAATTAAAAGTGAGCACAGTAGGTGTTCAGAGGAATGGTTCTCTAAAGGACTCATGGCACCAGTGGTTGTCAGCACTGAGATCAGCAAAAAAAAAAAATGTTCGTGCTTTCACTTAGTTTTAATTGTTGGCTTACTTATTTTCTTTGGTAGATTCCTCAATTAAAATTTTGGAGGCTAGCATTGTAGGACATGTATTGTACCACAATTTATTTTTCACATAAAAACAAACTGTTAATTTTTTAGCATTAACATGCATGCTTTCCTCATGTAGGAGAATATATAAAAAACTGGAGGCCAAGATACTTCCTTTTGAAGACCGACGGCTCATTCATAGGATACAAAGAGAAACCTCAGGATGTGGACCTACCTTATCCACTCAATAACTTTTCCGTGGCAAGTAAGTTCATTATAATTGATAATTTACCTGTGTTTGCATGTTTTCATGACTTCATGTGTCAGACATATTATGATAACTGAGAAACCTCTGGAAAAGTTTGTATATTTAATAGCAGGGAAATCTTCACCTTTGATAGGAATTTCAATTCCTCAGTCTGGGAACTAGCTATAACATATAATCTTATGTACTACAATATTTTCAATGTTTTTCATATTTATAATGTGAATGAAATATATCTAATTCCCCAAGTTAGTCACTCATTTTTCTTTGTAAAATGCAAGTGAAGATTTTGAACTGATTGAAGGTATTACGGTACATGCATATCTGTCAGTGTTAAAACCATTTCATTGATTTGAGAAATCATTTTCTGGATGATTTTGTATTTGTTGTTATACTTTTATTTTGTACAACCATCTAATTAAAATGTTTATAATTTTCTTAGAAACTTCATATTCATTTAGTTTGTTTAACTGAAAGCTGATTGTGATGATAATGATGGTGAGTTTTATTGGCTCTTGAGACTGCTTATAGTTTCTAATTCATCAGTAAATTCACTTCTGTGTTAATTCACAAGAAAAGCATTTTAAATTAAAGTTAACTTTGCATAGGGCAGGGTAGAGTCTATCTTGAGCTGAAAATTTTAGCTAGATAATCCCTTATTCTGTATTTTGGTTGCATGTTGCTATTAGATACATTGTAAAAAGATCGGAGGGAAATTCAAAGCTTAAAAACATTAAGTTTAATAGCAACAACAAAAAATAAAAACAAGTAAATAGATATTTTTGAATATTGTAAAACTAATTTTACCATTGTGAGAATTTCAGTCATTTTTCCACTAGCTTAATTTCATTTTTGAAAATAAACCAAATCACTTACAGAATTATAACTAATTGAATAATAGGGATACTAACTTTAAAATCCTCTGCATTTTTATTAATGAGCTTATTTAGGTAACTTATTTTTTTTAACTGTAACCCTATCATTATGTATATACTTACTAAGCAGAATATCTTTTTCCTTGCAGAAATATGTTAGGTATTAGTGAGTTTATATTGGTACATTTTACATTGGAATAATATCTTGTGTTTTGTGTTGCTTTAAGAAATATGTTTTTGGTGAATATTTGCTTATTAAAATGATTGAGATTGTTATTTAAACCATTGTCATGCCTTGCTTATTATGTAAGCTTCTTAGTTTATCCAGTTTACCTAGTAATTCTATTGGTTTGTCTGAAATAATTTATAGAAGTACAGAATTTCTCTGTCTGCTTATCAAAATGCAGCATTTTTTTGGCCTTATGAAATTTCACACCCCAACCAGTTTTAAAGACATACGGTATGTCACAGTCTGCCAACATCTGCTCAACACTTCCCCCGGCAGAGGCTGAAATAAATGCTGTACTCTTGAGGAGAGACCTATTTAGTGACTGACATTCACCTTACCACAAAGTAAATATTAGTTGACATCTGTAATTTTTATTTTTATAACTAAATACTTGACTCAAACCAAAAAGTTATAAACTTAGTATTTTGGAGTTTGAACTTGGACCTTGTAGTAGCGCCATTATTTTAAATTTGTTATTTGTAAAGTTTGACACTATTATAATTAAATTATAGAAATAATTACCTAAGAGGTAATGACTCTGGAGAAGTGACAAAATCAAAGAAATGGTTGAAATGTCTCTTTCAGCACAAGTTCTGATGGACTTAGCAGGCCACTCTCTGAAACACCTGACCCTACATTCCTTCCTCGGCAGAGTAGAAAAACGTTACCTTATGAGGTGCAGCTTGAGCAACCTTTGAAGATTGAGTAACTACAATGTTAATAAAGTAGATGAGCAGGGTCTTCAACACAGAAATTGCCCAAGAGTTTGTAGGGAGCATTAAGGGAAAACAAAACTGGACAAAGAAAGGTTTCCTTCCTGTAGGTTCTCAGTGCTTTAGTCCCATTAGGATATCTTTTAAAGATCATTTTACAAGGCATTTTAAAGATATGTTGGGAAATATTATATATCTCTGCAGTAGCTGAGTTTCAGTCTCAAGATTTTCTGCTAATTAAGAATCTTATTCCATGAACTTAACTGCAGCTGTGTCTATTTCCACGTGACTTGCTTAAGATTTGGTCTATCAGCATTTCGTAGTGAGAGAGGAAAGATCTCAAGAGGCACCACCCATACCTCCATCAGAGGCTAATGAGTGCTAATGCCACATGGAGGGTGGGAGGAGCTACATGCCCCAATGATATGCCCACTGGTATATTGTCCTTGCTTTAGAAAGTTACTGGATATCTGTCATTCACAGTAATGTAGACAGGGCTCGGTGTGCCACACACAGAGAGAAGGATGTCAGAGCTGGAAGGAGACTCGAGGAAGAAGAAAGCTTGTGGTGGCAAAAAGTAGAGGCTTGGGATGGGTCGCAAGGGGTGAAAATAGCATGAATTCATTGTATTAGGTCGTTCATAGATATGTAAAGGACTATAAATGAAAAACGGCTAGGGAAATGGCTCATTCAATGAAGTGCTTGTTGCACTAGTATGAAGACCTTAGTGTGGATCCCCAGCACCCACAAGGAAATCCGGGTACATTAGGACGTGAAGCTCTCAGAACCCCGCGTCATTGGTAGGTAGAGAGAGACAGGCAGAGACAGCTGAATCTGTGAACTGCAGGCTCAGTGAGAGAATAAGGTGAAGAGTGGTTGAGACGCACAGATGACATTGATCTCTGGCTTCACACACAAACGCATTCACACACATGTTACTTCAAATTTAATCTGTGGATTTTAATAAAATTTCACAAAATACGCATTTTACCCCAATTTGGAAAAATAGAATATGAACTAGAAAGGCTGTTAATTCCTCAAATCCTGATTAAAATTTTATCTTCCCTTGTTATTAAAATTGGCTAGGCTGGGGATATAGTGTAGTGGCAGAGCATATTCTTAGTACGTATAAGACTCCTGTTTTAATCCTAAACTAAATGATGGTAGCAAGACTTCAAAAAAATACCACACTCCCTGCTTCCACTTCCTAACTTCCGCAGTCCAACTTCCTCCCATCTGTTTGATTGAAACCACTTTTAGTGAACTCGCCAGTGGCCATCTAATTACTAATATGGGGAAAGGAAATACTTTTCTTTCATTGTAGGGTCATATTAAGTTTTTAAAGAAACATATATATATATTTTTTTTCTTAGAATTAATGAAGAGGTAGATAGCAGAATGCACAGAGCCTGCTACTTGGTTTTCTTGCTGTGTCCTGTCTTCAGAAACGAGGTGTCTCTTCTCTCCAGGAGAGCAAGGACACCTGCAGAGGAGCTGTTTTGGGCAGGAGTTTTACCACCTGGCTTGGGAACCTGTAGGAGGAAATTGAGAGCAACCTTCCACTTCCTCCTTTCCTCATCCCAGGTACTCATTGGGGGCTGGACCCCATCGCCAAGTCCAGCAATCATTTTCAGCTCTTATTTGCTCTTGATTTTACATCTGGGCTGTGTTTTATTCTGCTTCTGACCATTTTGGGGAGATGGTCTTGCTCTCTGGTTCTTTTTTTCTTCCGTTGCATAATGCATAATTTTGGTATTTAAGATATCTGTCAAGGACTCTTCACACTGTACGTTCTCCTGTGAGGCCACAGGCTCCTGCGGGGCATCTGACTGCAGCTTATCTCACTTCCACAGTCGCTCCCGGCCAGGCTGCTCTTGCACCGTGTTATCTTACTAACTGCTGGGCATCTCTACGCTAGATATTTTATAAGCTTGACTTGTCCTAGGATGAACTCAGGAAGGCATTTTTGCTTATTCTCCCCTTATTTTCACCATCTCAGTTCTGTCGCTGCTTGAGCAGAAACCTGGATCCATTCCATGACTTTTCTTTCCCTTGCAGTCTTTGCCCACTTCCAGTTGATTTGTAGTTCTGCTGATTTGCTTATTTCTTGAACCTGTTACGTCTTTTCCTATAATCACTCTGGAATGAGCCCTCTCCATCTTACTGTGGGTTCTGAACTCGAGTCTCTGCCTCTAGTTTGTACCACTCTTGTTCTTCCTTCACATGTCTGTCAGAATGATCTTTCTAAAATTACTTCCTAACTGTGCCATCCCCCCTTGAAAACCCTGTCTTGGATCTTCACTGTCTATTGGATGACATCCAGTTTCCTCAGTATATCATACAAGGATCTCTTCAATCTGGCCTCTTCATTTTTCTCCATGTCTCTTCAGCTTGGCAGTTATGCTTCAGCAGTACTGAGCTGTGTGTAGCTCCCCGAATGACTCTGTCTGCTCTGGGTCTAACCGCGCCCCGCTCCCCAAATGACCCTGTCTGCTCTGGGTCTAACTGTGCCCCGCTCCCCGAATGACCCTGTCTGCTCTGGGTCTAACTGTGTCCAGCTCCCCGAATGACCCTGTCTACCCTGGCTCTCTGTCTACACGCTTCCTTGTGGTTGGAATGTCCATCTCTTCCATTTGCCTGGATAATTTTCTTCTATCCGGGACTTAATTCAGATTTAAATTTCTTTCCCTATTCCTTCAAAATTATTCCTTTCTGCCTTTCAGGAAGTTTTTTTTGTAGCTATCATATTACTCTTGGTTATCTTGTTAATGAATTGTCTTGTTAATGTATGTGTCTCATCCACTAATCTTTGAATCATTTTAGTACTAAAAGCTTAATCCTATTTATCTTTTATTTCCTATTTGCTAAGTATTACGACTTTTAATAGCTGTTCTTGATTAAATATCTGGAAATTTCTAGTGTAAATTTCTTTTTAGATGAGAAAAATGAGTTCTTTGGAGTCTGATTTGTTTGTGGTTGTCTTATCAGGTGATGGTGTTTAAGTATGGGGATTGTAGCTTGTATTACTTCACTGTCAAGTAGATGTCTTTCTCTGGCCCTTCGTATTGTGATGTTGTGTTTGCCCGTGTATTAGTTGCTTTTCTTGTCACTGTGAGAAAGTGCACGAGGAAGGTCTGGCATGGTTGGAGAGGGTACAGTGCTTCATGGGAAAGGCATCAGAGGGTTCATGGAGTCTTGTGGCTGAATGTGGCATGGTATTTTTTATCTGAACATAATATAACGCTATTGGCCTGTCCCCACGGTGACCTGAGGATGTCACATAGCAGAGAATTGTGTGACGTGCTCATTTAGCAACTGGTAGCAAAGCCATGTTATCATGACTAATAGAATGTGAACTTTGAATCCTGTGCTATTAATTTTGCCAAGAAATGATATAGTTACCGCATCTGAAGAATTTGTAGTGCTGTAGCAAAAGTATGCCATGACACTTGAAATTAGCACTTCAGAGGTTTTATGGTTAAATTCTGTAATGAGTTTTATGGTTAAAATATGAAGTTTAAGAAAGGGAAATGTCATTAGAGACTGGATTATTAAGAAGAACTTCCTTGGAAATTGAGATTGTTTAAAGATGTAGTAAAATTTTAAACTAGAAGACAGATTCCAGGTAACAATGTTAGAACTCATTTGAAAAACCATTTCTGAGACAGTGGCTGGTGCTTGTTGAATTAGACGGGTATGAAATCCTTGGGGACAAGCGAATGCCCCAGATGGTGTGCTGTTTTCCTGTCCTTGTACAGAATGAAAAACACCCGAGGAGGAGGAAGAAATAAATATGCCACTTGCGACAATTAACAAGCCATTGTAGTCACCCCAATGCTTTGTTTCCTAGGCTCAACGCTGGCCCCTGAGGCCTCACCTTACCGGGTGAGGTAGATGCAGTTTCTATAATAAGACTGGCACTCACGGCCTCGGTAGGACAGGAGGTAATTTCAGGGACACCTTCACGCACTTTGTTTTCAACTACAAGTTTCAAACTACGGTGCTTAGAGTGAACAGATACATACTTGCATTTGTGCTTATTATTTTTATATCTGTAGGAGAGTGTGTTGCAGAGAGGCAAGTCCCACTTGGGCAAGTCTACACAGACAGTAGAATTTATTGTGAAATTACTAACCAATAAATCAGGATGTATCAGTTTTTTGAGCAAAATATTGACTGTATACCACCAGATACCAGGAACCCTTTGATGGGGAGCTGGGCGTCCTTGTATTCTTTATCGGAACCTTTTCATAAACGGAGAGTAAAACAGTTACTGTTTACTTAAGTTCCTGAAATTTATAGGTAATTTTAGGTTGCATATAGATTCTTTTCTAATTTATTTGCTAAATATTTGCTTTTAGTAAATAATTTCTGACTGGAAATTTTTAGTTTCTGGAAAATAAAATATTGTGCATAATTTATAAAATTATAACTATAATTATGATTGTATACCCATTATATTTGACACTTTAATATCTTTAAATTATTGCATAGAAGATTAAGAGGGATTTATAAAATTAAGGAAAGAATTGACATTTTAAAAGCATACTATATACTCTTGTCTTTATTTTTTCATAATATTTGTCATCATCAGAACAACATGAAGGGTTGGGGGCTCACTCAGTGGCACAAGTGATTGGATGAAAGCGGAAGCTCCAGTGTCCCACTCCCAGATCTCACATGTATGGAGGTGGGAATGGTGGTCCCCCTGTGATTCCAGCCTGGATATCAGAGCCTGGGAATCCACAGAGTGAGTTTGTTAGCTAAATTAACCCTAAGACTGCAGCTCAAAGCAGTAAGGCGGAAGAGCGGTCAAGAATGATTCTAGGTGTCACCCTTGGCTTTCTACATTCCCTCATGCTAGGTCAACATGAATGCAGATGTAAAAATTGGGTCTCTGGTTATTTCATAAAAATTTGTTGTATAATTTCGTACTGATCATATAACTATACCAATATATACATGGGAATACATGTGTGCCCATCCATATTCAAGCATACATACACATATTCTATACACACATACTCAAAAAGCCAAAAAAAAATGGAAAAAAGAACATGAAATATATATTAAAAAACCTGGAAGGAGAACTTGAGAGATTAAAATTTTTCTCAGACTCTGAAAACAAGTAACCTAACTTGAATTAGTTTGATTATGTATGAGGTAAAGAACAATGTTCTCCAAGTAATGTGTAGTCAGTGCCCCCAGAGGTTTAGGGGTCCACCACATATGATACACAGCACATTAATGGAGACCTCTCATTAGTATCAGTCTTTTTTTTGAGTACAGTAACTTTATTTCTGCTAGGTCAGAATGAATGTAGATGCAGAAACCAGGTCTCCGAATATTTATTAAAAAGGTTTGCTATATACCAAGATTCAGAATTTTATTATATTTAAAATAAATGCTTTAGTTTGAAGGATTTCAAAAGTCCTTTGTTCTAAAATTCTATGATTGCTTGGAGACATAGAAAATAACAACTTACTGACTCATTAGTCTATTGATAATAATAATAAGCTATCACTAATTAGCACCTGCCCACTACCAATATACACATAATTCTTAGATCTTTGCAAGACGAGTAGTCTATTTTGGAGTTGGAGCTGTGTAGCTTCTGCAGTCTTCATTCAGGTCTCACTGTGTGAACCATGCTTCCTCCCTCCTCCCTCCTGACTTGCATGTCCATCCACCGTAGGAGCTTCTGATGGGAGGTTTTCTGGAAGGGAAGTTGGGAAGACAGTGACTTTTTTCGCCTCTAGAAGTTTTTCAATATTGTGGATCAAATCATGTCATTATCATTTGCTGTGTGAAGATACACTTCAGAGTTTTGGTGACTTCCGTTTCAGGAAAATGAAGCTTAATGCAAAGAAATCACTCATATTTAAGATTTCAGCATTGCTTTTCAAATTATGAAAGAAGTCATAGTGCAATTACTAGTTTTTAGAGATAAGGTCATCAGTTATTCTTATAAATGACATAATCACAATAGCATATTTCATTGCTATTTCAGAATGTTTAAGGCTTTACCATTACCTTTCTACCTTCTCCCCTTATCCCTGTTTATCTGAAAGCTTTTGTTGCACTAGGAGTAAAACTAGGCCTAAGGCAGAGTGGAGGGAAGGGCTATAGAGCTTGTTATTTAGAAGAGATATAGAGAAATTGTTTAGGATTGGAAATAATGCATAATCAAGCAGATGCTAATGAAAAAATGAAATGCAGAGGGAGAGAAAAGAGACGAGGGTGCCTGTTTGGAAGTTTCATAGAGGAGAGTACATTGCCCCTTTATTATAATAATGTTTCTGCACTATAATAAGGTCTTTCATTGCAAGTTCAGCCTTTTTCATTCATCTGTTTTGTGCTCTGCTTCCTCTGTTACTAATTGTTAGCACAATAGTCTTCCAACTATGAAGTCTCAGTGTCCTTTTGGACCAATTTGTCATTGTCTTTCTCCCTCACCCCCCAACCCATGCACTTGGCATCTATTACCATGGTTGCATTTTTAGACATTTTGTATGTTCTACAATGGCAGTGCCTCTGAAACATGCCAGAACAGTTCAGGATTAAATCACCCACCCAGCAACAGTTACTGCTTCCAAATGCACACTGAGGATTTCTTCTTCTATAGGGTATATTCATAAAGTGTTTAGAATAAATATATGGTACTATTCAAAGCATTATTTAAAATTCACCATTCCCTTGAACATCATGGTAATCCTGTAGAAATAAGACTTTTTAAAAAATGTTTTGGTTAAACTGCATTGTTTACAGGTTTATTGCCAGCCTCATAAAAAAGTTTCTGTGGCTTCACAAAGCTATGTATGTTCTTTTCCAGTTAATGGCTCTTTATTCTTATGGACAGTGTTACTGTGATTAAGGAGTAGACCAAGTTGACTGAGACTGTCCTGGTACCAGCTCCATTCACGGCACCCCCTGAACATTTTGGCCAATACATATTTCACATGTGCTCTCGTCCTTGTCTAAATAATGCGATGACACAGAGATGGTTGTCAAATGTAATTTCTATTAGGAAATCATGAATGTACCATTCTTTGATAGTTTATCTGCCTTGTAAAACTTTTCATCGTTGATGCTTTTAAATGTCTTGTTCTCTCAAGATGGGTAGCAGTTTTGTTCTGAATGCTAGCCAGTTCGGTCTGTTTTCTGGGGAGGAAAGAAAAACCTCTCTCAGTCCTGTGTATGTGTCACTGGTTTCTTCAGTTTATTTGCCCAAAACTAGCAAGTGAAACCTATGAAGCTTGTTGTAAAGAAACAAGCTTTTCTCCCTTTCTTGCGAGCACCCAACATTCTCAAGGCAGAACAGCATGGGATATAAAAAAAGGACCCCAAAATTAAAGCCTGGATTTGAGCCTCAAGTCTTCCCATTTCAATGGCTTAATGATTTTGAACAAGGATTTAAAAATGAAACAATTTCCCCATTTTAAAAATTTAAGTTCTAGAAGTGATAGACTACATTAGAACCTTATTGAGAAGATTACATAAAAATGTTATATGGGAAATTTGTTGTATAAAAACAGTTGATTAACGTTAAATAGTTATTGATAAATTAATCATTTAAGATAAATTTTTGAAGACGATACAATGGAAGCAGTGACAAATGGCAAAAATTTAAGACTTCTGTTCTTCTAGAGATGAGTAGTGATGTGGTATTCTGAAAGACATCTTCACTTAGCTTGATATGCTTAGCTAAAGTAGTAAATGCTTGGTTCTTAATTTCCTCTGTATCAAAAAGCTGTACCAAAGCTCCAGGAAGTCGCCAAGTCTCGGGCGAAGCCTTCTGAAGCCAGAAGCCTTCTGAAGCCAGAAGCCTTCTGAAGCCAGGCTTCCTCATTTATCTCCTTGAATGGAATAAAGAAAGGTATTTTCTCCTTAAAGTTTCAAGTGATATTTTCCACAGAAATCAGGTCCTAGTAGTAAGGTCTTTACATTTGATTTACTTTACATTTAATGAACTTAACTGGTTTGTTTATGATCCTATAGATTCATTGTTCATTGCAGTTTTGTACTTTATTCTAGTTAGGTGGATTCATCTGTAAAGGGGAGAAAGCCCTTTTCCTTCTGTAACTCTTGTTCACTCTCCTTCTGTAACTCCATCTTCACTTTCCTTCTGTAACTCCATCTTCACTTTCCTTCTGTAACTCATCTTCACTTTCCTTCTGTAACTCATCTTCACTTTCCTTCTGTAACTCATCTTCACTTTCCTTCTGTAACTCCATCTTCACTCTCCTTCTGTAACTCCATCTTCACTCTCCTTCTGTAACTCCATCTTCACTTTCCTTCTGTAACTCATCTTCACTTTCCTTCTGTAACTCATCTTCACTTTCCTTCTGTAACTCCATCTTCACTCTCCTTCTGTAACTCCATCTTCACTTTCCTTCTGTAACTCATCTTCACTTTCCTTCTGTAACTCCATCTTCACTTTCCTTCTGTAACTCCATCTTCACTTTCCTTCTGTAACTCCATCTTCACTTTCCTTCTGTAACTCCATCTTCACTTTTCCTAGGAGACGACTTCTCTTAAATGTTGGAGCTAATGGCTTGGAAGTTGGGAGTATGATTAGGTTTAAATATGCTTCTTTCCAAATTGTGATTGATATACATTTAAATGTACATATTACAAACATGTTAAAAGTGTATTTCCCACTCTATCCCCTTGCTTTTTCTTTTTTTAAGAGACAAAATTTGGTCATGTTGTCCAGGTTATGCTTAAGATACTCCTTCTTCATACCTTCTATGTGGCTGAAACTTTAGGAGTGCTATGTTCAACTGAAGGATGTATTTTTCTTTTAGATGATTACTATATTCTTAGAGGTTGTCTAGACCAAGCAATTTATATAATATAATTTATAAATATGATTTGTATCAAAACAATGATAAATTAGAGTTTTCTAACTCTAAAAGAGAATGAACTAGAAAATACTAAAGTTATTTTATGCAAAAAGGAGAATTTGACATGTTTTACTGTGACTAAAACATCTGAAACTATTGAGATTTATTATGTATATACTTAGATTTATTACACATAGAGAACTATGGGAAGTACTGTGCACAGCTGAGGCAGGCATTATTAAGATTTGTTCTGGATGTATTTAGACTATTACCATAGAGAGCTATGGGAAGTACTGTGCACAGCCAGGGCAGGCATTATTAAGATTTGTTCTGGATGTATTTAGACTGTTACCATAGAGAGCTATGGGAAGTACTGTGCACAGCCAGGGCAGGCATTATTAAGGATGTCCCCATGAAACAGTCAGATCATGGCGTGCACGAGTGGTCTGTACTGGATAACCCTAACCTGGATTTTCAGGACTGGAATAATGGGAAAAGACCTTGAGTGTCAGGAATCCAGGTAGAAAGGATGAGTTTCCAGGTGAGGCGAGTGGCATGAGTCGTACATTGGCATGTTAAGGGTGGTCCGGGTCGCTGGGCGTGTGGGCCAGGTGGGTAATACAGCAGTCAAGAGCGTCTAGAGTTTGAGGCCAGCTGGAGCTGTGCAGCAAGACCCTAAGCGAAACCACTGTGTGCGTAGGCAGGGTAACCGGACTCACCTAGTGCGTACAGGGTCCTGGCTTGAATCCCGAGGAGGAGGGGCTAGTCAGAGAATGTTTAGGATGTTGAAGACACATTGAGCAGCAGAAAGAAGGAAAGTTTCAAGCTTCCTTTTAAAGGGTGGGATTAGTGTAAAAAATTTGAAATCTTTAGATTCCACAGAGGGTAGAATTTTTTTGAGGAAGAAAATGATAACATAGAGAATAAGAATGTAAGTAAAACTAGCTGGCTAAAGCTATGGATGGCAACTTGCAGATACTTTTCAAAGAACAATGGTAACTCATCAAAGAAAACTGCTAGGACAGGTTCATATTGATATTCATGATTTAAATTCATAAATAGTATTTCATGTAAATATCAAAGTAATAATTAAAATGTCAGTGTTTAGGTCAAAGTGAGAAGCTTCTGGCAGAATAAAAAGCGATGTTAGTGAACTGTTCGATGCTCATCATTCACCGACTGTTACAAAGTTAGGTGCAATCCAAGAAGTTACTTGTTTCATCTGTTTCCTGATGTGGAAAATATATAGAGACCTGGACTGGTGCAGTTTTGGGGCCAGTGATCCACGAACATGTTTGTTTTCATTAATTACTTGGCATTGTAGCAAGTGTGACCCAGCAGTAAAGGAACCAGAGAGTCTGATGGCTTCTCTTCTGTCGCTCAGCATGTTCTTTCTGTCAGCAGCTCATTCTGAACCACCTGCAAACATGCCCTTCTTGGAGAAGCAAGGGATGAATGACATGGAGAAAATTCTGCAGGGGTCATCCTTGTCTTTACTCACCCTGTGGCAGTGGTCAGAGCCAGGGACAAATCCATTGTAGTTCTTCCCCTCCCAAGTATCGTCAATGGGTGAAAATTATCTTGAGTTTCTTCATAGGGGAAGAGTTAGAGAAAGACCAAGCGCAGAGGTGTGGGCAAAGGCTGTAAGACAGCAAGGCTCTCCTTGCTTTGACGAAAGAGTGTGATTTTCAGAAACAAATTTCTTCCCTCTTGGTTTTGCCAGGAGCATTTGGGTCCTGATTGTCCTAGCATCAGTCCTTGCACAGCTGGTCACAAGCACAGTGGTTTGGGCAAGTCTTATAAGTGAAGAATGGTAACCTGTGTGCTCAGGGTTACGGGAGGAGTCCTAGAAGTGCCTGTGTGCTCAGGGTTACGGGAGGAGCCCTAGAAGTACTTGTGTGCTCAGGGTTATGGGAGGAGCCCTAGAAGTACTTGTGTGCTCAGGGTTATGGGAGGAGTCCTACAAGTACTCGGTGCAGCATGTGGCTAGGAGCTTAAAAAATGTATGGCTATTGTAACTCACAGTGAACATCATTTTCTTATTAAATATAAATTATATAAAATTATGAAAGGAGTATTTATTATGCTTTAGCATTGAATTTTAGTAGAATATTTTTAAATAATAAAGATTTCAAAGGTTAAAAAGGTTGAAACAAAATCATAAACATTTTAATAAAATCTGAACAGATGATCTCTCAAAATTTCTTTTCAGTGTATGTTTTTTTGATCTGGCATGTTGCAGTCCTGTTAATTGGCTTTCAAGTTTGCAGAATAATTACAGTTTCAAACAAACTTTGTCATCTGTGGTTCAGAATGGTGCAAAGTAAGCAGAATGTTTGCAACTCAGTAGTTAAACTACTTGGGAGAGATTAGCTAGTATAATTGTCTAATGTACCAGTGTAAAAAACATTGGAAAGTATTGTGTCTTATGACATATTAATAGCAACAGTCAACCAATCATTTGACAAGTTTATACGAATGCTTACTTTATTAAATTCCAGCACTTTGCTGTTATGTTGTTAATAGCATTTTAGAATCTAAAAAAGCTTTCTACTTTTTTTGTAAATTTTTTATTTTTTGATGAGAAAGGGAGGCGGAGGAGGGGAGAGGGACAGAGAGAAGGAGAGGGAGCAGGTGGTTGTAAGAGGTCTCCTCTCTCTTCCCACCAGCTGGGTTCATGGGGATTGAGCTCAGGTCACCAGGTTCACAAGCACAAAGCTTACCCACTGAGCTATCTCACCAGCCCATCCACTTTTATTTTTTTTTATTTTTATTTTTTCTATTACATCATGTCTTCTTTCTTTTTTTATTTATTTTTCTGCTCATACAATCCACTTTTATTTTTAAGATTTAAATTGACATAACTTTGTTTTGGAATTCATACTTAGGAAAAATATTCTTCTAGGAAATACTGGCTATCTGCTTGATAGCCAGCTTATAAGACTCTGCCTCAAAAGTGAGCTCCTTTGTGAACAGGAATGTTCAAATCACAAACCAATATGATCTGAAAATCTGGAATATTTATGACATATTTTCATTCCCTTCACAAAGTTATAGGATGTGTTCATGTTTTGTTTTGTTTTTAGATTCTGCTCTTTTTGTTGTTATTAAACAGCAGTAAACCGAAAGTCACTGACGGTATTCTCTTCTGACCCGACCCAGTTTCCATTTGATGTTTTAAAATAACTGCTTCTCTTTTCACCAGTCACAATGAGTACTATTTACAAATTTCATTCATTTTAGAATGCTTTCTACCAAGACCTGTAAAATACAGGTTTGCTTTTTATCAGATTAACTTTTTATAATTGCACATAGCACTTTTGTTAGGTTGAATGTTCACAAGGATTTGATTAAAACCTTTACAGCTTCAGTGAAATATTATTCTGTAATTATATGTGTTCAGTGCCTAATAATTAGAGTTTGGTATTATCTGTGAGCTTGCAATTTCTTCATTTTTATGTGGCCAGGATCTTGCATAGTGCTTGGTCCTTAATTAGCTTTTTATGTCTTAGAGTGTGTAAACACTTAATAAATGCAGTCAAAGCAGTTGATTTGCCCATATTCTATTCATCATATTACTATTTTATACTTATCTAGACCATCTTCTATATAGATATAAACATCTTATTCTTTCATAAATAGTTCCTTTCAGTGGTCTGCTTGAGGATGGTAATTAAGCTAATCACTTTTATTATCATTTTTAGCAGCCTTGAAAATTGCACTAACTGATAATCACTTGGACTCTGAGAATATATTTGAAATAGATTTTTAAATTGTAGGTTATAGGGGTTTTTTGTTAGCATTTATTCTTCAATTTATGTTGAAAATATCCTTGGTATGTATTTTCACTTGGATGCCTGATGGTGCTTTTAAAGATGAAGCACCAGGACTCAGAGGTGCAGGTGCTTTGACCAGCACTGCATGACCACAGAGTGCCAGGAACCGGGCTTGAGACTGGTGTTCTGATTTCAGGGACTGTCATCTTTGCCTTCTTGGGGAACCTTAGGCCAAATAGAAGTAGGTGAACCTCAGGTTGGACACTTGCTTTTCGTTTCACTCTTCTAGAGCCTGTGACATTATCTCTGCAGCTTAGCTCCTTCAGTGTCTGTCCTCTCGCCAGCGACTTTGTCATTCTTACTACTCACCCTCACGTGGAGCCGCCAGTCCCATCGGAAGAGCTGGACAAATAATTTCTAACTTTAAAGTACTGTAGCTAGGAACTCAGATAATCTCAGATAGCACAGTGCAGGGAAACACTGGCAGTCTATTTAGCAGAGCGATGGGAACAGAGAGCAGTGCAAAGGAATCATGTACTTCAGAGAGAGAAGTACAGCCACACAGAGTAAGTCGCAGGAAATTAGGTGGCTCTGTGTTTGTGTTAACTGCTGTGATGTTATTGGTATACCCAGAAACTTACATATTTCAAATGCCGTAAACCAGAGTGACATATTTAGTATTTTAAATTCTCATTGTTTTACATGGTTTAACTAGGATATAATGAATTTTATGAACTTCAGAATTCATTACGTTTTTATCATGTCACACACTGCCATTCTCTAGTCCCCACAGACCATTTTAAATCCTCAGTTATCTTAATCGCTTCTTGTGTTCTCTCTGTTCTGTACTCCTCCACTGTACATGTATTTTAGTTTGGTTAAAATATAGCGTGGCTTAAATCTCTGTTTTCCTCCTGTACTTACAGCTTATTGCTTCTGTGGAAACACACAGCCATACTCTCTGCTTCACTTAAATTCTCAGTCATTCCATTCACACGGACACTCGTGCTACCGTGTGCTAGAGTGTTTGCTTTCTGTTTTCTCTTTGCCTGGAGCAGTATTTAAATCTTCTTTCATCACAAAGTCAAATGCATTCTCGTTCTGCCTTATGCTTAACCAATGGCTTATATGCTGGCTCACTGGAAAACCATAGAAACAATGAGTCAACACTTTCTCTAAGCCTTTTATCATACCTTTCATGCATCTTCTTTCTTGCTCCATCACTGAATTCGCTACACGCTTTGCTGGAGCCATCGCTTTAATTATCCCACAAACCCAGTCACTCCTGTCTGCGTAAGGAAGTTGCTCTGGAATTTTTCTCCATTGCAGTATTATCAAAATCACCTTCTCCATCACATGTGTGCTCTCAAAATTCATTTGCTGGGAAAATATTTATTGTCCTCTTGATGCCAGAGACCAAGAATATGCTTGTGGAGCTCATATTCTAGTTGAGGAGCAGTAAAGGAAACCCTGGGCCAACATGGAGCAGACTGAAGAACTTAGCGTCCTGTGTCAGGCTTAGGAATACACTACTGTACCGAGTGCCGACCAGCATGTTGTGAGGGGATGACCAAAGTGGCTTCAGTGTGAAGATGAAGTTTAAGACTTGAGAGGCTGGAGGTCTTAGTTACATGGATAGGTGAAGGAAAAGAGTGACAAGCGAAGGTCACAGCCTGGCAGAAGCCACTAGGCAGAGAGAACGTAGTGCGTGATTGAAGAATGTAGGTAGCAGGGTGACTGGCAGAGGCCTGAATGAGCTCTTAGAGAAGAGATCAAAAACTCAGGGGCAAGGGCGGGGGTGGAAACATTTCAAGTTGCTCATTAAGATTTCTGGTTAGGTTGAGAACAAGTTGCAATGAGGATCAGGAAAGAGCTAGCGGAGGTTGTGAGAGAGAACAGTGTTTGATCCAAGCTATTGGAAGTGGAGCAAAGTGGTCAGAAATGCTGTGTGCTTTGAAAGTAGAGCCAACAGACATATGCATCCAGTGAACTCACATGTTTCCTTGGGCAATTTTAAGATGTTTCCTTGAGTAGTTGAAAAGGTAGAAGGAGTCACTGAAGCAGAGAATGAGGTTGTCACAAGGGGCTGGGATGAGAAGCTACAAGTTTATTTGCAGGCATGTTTGATGTTTCCTAGGACATAACTTCTTCTTTAGACAACCTAGGTGACCTCCCAGCATCTCTCAATAGGAAGATTCTTATCGTGTGACGGCAAGGGAGTGTTAGCACTGGGCAGTGAGAATGGGAAGCCCAAGTACATGATTCGGTAAACCAGGTAGAGGTAAATACTGCCAGTATCAAAAAGGAATATCACTCCATGGTTCAGTATAGTTGTAGAAAAACTAGGAAATGCTGGAGGATGGATTTAAGGGGAAAATACCAACTTCTTTGTTTTAAGTGTGGTTGGTTGTATTAATTAGTAAAGTAAAAATAGTATGTGTGCACACGGGTGTGTGCATGCGGGGTTCCTGTGGATTGAACCCACCAGGCCCTTCTATGTGCTATGCTACTGAGCCATTTTCCCATGCGTTGTTAAATAAAGACCCTACAGGTAAAAAAGTTAAGTTCTGATTTTGGTAAAATAAAGGATGATTAAAAAGGGGGCTGGCTCGATAGCTTAGTGAGTAAGTGTCTGCTTGCAAACCCAGTGACCTGATTTAACAATTACAGATTGTGCAAGATTGTATAGTTATTGATAGAAATTCAAGAAATTGCTTTTGATTCTTTTGTATTTGGAAAGACTTGACTTAAGGATTGGAATGTGGTATATTTTGTAGAAAGTTGCTTGTGTACTGTATACCAGACATGGACTATCCTATAGATACAGCTGCTTAAGTCCTTTTGATCTATGGTATAATTTAACTTTGAAGATTCTTCGTTGTTTTTTAGCTTATATGATCTGTCTAAAGATAGGAAGTCTCCCACTATTGTTGAATCAAAACTTACATGATTTTTTATGTCCATTAGTGTTAGCTTTACAAAATCAGGTGCCCCAGTATTTGGTACATTTACATTTGTAATTGTTATTCTTAATGAAACTAATTTTAGTTTGAAGTTTATCAGATAACAGAATAGCTACATTAGCTTGATTTTTGGTGTCCATTTACTTGATAGATTGTCTTTCATCCTTTGACTGTCATCTGTGGGTATCTTTCCTAATGAAGTTTCCACACAGTTGGGTATTGTGTTTCAGTCCAGTCAACTTAATCTGTGTTTCTAAATTGGTGAATTGAGGCTATTTGCATTAAGGTTATTGAGAGATACTTACTAATTCTTACAATTTTGTTCCTGGCTCGCCTTTTTCATCTATTCCTCTTGCAATTTATTCTCTTCTATGCTCATAGAATTCTTGGATGTTGTAGTCGTCTTTCAATGAAGCATTGTATTGATGATGCAGTTATTTATTTTTTTCTGCTGTGAGACAACGTTGTCATAAAACTAGCTTAAGGGAGAACAGGGAGATTTAATCAACTTGCAGTTCCAGAGGAAAGATATAGTTGATTATGGTGGGCAAGACACCTGCAAGAGGCTGGCTCAGGTCGCCACAGACATGGTGGAGGCAGAGTGCAAGAAGAAACTGTGGAAATAGGACCAGACTGCTACTGCTACTGGACAGTGCGTGATGCTCCCCAGACCCATCTTCACTTTGATAGCTTCCCGTCTTTGTGTATCGGGGTCTTAACTTGGTAGTCTGTTGGGGGGAGCAGGTCTTCCTGCCACCTCCAGACACTCTTCCCCCAGTTCGTAGACCCTGAGATGGCTAAGGTTGTAACTGTGTCTCTCACGTGCGTTGGCGGTCTGTACAGGCAGACATGCACCTTCAAGACCTTGCTGAAGAATGCAGCTGTGTGAAACAGCCGCTGGAATTCCAGAGTTCCCAGGCCAGACAGCGCCCGGCAGCAGATAGGGAACTCTAGATTCTGCCTCACCTGCTGACTGCAAGCTCAGAGCTCTTCCACCCAGGTTACTCTGAGTTGGCGAGATCTGTCCCTCGCCACCCAGGGCAGGGCCACCTTACTTGTGTGCTTGCGTCCCGGCCTGGAGCTTCGAGCTGCCTGCTCTCTTCTGCCTGCCAGCACCTGGCCGTCCTGCTCTCACAGCTGCCCCGCCTTGGGCTCATGGCAGGCCCAGTAGTCCCTGTGCAGTCCCCAGGTGGCTCGTTTTTAGCCGTAGGTTGTCTCTCAAGACAGTGCCCTACACTATTCCCCGGATGACATAGAGCAGCACAGAAGCGTTGTAGTTACCTTTCTTCTTGCTGCTGCTGTGAGACAACGCTAAGAGTCAAGCAGGAGAAACTGAAGGAGGCTCAGGTTATACCTGTCATGGAGCGGGAGACAGCCGCAGCAAACTGCTAGTAAGGCGGGACTACAGCCACACATCCCAGCAAGGCTGCACCTCCCTGGGGGCCATGCCCTTCCCAGACATCAGCTTCAGCTGAAGATGCAAACACACAGACCTGTCAGAGACGGTCACATTGTGACTGGGATTTTCCTCCAGTGCCGAGCAGGCTTGTGAGGGCTGTAGGCGTGTCCAAGGGTAGCACCACCCACCTCCTGCCTGCCTTACCTGTGTATTTTTTCTGCTCTTTTCTTCTTGTGCCTTACCTTTGGAAGGGGCTCTGCTTCCCTCCTTCTTCAAGAGACTGTGAGGCTCTAGAATTCATACTTCTGACCACTAAATTGTGTTTCTTTATTTGAAATCTTCTAGACATTCCCTGGCAGAATTGAATTTCTTCTTGACTACTTGCAGTGGCTTTGGATGCTAAGACTTATAGTCAGTTCATTGTTTCAAGACACTTCATTATAGGAATGAAAGGTCATGTTTTAAGATGATAGTGCAATAATACTATGCTAAGTGAAAAACAAGGGGGATAGTAATAAGTAATGAAGATATAGTGGAGAAAAAGTTGGTTTTGGATCAGAAATTATAAAAATTTTATGAAAAAATTGTAATTTGATCTGGACTTAAAGCATGAGTGAAGTTTTTGAGAATGCAAATGGATAATGGTGAAATAAACAGAAAATGTTTCAAATAGCAGCAAGTAGAGCAATGTCAGAAAGAGAAAAGAGTGAGATGTGTTTGGGGGAAGTTGCATATTCCAGGTTAGCTAACTGGATGTTGCAGTCCACCTGCATGGTTGCTGATAAATGACTGTCAAATGGCTTAAGGGAACAAGGGGTTTATTCTCTTATGATTTCTGGTTACAGTTCTCAGTCCAGCTTGACAGGAGAGCATGTACCAACACCAGGGCTGAGGGAACTGGCTACACCATCACCACATAAAGGCTGAGAGACAGATAATCCTTACTTGCCAGACCAGCATGTCTGGCCAAGTGAACAGAAGGATGCCAATTTCCTCAACCAGCTCTCTCTATTTTATTCACCTGTTCAGAGCCTAGTCCCACCCACCACAGGCTGGGTCTGCTCCATAAACTAGACAATCTCCTGCAGGTTTGCTCTGGGCTTAACTCAACCATTAATTCTCTACAAATATGCCCGGAGCTCAAACCCTCAACAGTCAAGTTGACACCTGTGCTTAACTATGACACTGGAGCAGAGAGATAATGAATCGGGTCAGGATGTGAATGACCCTGTCTCATGAGATGCTGTGGGTCAAACCGTGCTTTCTGTAGAATAGCAGCATTCTGTAGTCGTCAAGGATTTACTTGGTGGTTTAATGCGTGCATATTTAGAGAGATTGTCTATTTATTTCCAGAATGCCAGTTAATGAAAACAGAACGACCAAAGCCAAACACCTTTATCATCAGATGCCTCCAGTGGACAACTGTCATAGAGAGAACGTTTCATGTAGATACTCCCGAAGAGAGGTAAGAGACTTAGTTCCATTGTGTTCAAAACCCACAGTCGACTGAAGATGTATTTGCAACTGGCTTCATCGCTTGTAATCGTGTATAAGTATACTTATAAAATGTTGTACTTTATTAATTGTTGTGTTTCTAGTATCTTGCATGAATAACTAAAGCTTGAAAAATCCCACATCACTTCTGAGAATTCAATAAAAGACTTTTAAAAGAGAGCAGAAGACTTAAAGATTGAAAACATCGAAGACATTTTTATAACGAAAGCACCTGGAACATTTGTCCAATTGATTGTATTAATCTTTGAAATTCTGAAGGAAATGTGATAGCATGCGATTTTAAGTAACTTGCCTGTGTATATCATATGCAAATGGCTGCGTGGATTATTAGGCTTCGTCTTGGTTTGAGGTGCACGGTGGATCATTGGTGTGTGGCACAGCACTCACGGCGATGTGGGTAGCACCCTGACACCCACACCGAATGTCCGTCATCCCAACTCCCATCAGCTTTGCAACTCCTTCCCCGCTTTCCAGTTCCGCCGTAATACTCTTTTTGTTTGGTGACCTGATAGTGAATTAGGTCCAGTGGCCCCAATCACAAAATCATTTTCCTTCATATATGTTACTATGTGAGGAAATGTTGCTAATCTTGGGACAAATAACTTTTTCTACGTAATAGGCTTTTCTGTGACTCTCTTGGAAATGGAATCACCTAAAACCCTCCTAAGAGTGTCCTAAGACTCGGAATTCATTCTTTTGCCAGTTGACATCCCGTTGCCCTTTGCTGAGGAGTCTGGCCTTCCAGCAGTGTGCTCTGCGGGGCGGCGTCCTGGCGAAGGATCATTTGGTCACGTGCACTTGGCCCCGTTTCTCCCCTGTGCGTCCTGGTGCAGATCACATCTCTATGCATGTTCCAGTTACTGTGGCTTTAAAATATGTTTGGAAGTCAAACTATAAAGCCCCCAGCTTTGCTTTTCCAAAAATGATTTTGGGTTTTTGGAATTCTTTATGGTTGCATATGAATCTTTGGATGTTTTTTCCGTTTCTGAAAAAATGGCATCTGTATTTTGTCAAAGATTATATTGGATGTATCAGTCATTTGTGTAGTATTAACATCACAACAATACCTTCCTGTCCATGAGCATGGCATAGCTTTCCATTTGTGTGTGTGGCTTTTAAAATTTCTTTCAGCAGTGTCCTGTAGTTTTCAGCATATAAGTCTTTCACATCTTTTGTTATGTTTGTTCCTAAACTTTTTTTTAATGCTGTTGTAAATGCAGTTGCTGTAGTCTGTTCAGTTTGCCCTAATGAATACCATAAAGTTAAGGACCCTATAAACAGTAGAAACTCTTTCCTCACAGTTCATTAGGCTGGTGAGTCTAAGATCAAGGTACTGCAGATTCATGTCTGTGAGAACCTTCACCTTCACTTAGTTCATGGACGACCCCTTTTCTGTGTGCAAAGTGCAAGGGAAGAGGAGCCTCAGGGGTTTGTCCTCCCAATCTCTCTCTCTCTCTCTCTTTCTCTCTCTATCTATGTCTGTCTATCTGTCTGTCTGTCTATCTATCGGTCTATCTATCGATCTATAAAACTTTATTCATTGATTTACTCATGTGTGTGTATCATTGGGCACATGTGTCCCTGTAGAGGACCAAGGGTGACTTTGGGAATCATCCTGGATTGCTCCAACCTCCTTGCTTCGCACTGGGATTTCCCAGGCTCCACTTCTCAGGACCGGAAGTGCAGGATGCCACCATTTCCACCTGGCGTTTTTTATATGGCACCTGGGATCCAACCTCAGGACCTTCTGCTTACAAGGCAGAGTCTTAACCCCTGAGCTATCTCTCCAGCCCGTAATCACACTTTACTTTAAAAATATGCTTTTAAATTAGCATACAAAGTAACAAGTTTCCCATGATATTTTCATAATACTTACTTTTGATTCCTCTGAGGGACACTGATCTTTTTGAGGGGCCTTCACTATCTTAATCAGACAAAGGGTTAAGTAATCTCAGAAACCGATTCTCTGCAGACTTGCTGCCCACATCCTTCTCATGCTTTTATGTTATTTCTATTTTAAAGGAAGATTCAGTAATTTTTTAGTAACAAGTAGTTTTTTTATGATTTCAGTGAACACACTTCAAATTATTCAGTGTTACATATGGGATTTTACATGTACTTTCTCATGTTTTACACGACCGCCCACCTTTGGAGCTAAGGTTATTTTCTTTCTTACAGCTGGTCACCACCACAATGTCGGCTTCTACTTTTACGACCACAGAGACAGGTCTGCACGCGGCTCTGTGGTTCCTGCTCCCTGCGCACCACACCGCTCCTAGTTCCCGAGTACTGAGCCTGTGCTGCGCATTGCTCTCTTGCACGTTGCCTGCTCCTCCCAACAATACCTTTTCTCTCTCGCTGTCTCTTCTTCATGCTTATAATTGCCAAGTCATCTTGTAGAGCTACATCCAGAATCGCCTTTCTCAGCCATGTGTAGTCTCAGACCAATAATAACCGCGCTCAGAAGGCAGAGAGAGGAAGAGCATGAGTTTCAGGACAGCTGGGCTCTCGAGTGAGTTCACAACCCATCTAAGCTCTGTAACGAATCCAGTCACAAGGAAGCAAAGACTAGGGACTGAGCTGGGCCACAGAACACTTGCCTAGCACGTGCAGGACGCTGTACAACGGCAGTTACAACACAAAACAGCGGCTTCCACGCTCTCCCATTCAAGCGTGCAGTTGTTTTTACTCCATGTATAAATGTGTATTATTTTATTTCAAATATGTTTACTTAAAATATCCAGGTTTCCTTCCAAAACTATTATTTACTGAATATACATTAGACATTTTGTGAGTTATTGTGAGAACTGCTTGGTTGTCTTCTGCGCTTTGAGGTGTGGTCTGTTCTTTTCATGAGGACCTTTCATGCTTGGTGTGACCGCAGTTTCAGCATCACTTAGGGATTCAAAGACCGGATGCTCTATTTTAATTTTCAAGACCTTTTAGCACAATATTCTTGCAGTCATTTCTCCTGGCCCCTAAAGCTGGTGTAAGCGTTCATTCAGTTCTTCAGTTGAACACTGCTAATAAAGATAGATTTTTTTTTAAGTTTTAAAAATTAGAAAGGCATCAGAGAATTGGGAAGACTGAAGATTTAGATCTCCAAAGCTTCCTGGAAGAGGAAAAAAAAGAGAGAGAGAGCGAAGAGAGCAAATCTACTTTTCCTCAAATGGCTCTTATCAGCTCTCAATGTTGAAATTTTGATTTTCTGTTCCAGGGTGTGTCAAGGAGGAGACTTGCTGAGCCCGTACATTTAAGGGTTGGGACACTGAAGGAGTGTATCCTGTAGAAATAGATGTATTTGAAAGATTGAAGTCCAGGTTTCAGGGTGAAGTTAGTCTGGTTTTACTAGTCTCTTTAGGAGCTTATTGAATGCAATTTTAAGTATTCTCTGATAGTTGCATTGTGTTTCTTACTAAGACTGAAATTAACTAATGTTTCATATTGTATATATATGCTAATGTTTCATAATGTATAGATATGACCTATATACACAGAGATTTGAGACAATGTGGTTAAACTACAGAGGTAAATAAGCAATAGAATTAGATTCATGGGGGTTCCAGGTAATGGAGTTATCCCACAATGATTTAAAATACTAAACATGTTATGTCCAGTATGCTAGTGCTGGGAATTTAGCAGAGAGAAGTTATAAAAGAACAAATGGAAAGTCTAAAATTGAGCTAAAATATTTAAAGTTGTGAGTGCTAGCGAATACTTTTAATAGTAAATTATCCTCACATTAGAGAAAAACAGTGATCTCATAGACAGATGAGAGACTATTTTTCCAAGAATGAAAGTAAAATTAAAATATCTTCATTCAGAGAGTACTAGAATTTGCTATCAGCATATGTGTATTGATTATTCTTTGGATTAAATAAGAGTAGTTCTAGTGGGAAGAGAATCTTGCAAGAAGTAATGAAACAACATTAACATGACAAATAGGTCAGTAAATACAATTGAGTGGTGGTCCAATAAATAAGAACGCATTTTGCATGTTAATCTAAAGAATAAAGATAATTGAAATGATATAAATTGAGGTTGAGACAAAAGTAAATTTAATTCTTGATTGCTATTCTCTGATAAGTATGCATTTGATATTTGACTTCACAAATAACATCTAAGAATAATGATAATGTAAAGGAATTGGAAGAACAAAGTCATAAAATATCAGTGACTTCACTGCATACATGGATTGTAGTAAAGTTAAGAAAATTTTAAAAATCAGTTCAATTTTGAGTATTTTTATGATAATAAAACCAAATATTAAAGGAGAAAAGGGAAAAAGAACAGGCATAGTTGGTTGAGAGACATTAGGAAAGTTTTTTCTTGGAAATGGTAAACTTAAAAGGATTGATTTGCTGTATTGTATCTATTTCAAAATAAAATTACTAGAGGTTACCAGGACCTTTCCTTTTGGAAATGAGGAAGGTCCCTTGTGTTTGGAAGAGGCAGCAGCCATCTGGACGTGTGTGCATGTTACAGCAGAAGTGAGGGAGAAGATCGCCTGGAGGCTACGAGCAGACCTCCACCGTGTCTTTCACACCCGGAGTGGTGAACCAAACTTAAATAAGCTACTCAGACTTTTGACTTTATGGGTAGGATTTGCACAAATAAAATTTAGTTATACTTTCAAATGCTTTTTGACTGGAGTTTTAAAATTTTTTTCCACCTTATTTTTTCTTTTAACATGCTTCCAGACAAATGTTACACTTGACTTTAAGCCTGTAATAAAAAGAATATTTGATTTATTTTTACCTCTGGATGACTGTAGAGAAGGTGGGCTATGCAGGAATACTATTCACATTGACCTTATAATTTATAAAGCATTTAAGTCACTCACCAAGCTCTTTTAATAAGAAACTGTATTCATTTTTATAGGGAAGAATGGACAGAAGCTATCCAGGCTGTAGCAGACAGACTGCAGAGGCAAGAAGAAGAGAGGATGAATTGTAGTCCAACCTCACAAATTGATAATATGGGAGAGGAAGAGATGGATGCCTCTACCACCCATCATAAAAGAAAGGTAGAGCATAGTAACCTTTTCTCCTTCTGCATATATTTATTTATCTGGACGCAGCATCTGAAAACACACTAGGAAAGATGCCAGCCAGCTTTCTTGCAGGAGTATCCATGTGAACTTGAAGTACTGACTGCTCGAAACCAACAGCGAGTGTCGCGGGAGTTGGGAGGGGTTGTGACGGAGCTTCTGACCCTTGTTGGCAATGTCATTTGTGGAACTTGGAAATCAAATGTTCTCCCGAATGGTAATCCCTTTGCATCTGACATCACGGGTCCTGAAATCGGAAGTGGACTGTCCCTCAGCCTCGCCAGCGCCGCTGGACAGTGCATATGGCAGCGTCTCTCTTGATGGCTGATCCTCCTCAGCGCTCAGAGTGCACCATCACATCGTGAATGGTTTTCAGTTCTAGAAAAACTTAAAAACAGCTGCCTTACGCAAAAATTGTTTTCTTAGTCTAATGACTCAGGTGCTGAAAAGACAGAAACATGTCATTTACTTTGAGAGAGTGTTTGTTGTTTACTTTGTAAATTAATATTCAGGTCAGAAAAGACAAATACTCAAAGTATTATATGCAAAGATTTTTTTTCCTTTGTTGTAGTGCTGGGGATTGAAACAAGAGGTGACAAGTGTTCTACCATTAAGACGCACACCCGAGTCTGAAGTCTGGTATTAGCATGTAATTAAATATCTTTGGCGTTAGACTGCTTGCATTCAGATACACCCTAGTGTATGAACATAGTGAGGTGATATTGTCACCTTAACAAGCCGAATTCTTACCTTATGTGAAGTCGTTCTAATTAAAATAATATTCTGTCCTGTATGTCTGTGAACCTTTTCTGTTTTTTTGTATCTCTTGACTAAGTTCTTTGTCTCTCATTCAAAAGTCTAGTTAGCTGTACCCACTTCTTTAGAGAAGAAAACTCTTTTTGTGTGGGAACTTGAAATTTGACTGTCTTAATAAACTTAAAATCAAGTCCCAATTAATCTCATCTTTTGGATTTTAGACTACTACATTAAAAAATAAGTTATGCCACCTCAATCCTGTTTTATTTCCTGGAATCCTAAAATTGTGTTTAACAGATCAGTAAGATATTGTTAAGCCAGGAGTTGAAAATGGTAAGTTCATAACAGCCTAATTTGGAGTGCTGTGTCTAGTGGATGGAAGGATATTAGAAATAAATGTGAATGTATATCAGAAAAAATTGGAATTAAGATAACAATTTTAAAAATTACAAAAGTAGAAAAATATGTGAGGAATTTTTCTATAAAGACTGCTTATCAATGATTGTAAATACATAATACATTTTCTTTTTATAATTACTGGTAGTGGCTATAATGCATTTCTACTACTAATTATAATTAAATCTATAAGTGTTTATTATATGCTTATTTGTGGTATGCTCTAAACAGCACTTTTGAATTTATTGTCTCTTTTTTATCCATTTAATAATCACCTATGATAAATCCCACTTAATACCCATTTAATAATAGTTCTCATTTGCTATACTTACAAGCATCTTACTCAGCTATGTAAGTCTTTAATTACACATACAATTTCAGTGTGAAACACATCTCTGGTTTATGTCAACAGAACTTTAATAATATAAATAATGGCAGAAAGTGAAAGTCTCAGAGTCCTACTGGGTGGACTGCTGACTGGCGCTCCGTAGTGGTGGGAAAGTTCCTTAATCCCCTCAGCCTTCAGCTTCCTCCTCTGCCAGAGGGTTTAATAGTGATACCTCGTTCTCACAGTTGCAAGGTTTAAAATGAGGGTGTGCATAAAGTGCTTGTATATAGTAATAATTCTAAAGTCAACATTATCTATTGTAGTTAGCTGTTATTCTGCTTTGCCACATAAGCTATTTAAGCATAAACCTTGTTCTGAAGATTGTTTTGGAATTGTTCACTGAAACCGAGTCCCCAAAGTGAAAACTTGACAGGACAGTTTTTCAAGTACTGGGATCACACTTGGGAGTTCTCGTGAACAAGCTAGGCAAGTGCTCTACTGGGAACTTTATCTCCAGCCACTATTTGCTCTAAAAATGTTGAGACAGGATCTCACTAAGTTGCCCAGGCTTTTAATCCTAGCTTTGAGCTGAAACTTTCCTGGCTCAGTTTCCTAAGTAGGGCTTTGCCACCAGGCTCAGCTGATAGAAATATTTAATTTATTTGAGACTCAGGGTCTTAACTACATATGATTTCCATTGTCCTTGATTTTATTTTAAATATTTTATTTATTTTGAGAGTGAATTTTGCTCTTTTTATTAGAGAAAGACAACAAGGAAGAGAGAGAGAGAGAGAGACAGAGAGAGAGAAAGAGAGACAGACAGAGAGAGAGACAGAGAGAGAACACACTTCTGGGAGTTGGTTCTCTCCTTACACCATGTGGGCTTTGGGGGATCAAGCTCAGGTTACCAGCTAGGTTTGTGAACAGATGCCTGTACATGCTGAATGATCTCTCTGATGGTCATTTTAAATGAAATAATTTAGAATAGCTTTAAGACCGTATAGAAGAGCATTTGTACCACTGGCTGCTCTGCAATGGTCCTAATGACTTAGTTAAAAGTGGTTAAACATTGTTACCACTTACATATAAACTGAACCCTTTATCTGTAGTAATCATCATGACAAGAATTATATTTTATTTTGGACTTTAGCACATTGCAATTTGTAGGATACATTGACTTCTTCATTTTCTGAGAACAGGCAGGTTTCCTGTTGGTTTTACTGACTAAAAGTGGTCTCCACTGTGGTCTCTCGTGTGGAGCAGGCAGATGTTTTTTCTGGTTCTGACTGTGGGACTCTTGAAAAGGGACAAGTGCAATGGGTTCTCTAGAGTCACGGAATTGACAGAATGAATACATAAAAGGGGAATGTACTGAGTTGGCTTATGAGATATGGCTGAGGTAGTCCAATGATGGCTGCCAGTAGCTGCTCAGTCCAGTAGTCGTGGATGACAGCTGAGGGCTGGAAGATTCCTGGAGGTTTCTGGAGAGGGCTGGAGGGTCGAAGAAGCCAGGTGGTAAGAGGGAAGAGAGTTTTCTGGCACAGCATCACAGTCTCTCTCCAAGCTCTTCTGTTCTGTGGCTCTTTTTATCTAGTTTGCTGTGGGAGGTTCCAGTGGGATCTAGGGCTGGTCTTGGTGTTGCAGATGTCTCGATCCAGACAATCTCTTCAGTGGTTTGACAGCTGCTCTTGGTTAATGCCAGGTGTGGCGAAGTTGACACCCAGTATTAACTATCACTTGTCCACCCCTAGTCTACTTGACACCAGATCACACATCTTTAGGCCATTCTTATCTCCACATAAAAACAGTAAGATTCATAATTCCACCCAACCTAATATAACTATCCAGTGCAACTTCACAAGCATAGTTTTTCCTCAAGCTAAGTGACAAAGCCCCTTGAGAAATGCTTTATAATGTAGATTACAACATTTTACCACATGACTGCAGAGTAACATTACTTAATGTAAAATAAATATCTTCTTAGTGAATTGCACATGCACAAGCATATTCTTAACAGACTGGAATAGCAGCACTCCCGTGGCGATCACAATCCTTGTTTCTACAACTAGTCACGTGGCCTTAGCTGGTATTTATAACTATGTCCTCCACTACCCATTCTGTATTTCCTTCACCTTCAGCAAGCACTTCCACAGTTCTTGGCTCTTCACCTGGAGGAGTTACCCATGCCTTCATTCCTGGAAGATCTGGATCGTTTATGTACTGTCCTGCCTGTTGTTGCAATTTCCCACTGACCTTAATCACAGGACGTGGTAACACCAAGAGACACTCGAGTGGATCTCCTGCACTCCAGACATATTCTTCCTTACCACCATTGTGGAGAACCAGTCCATTTTCCCCTTGGTGATCTGGGTTAATTAATCACCCCTCCTAACACTGTTATTCCTTTCTTAGCCTGTTGACTCAAGGGCATCAGAAGGCCAGAATAGTGAAGCCTTAGCTTCCAGTGCAAAAGAATGTTTGCCTTTGCCTTCTGGCAGAAGCATTCCCTGCTCTGGAACCAAAACCTCTAAGCCATTAGAACTCAACAGAACAAAATTTTTCCTCATGGTTCACTAGGGGTGATGATATGAGGAGCCACTCCTGTTTCCACCCCTTTGATTCCTGGATCATATATTGGACTCTGATTCAAGGCATATTACCGCCTTCTGGAGAATCCTGCCCCATCCCTCCAGACTATTACCACCTAATTGGTGCTGTAATTGTGCCTTTAAAAGGCCATTCCACCGTTCTATCAAGCCAGCTGCTTCAGCATGTGGAGCTCAAGGTAAGACCAGTGAATTCCATGGTCATGAGCCCACTGAATTTAAATGACATTTTATATCTGAATGTTTCAAATGAATGTGTGTGCTTGAATATATTTATGAGGCATTTGTTATGTATGTATTCACAGAAAACTCAGAGTGAAATAGTCAATTAATTCTGAGGGATTCATTTTTCTAAAGAATATCCATGCTTCAGCTGTCCTTTCCTCTTCCACACATTTACCTTTCTTTTTTCTTTCATTTGTTTTAAGATAGGTTATGTAGCCCATGTTGGCTTTGAACTTGCAGTCTTCTTGCTTCTGGATTATAGGCTTGTCCCACCATGTTTGACTCCATGTTTCCATTGTTTTTATTAAAAGTATTGTATTTTTAATGGCATACAAAATGGACAAACCTTTTGTAATAGCTTACATTTCATTTGTAAAGACTGAATAATTACTATGTATGCTATTCTGAATATAAGCAATTGGTATTAAAGATACCTTTTAATTTTCTGAAGTTTTTTCCAAAATAGATATGAAATCTGTTTTCTGATTGTAAACCGTTCTTTTAACTAATAATTAATTTCTATGTAAATTTCTTTTTGAAAAGTTGACAAACTGACAAAATGTGAAATTTAGTTAAGACTATTATTATTTTTAGCTTCATTGTCCCTAAGAATTATAACCCTTAAGAAATATAATGCTTTATAATTACACATTACTTTTTACCTGAAAATGACTTAGAGCAGTTTACAAATTATTTTCTCATTTTTATCCCCAGACATGGAGATAAAAGTAACATTTAGTACTTCGCATAGAAAATATTTTATAGTATGTTTAGATAAAAAAATGAAGCTAGTACTAGCCAAATATAGCATTGAACAATAAAGTGATGTCGTGATCTGGTCATGAGACTTTCTCTCAGCCCTTTAGTGCCGTAGAACTCCAGAAATTTAATGTTTTAAAACAGCAGTTTTAATGTTTCTCATGATTTTGTTGCTGGCTGAGCAGTTCTCTGCTCATTCCTAGACCTCTAAAGCTGCTGCCTCCAGCTGATCTGGTCAAGGAACCTTTCAGTTAGGTCTGAGGGTTCAGTGCAGCTTTCTGGCCATGGCTTCTGCAGCGGTGCAAAGAGTTTATCTGTGCATATAGTATCGCATCTTCTAGGGCTTCTGTCTAGCAGAATAATCTGGATTTCCACAGAGACCAAGAACTGACTCACTAGAGATATCCAAGAGGGAGAAGTTACCAGGTCTAAAACCTGGCTCTGGAATTAGCAAAGTATCACGTTGATGGGAGTCTGTGGTCAAAGTAGGTGTGAGGCCAGCTGAGCATGGGGCAATGCCTTTTGGTAGGAACAAGGCAGCCATCTTTCATCTAACACAGATAGTTTGGTGATTGGCCTTCGATTTTTAATCTGATGAAATTAAATCCATATAATATTACAATACTAGATGTGCTGTGTGTCCCGTGTGTCTGCAGCTACATGCTGCTTGATTTTCAGTTGAAAATTGTGTACTTGGTTATTTTCCCTGCTGGCTTTTTGACATTTGTTTTTCCTTTGAGCTAGATGTATAATTGAATGATTAAGACATTGTAATTTGACATTTGGAGAAAAATTTCAAAATTATATGGAAAAGACATGTGAAGTCAGGCGTTGACATTCGTTTCTTAAATATTTAAAATTTATTCATATTACATACATGTACTGTTTTCGTCTTAATTTTAATTTCAATCACGATGACCTCAATTTTCAGGAAGATTTTATTTAGATTTGGTGCTAGTTTTTCTTTAAATGTTTGAAAAATATCCAGTGAAACCATATCAAACTGGAGTTTTTTATTAAAAATGTTTTTTATTTCAAATTCAGTTTTTATTGTAGACAATAGGACTGTTCAGCTTACCTGTGACTGCCCGGGAGCTTCGGTGGTTCGGTGGGGAGTTGACTCCCAATTTCATCCCAGTGTTAACTCACTGATTCAAGCTCTTAGTTTCCCACATTCCTTTAGAACCTGTAGGTTCTGTAGTGATGGCACCTTTCTCGTCCCTTATGCTGGTAATTTGCTTTATTTGCTTATCAGCTTTGGGGAGATTTATCATTTTTATTGCTCTTCTTAATGAGTGAGGTTTTTCACTTTTTTTGTCTGTCTTTTAAGATTTAGTTGCTAGTCAATGCATAGAGTGAAGACACTGTACAGCTGCCATCCTGCCTATTCTTCTTAATTGTACTAGTTTTCTCCTTAGAAGTCTCCATCCTAGATTATTTTTCCTGTGCTCTAAGGTTGTTCTCAACCACCCCTCCCCACTTCCGTGTTCCTCCTTTTGAGTTCTGTCTTTTTAAAGATAGAGTCTCTTATAGCCCATGCTTACCTGGAATTCACTGTACCCAGGGATGAACTTCTGATACTCTTCATCAACCTTTTGAGGGCCAAGATTACAGAAGGTTGCCTTAGTTTAGGCAGGGCTGGGGATCAAGCTCAGGGCTTCCAGCATGTTAAGCAAGCACTCTATAAACTGAGCTACATACCCAGTCCAAGTGTGTCTTAAAATACATGTATTTTCTTTCTTGGAGCATATCCTCAAATTACTCTCTCAAAAATACTATTTCCTTATGCATATTTGAAAATGTTTCTGTGTATTCTTGGTTATCATATCTGAGGAAAGCAACACTCATGTATCCATGAAGAATTGAGAAATTGGAAATGATTTTATTTATTTTTATGTATTTTTACTTTACTGGTAATTTGACATAGAAGTTCTAGATTGCAAACCGTTTTCTTCAGGATCTGAGAACGCTGAAAGTTGTTTTCAGCATCCATGATGCTGAAGAGGCCATTGGTGGTGGTCTGACTCTGCCTTGGTTAAAGTGAGGCTTCTTAGAGATTGGCAAGAACATCATTGAATAAATATTGTAGATAGAGACAAGCATGTTAATGATAAATTGTCAGAAATTTATAACAATTTTTTAAATTTGTATTTTTCAGACAATGAATGATTTTGATTATTTGAAACTACTAGGTAAAGGCACTTTTGGGAAAGTTATATTGGTTCGAGAGAAGGCAAGTGGGAAATACTACGCTATGAAGATTTTGAAGAAAGAAGTCATTATTGCAAAGGTAATTAATTAGTTATGTCTTGATGACAAATTTTTAATTTATATATATATAAAATTACAAGTGTTTGTCATGGCACATGTGGTGGTCAGAGGACAACTTTCAAAATGGTCCTTTCCTGTTATTTGGAATCTAGCATCATACTCAGGTCATCAGATTTAGCAAGTGGCAAGACCTTTATCTGCTGAGCATTTCGCTACCCCCTTGTCTATATATAATTGTATAACTAAAAGCCTTCACCCTAAGTTTATTCATTTTAGATCTTTACAAATAATTAACCTTTTGATATTTCAGTTCTCTGTCAGTCTTCTGTATTGAATCCTACAATAAACAAAATTGCCTTCAGACAGACTGGCCAGGTGTTTTAAATTTTTGCCATTATTTGTGTCCTAATTCAATAAATTATATAATATTGTTATAATTTATATATTAAAATTTCCAGTATATGCAACTTGTCTGGAATGTACTGTTATCTGTACTTCACAAAACTCTGTTGCCGTCTTGGTACAATGTCTCGTGTGCCAATTCAGGGATTACAGTCTCACTGGGAAGAGCATTCACAGGATCTGTGCACGCTTGGGCTCACTTTCTCCTTACCAACCGTCAACAGCCAGGCTTTGGGATAGCTGCTCTTAAGTAGCATTTGGAAATGTTTGGAAGGTCATTATTGCAATGACTTGGGATGGGAAACTTCTGACAGTTACTAGCTAGAAGCCAGGCACAATAAAGACAGCTTATAGAGACTTGGTGCTTTTCACTTATAAAACTAAGACAGCGGAGCCTGCTGATAGAGCATTATGAAGACCTAATTACTTATACTTTTGTGAAGATTGTAGTATGTAAATTACTTATACGTGGTACCTGGTACTTTGTGGGAGCTGGTACAGTTCAGTTGCTTACTGACTAAATGTTCTAAATTATTCAGTTTTTTGTGTCTTCATTTTCTCATCTGTAAAATTAGAATAGTGATAATTCTTCCCTCTTAGAATTGTTGACAGGCTTAAGTTCATAAATAATTACAATAATATTTGCCATTATAATTGAATGTTTTATAAATTAAAATTCAATGACTATTAATATTAACATAAAAATGTAAATACTAATGTCTCAAATATTACCATCTGTTGTATATTTGGAAAGTATCAATTCTGTCTGTCTTTTTATATACTTCCTTTTAGTCCTTACATGTAATTTTACATATTTACTTAATTTTCTAGTTATCAGACTTGATTAGACACTATCTGACCTAATTACTTTTGTGAATATCTATATATGTAACTGGATTTATTTCTCAAATGGTAGAGTATCCCGATTAGTGTAGTTTTTCTAACAAATATATTCATCAATTTCTTTTAAAATTAATTTTGTTACTATTTTACAATCTCATGCATGTAGACAGTGCATTTTGATTATAGTTAACTCCTGCCTCCCTCCCATTTCCCCTGGACGTTTCCCTAGCATGTCCACCTCCTGCCTTTATGTCCTGATTTTTTAAATATAAAATAATATAAGCAATAAAAGAAAATACAATAGTTGTGATTGAGCTCCCAGTTCCACATGGTTAAGAACACATGATAAAGCTGAAAAACAGCAGTTTTGTCCATGTTCTATGAGACTAAGTTCCTGGTGTGAGCACAGGGAGCCCTGGCCACAGGAGGTGCCCACATCTCCACAAGTCAGAGCGTTGAACGTTGAACGTAGAAATGGCCTTGTCTCTTCTCTGCCACCGTCTGACGCATGGGGGACACAGCAGCCGCATGCTCGGTGCCTCTAGGCGCAGGCCATCAGTTCTTGAAATGTGCTTATTTGTATCAAGACGATGAGCAGCTTGAGGGGGTGTCAAGTCTGACAAGACCCAAGTTTGAAGAGAGTAAAGCAACGTCAGTGTGTCAGCCTACGAGTGCCGCTGGCCTGGGCCCCTCGTTGGTCCCAGAGATGATTCCTGGGTGTCTCCTGAGCAGGGGCTCCAGGCATGCGCACAGCGCCTAACTGCCCGTCTCTTCCCTCTGCGGGG
Source organism: Typhlomys cinereus (assembly GCA_023101885.1). Lineage (NCBI taxonomy): Eukaryota > Metazoa > Chordata > Mammalia > Rodentia > Platacanthomyidae > Typhlomys > Typhlomys cinereus. The sequence continues at coordinate 1,813,155 of JALPQD010000437.1, read as the reverse complement.
AGCCTTTGAATTGCTGACTCACTTCCTACTGTGCTGATTCTGGGTAGAATGGCAATACCTGAGGTCGTAGTGCTCAGATTTTGAGTCATATACTTGCAGTTCAGTAGTACACAAAACCTGTTTTTTTATAATCCTGTCCCACCACATTTCAGTTATTATGACTTTCAAGTTGCACCTTTCTGTATTGTGAGTTCAAAACAGACATTTCTGTGTTTTAATGCATTGGTTTCTTTCATATGGAATTTATTATTTCAAATGTACTTACTTGTACTAAAGATCTTTATTTCTTCATGCAGCTTCAAATTGCTGCCTAATGTTCTTTTATTTCAGTCCAAAGGACTTCTTTTATCATTTCCTATCTCCTGAAACATTAACTTCCTCAGCCTGTCTCTCAGAAGCTTTATTATTTCTTACTACTGAAGGGTGGTTTTGTCGGGTGTTCTTGGTTTACCATGATTTTTCATTCAGCACTTCAAACAGGTTAGTCCCCTATAATTTTTAATAAGTCGGCTTGCCCACTGAGGATTCCTCAATGTGATGAGCTGTTTCTCTTGTTGTTTTTAAGGCATTTTGTCATTTAATGGTTTTTGTTGTACTCTGTGAACCAAGTTTATCTTGCTTGCTATTCATTGACCTTGGTTATATATATTCTTGTATTTCATCAGATTTGAGAAGTTTCAGGAATTGATTCTCTTTATTCCTTCTGAGACCTTCAAAGTGCGTATGTTGACTTCTTTGATGATGTTCAGGAGTCACGTTTCATTCACTCACCTCTGTTAACTTGTTTTTAGATCTACTTACACTTTTCTTCTACCTTTTCATATTTGTTTTTGAATCCCTTCCATTAATTCCTAATTTCAGCAGTTTTAGCTTTCATTTATTTCTGTGCCCTTCTGACATGTTTTCATCCTTTATGCAGCACATTTTCCCTTTTTGGAGTAAATTTTGTTTTTAAGTAGTTAATAAAGCATTTTAAAAGATATCGGTGTATTTTGGCTAGCGCAGCCAAGGGCTAGGTGGGCATCGTGTCTATGTAATTACAATGAATTAAGCAGCTGGTTTAGGAAAGGGTGGCCTTAGGTGGAGCAACTGGACTTCTCACTGGATACTTCTGGAGACTTGTGTCGCGACGTCTAACTGGTTTTCATTTACTGTCTTTACACCTTAAAATAAAATACGTGAGCAAATATTTTCTAATTCATGTCAGGGAAATTTACAGTAAGTGTTCTCATTTGGCAAGAAATTTGTGCTCTATTAATTCACCTCGTTGGCCATTCATGAATATTAATGAACTTCTGAGGATAGCAGAGCAGGTGCTGAGGATCGCCAAGCAGACAAAAGAGAAATCTGAGTGCATGAGAGACGAAGAAGAGCTGATGATGATGATGGAAAGAGACACAGGACACAAGAGAAGTTTCCAATTACAGACATGGAAGATATTATAAGTGTGACAGAAAAATGGGCTAAAAACCAGAGCACAATAAAGAGTAATTGTAAATATAATGTGTGCTTATAATTTCTAAAATCGACATAAAGTACGAGAAAATTTTGGAAGATGTCTGGGATTTGGGAACTCAGAGATGTGGAAAGTAGGAGGCGTTTCAGAAATGTTCCAGAAGTGGAACTCAGAAAAGTTCCAGCATGAAGGTCCTGGCTCAACCTTCTGTACACAGCATCAGTAAAAATTTGAAACAGGAGGTAAGAGTAGTAGCAATAAGTAACTGCCAGGACCGAAGAAGTTTTCGGACTGGAAAGATCTACGGAGCACTGAGGAAGTAAAGGAAAAGAGCACTCACTCCATACTGTGTTACATCTTCAAGAAATTTCTGAAGATCAGGCTAAAGAGACACTAAAAGCATTCAGAAATTGAAAAGTAGAGGATCTGTCAGCAAAGAAACAATAGCCAAGTTGTGCCACAATACTTGGTTTTTGTTTTTGTTTGTTTTAGCAAGCAGAGAAGGAAACACAAGGATTCAGAGACTGATTTCGTGAAATGATTGCACCGGAACAGTGTGCACTAAGAAACCCCACATGGTAGATGTTTCAGTAGCCAGTCAGGTCACGTCGGGCTATTTGGCTCAAGTAGATAAGGAAAGGAGTGAAGAAACAAATGAATGCAGGAAGGAAGGTAGGAGGTTTTAGGAACTTTAAGAAAAAAGGACTTTTGGACCAAAAACATAGACCGAATGCAAGGGATGATGATGGGCAGTTAATTAAGTATAAAAAAAATGACTCTTGGCTCAGGACATGAAACATTGTTCTTTGAGGATCCCAGGATTATAAGTCAGAGTGATCTTTCCCTCATCACAGTACTCGCCATTTGCTTCTGCTGTGAGTGATATTTGTTTCCTTAAGTGGTACCAAACACCTAAGTGGCATTTGGCTTTTGAAATAATTCAGCGGATAAGGCACATAAAACTATAAAAGCTGTGGCGTAGTTGATAGACTTCAACCAAAACACATGTCACACATTAAAAAAAAAAAAACAACAATGTTGAGGCAGAAGAGCAGTCCCAGGGGCAGAAGCGTGCACAGCGTCTCCAGACTAGAGGTCCATGCACCGTGGCGGGGCTGGCGAAGCACAGTGCCGACCATTACCTCAGACCCTGAGGTCTAATAGTATTTCCCACACAGGGTTCCAGATAGGCTCGGCTCGATTGCCATTCATTTTGTTTCTTTGTTTCTCTCTTCTGAGAACAATGCTGATGTTAGATGCTCCCGTATTTTGGAAGTAGGTGGCATTTCTACTTTATGAGGACTACAGAGGTAGAGGAGTTTTTATTCCAGGATAGATCATATTTAGAGTCTCATCCATTCCAGACTTAAAATAATGAAATTCGCCACTTTTGAACTGTTGATATTTCAGTGAGATTTTGTGCTTCTCAGTTGAGAGTAATGGATCAAGATTTTGGAGGCTATTGGGATGGACTAAGTGTATTTACATGTAAGACAGAGGTATACTTAGGTGCTGAGAGAATGAAGCACAGTGGTCTAGTGCTCTCAAAATAGCATGTTCCCATCCCAATCATTAGAACACGCTAAGGCTTATTTGGGGAAAAAGAGTGTTTGTATGTCACCTTTCTTAAATGTAATGACAGTTGTTATTGGAATGAGACACAGTGATCTGCTACATCACAAAGAAGGTAATATGAAGCTAGAGACAGAAGGCAAGTGAGGTAATGCTGTATTGCAACGCACCTAGCACGCAGCTCAAAGCCCTGGGCTTGACTCCCCACAGTACCAAAAGCCAACTTTGAACCGATGCTTTTTTAGGCTAGGAATGTTAATACCTGCTGGAGCTACTAATCTGCGAGAAAGACATAGAGTGGCTTCTACTCACAAACCTTGGGATAGAAAACACCTTTGCCTGTCTTTATTTTAGATTGCTTGTCTCCAGAACAGAATAAGTTGTAGTAGCTGTTCTTTATTTCAGGTGCTATGGGGAACTAACACAGTTAGGTACTCCAGAATCAGTATTTTCACCTCTGAAGGGATGGATATGCTTAACCAGATTGCCTTCAGCAGTATTGTATTACCAAGTGTTCCTCCTCAGCTCATTCTTGGTAGAGGGTATGAGTTACAGGTGGAAGTGTGCATAATGGGTGGGCAAGTGGCATAGCAGCTTAAACTCTTGTCGCACAAGCACAAAGACAAGAATTCGGATCCCACGTAAAATGACAGGCAATGTGGCTGCCTGCCTGTAACTCCAGTTACAGAAGGCAGAGCTTGGGAATCCCCGGAGCAAGCAAGCTAGCCGAACTCACACTGTAGGTGAGCTCCAGGTTTAATTAGAGACCCACCCTCAAAAGAATAAGGTGGAAGAGTGATCTGGGATGAGTCTCCACATCAGCCTCCAGAACCCAAACGCATGCTCACACATGAAAAATATGCACGTGTGCACGTGCACACACACACGTAGAAATAGAGAAAGAAGTAATGAAGTGTATATAGTTACACAGAATTGGAGGACTGTCTTGGCCACTGTGCAGCATACCTGCATTCCCAGCAGCCGTCCTAGGTGGTCCTTCTACTAAATGCTGGAGAGTTTTGACATGATTGAAAGATAATAGTTACAAGTTCTTGGTTCGGGGGTTTTCCCTACTTCTGCCAAGGCCCATTTATAGCTTCTCAACGATACTAATGATAGTCCAGTATACTTTACCCTTCACCTGTACTGTCCTGGAGTGGAGGGGCAGGACTGTCTCCTGGGTAAGATGCCGCATCACCAGCTGTAGTGCCTCATTCCTTCTGGTGACAGAACTGCTCTTGTTGACTCTGAGTGCGTCAGAATGCCATCTCTGTGTTGTTGTGCCTCTCCAGTCTGTTACTTTCCTGAACCCAGATGGCCACTGTCTTTTGATTCCAGTCATATTCTGATCCTGAACAAAGTACTTCTGATGAACATCAACTTGACCAACTTTAGTGCCCTACAAATAGTCCTCTCTTTAATATTCTAGGTTTCCATTGGCTAGAAGACTTCTTTGCAAATGACTCTGCCTGTATGTCAGGGTACGCCCAGACACCTAGTTTCAAATGGTTTTATGCATCAAAGTTTGCACTGATCCTAAATGTGGAGTCTGGGTCCTCCAAAACTCAAAAAACTTGGACAACTGTGGTACTTTTTGCTAATTTCTGTGACTACTAAAGAATCCTTGGAAGGTTTCTTCTTTCCCCATGTCTTACCTGTGTGTATGCACATTCGTCTGTTAAGAGCATGAATGATTGACAAAATGGTACCACGTGGTCCAGGTCCACAGGCAGGTGCTATGGCTCGTGTATAGTTTAAAGGCTCAGGAACTGGAACAGATCTGATGAGAGTCTTTGAACGCGCTACATAAGGTGACTGTATCCACTTGTTTGATTTGTTCTTTGATCCAGCCTTGTCTCACATCTTTGCTGTCACAGCGTAGTCCCTTGTAGAGCTTCACCAAGTTACCGTGTGTTGCACTTCTACACCAAGGAGTCCTTGGAAAGCCCCCCTTTTACCTGTGTGTGTGTGCATATGGCATTCACTGTCGTGAGCATGAGTGATTTAGACAAAACAGTACCACGTGGTCCAGTCCTCTGGTGTACGACGGTGCTCACGGGCAGAAAGCTGCAGTTTGTGTTTAGAGTAAAGGTTTAAGAACTGGAAGTCAGGTCCCCATCATGGAAGTGGTGAGGTAGTTAGACTTGAGGTAGGTTCTTGTGCCAGATCACTAGATCCTTGTGGATAAATTTATATGATCGTAGATGAATGCATTTTCACCTGTGCTTGAGAAATGTGGGGTCTGTAGGTTCCAGTTTATCATGTAAACAGCAATAGTAAAATCTGTGGTGAAAGGAGATTGGACTAAAAATGTTCTCTTTTCTTTACCTCTCCTTTTTTCTCTCAAAAAAAGAAGAAATGAACGCTCAACAATCCTAAACCCTTGAATAGGCAGATGAAAAGAACATTTTCGACCATGTGTCATGGAGGGCAATGAGGAACTAGAGAGGATTGGGTAGTACCGAGGGAGGACTGTTGGGCCTCGTGCTCCCAGGAAGTAAATCTGTTTCTCTTTGTCTGAAATTAGATTCAAACTCTTATTAGTACTTGACTGTGCTTGAATATGTACAGATTTGTACTCCGAAGACATTTTCTTGAGCATGTTCTTATACTTATTGTGAATCCGAGCATTTCTAAAACCCATTTATAATTATGATCAACAAATGAAAAATTTTAAAAAGTGTTACATTGTTTTAGCCACTAAGTTTTATCACTGTTATTTTTAACTTCTTGTTTTGACATGTTGCTTTTAACTGCAATTAAAAATTATTGGCATCTGTGTTTACTTTTTAGCTTGTGCATATTGAAACTAATTAGTATGTGAAATACAGTATCATTAAATTTGCATTAATGGGAAAATTCTACTCTGATCATATATAAGATGTGGTAGAAAATGCATTTTAATGTGTTACCAATAGGTATGTTGTGTTAATGCTAGTTGTGTTCCTATAACAAATATTGTCTTAGTTTTTTTTTCTTTGCTTGACTTCTTCCATGTGGTTAAGTAGATTGAAGATTTAGTAGATTTTGGGATAAAAGTCTTCTTTTGTGAAATTTACTTATTTGGAAAAACAATGTATATGATTGACTGTTTTGCCAAAATAGAAGGAAATGTCACTTTAAAGCATCACAATATCTTGTCTGGTTCTAAATAGTTTTGTATTCACTGTTTTTAAGTCTTTATGTGTGTGTCTTAATGCATAGCAAGTGAATGCTATCTCCTCTGTTATCTTTTCTAACTGCATAGAAAAAATATTTTTGATTAGCCCTTTTGTAGAAGGCATGTAAATTGTAGATTGATGGGACTAATTTTAGACCTGAAGCTATCTCTCAGCACTGCCCCAATTTCATATACTTTCTTCCACCAGTATTAGTTTAACACCATCAAATTTTTCTCTTGAGTACTCTAATGGTCTCCTAACTGGTTACTTCCACTTTACTGTTCTCATCAAAGCACTAGTGGACTTTATAAACATAAGTCACTTTGTGCCAACTAGCATCCCTCCTGTTCTCTTACAACCACACTACCTTACTCACAGTCTTGTAGCACCATGTAGACCCCTGTATAGACTCCACTCTTGATGAGTGTGCCATTCACCAAGTCGATTATATACTTTTTCATTAGCATGTGAAACCAACATATTAAACCACTTTATAATAGCACCACCATTAGCATTTCATAAATGCACAATAAGGATTTTTTTATGAATGAATTGATTCCGTATGCCACAGAAGAGCCACACGCTTAATGCCTAATTATGTATTTCATGTGCTTCATCCTTACTGTATGGTGCTAATTAGCCAGATACCCCTCCTGACTTGTCTGAATGCTGATCACTGAACACTGATCCGACTAATTAGAATGGAAGTTCCATGGGAACTGGGACTTTTGTCTGTTATGTTGAAGGCCTTGTTTCCTGTGCGCACAGTGATGCCTAGATATTTTATGTACTTGTTGAAATAATGAGTGGGTGAATAAATGAATGAGCTTCTGTATACACAATTTAAATTTATTCTTATTGTAGTAAGTTCAACAAATATTAAGTGTCTGCCGTATGCTAACCATTATGTGGGGCACTCATGGCTGCAGAAATCTGTAAGTTCTTGTATCATTTCTGTTTCTGATTTTTTTATTAAAATATTATAAGATTTAGTTTGGGAATAATAGTATCATATACAGTGATTTTCAGATTGTTTAAGTACTTAAGCCTGGCCGTGTAGAGTGTCACAGAGTTGGTTTGCTTACACCTGACTTGACCAGTTTTAAACTCTGCATTCCTAGTTGATTTCATTCTTTGTTCAGACTTATTGGCATCACCTTTCCTGAGTGGTATTAGGTTACATCCTCTTTGGTCGGCCTTTAGCTCATTTTGCTTCAAGATGTGGAGCTATAGTCATATGTCTCTGTGGCAACATGCATGTAGCTCCTGGTGCCCACCATGGTGACCTGCGTGTAGCTCTGGTGTTCACCGTGGTGACATGCGTGTAGCTCTGGTGCTCACCGTGGTGACATGCGTGTAGCTCTGGTGCTCACCGTGGTGACATGCATGTAGCTCCTGGTGCCCACCGTGGTGACATGCATGTAGCTCCTGGTGCTCACCGTGGTGACATGCGTGTAGCTCCTCGTGCCCACTGTGGTGACATGCATGTAGCTCTGGTGCCCACCGTAGCGACATGTGTGTAGCTCCTGGTACCCACCATGACGACATGCATGTAGTTCTAGTGTTCACCATGGCGACATGCGTGTAGCTCGCCATCTTTCTCTGGTCTGGCTGTCATTTGCTGGCGGCGTGAGGCCGACTCAGCGAGGTGTTGTTTGGTCCTTTTCCGAACGCGAAGACTGAACTGTTTGATTTTCATCAGAGCATTCCTTCCCTTTCTTTTTTAGGGTGATGTTACTTTTGCAAGATGAGACACTTCCAGTTACCCATGTGTTGAAGAAAAAAAGGCGAAATTTATTAGATTAGAAAATATGCTCTTATATGTATATTTCATCTGATATATGCCCTCATTTGAACATAATCACTTATAGTAGGAAGCTTGGGACCTTCTAAAAAAGGGACAAGAAAAAAAATATGTATTCCTAACTTTCTGTTCCTAAAATGTGTTTAGAATTAAAACGTGTATTCTCTGTTTTTTTAATAATGGTTTTTTTTTTAAGTAGGAGACTCAAAGATTTATGCCTCCTTAGATAAAATTTGTTCCAATTACAGAAATATGAACTAAATCATGGGGGAGTCTTAGCTCATAAGTTATTCTTCTTGAGAGGAAAGCTTAAAAATTCTTCCATCTTTGATTTTTTTGTAGTTTTATATTATTATTGACACTATTTTATCTAGTATGAGTGCTTACGTGAATTTATACTTCAACCTATCTGAATTAAACACTGAGTTTCTTTCTGGGGGTTGGTGGGAGGGCACAAGGGAAGGTGGGCAGCGGAGGACGCCTGCCAGTGTGTCGGAACTGTTCCTTCTGACATCGAAGTGGCATTTTATATTAGCAGCGCTTCTAGCACGCAGTAATAGTTCGCCCTTTTCTCTTCAGGATGAAGTGGCGCACACTCTGACGGAAAGCCGTGTGCTGAAGAACACCAGGCACCCGTTTTTAACAGTAAGTGACTGGAGGATTGGTGCTTGCAACATTTACGCTGTGCAAAGAAAACACGACAAATTCTTAAACTGTGCTTTGTAGCCGCTTTCCTTACAGCCAGAGCCACAGGCAGATTTCTTTGCGATGTTGGGAGACATAGAGTGAGTTTGCAGCATTTATGACCCTTCCCATTTTCTGTGCACTGCTTTTTTGAAATACCTTTTCTTTCCTCCTGTGATTTTGTCCTCGTCTTTAAAAAATATGAAAAAGCTCATGGAGAAACAGCCTGTGGCATGTTCAGGGGTTCGTTGTTAAGGTAATGGACTTAAAGTAGTTTTTTAACAGCTATGTAACCTGGGTTGATGGTACACATTCGCAGCGCCTGAGACTACATGGTCAAGGCCAGCCTGAGCTATACAGCTAATTCCAGATCAGCCTGGGCTACATTGTGAGCTGTATCTTAACAAGGCAAAACAAGAATTAAATGTAGATTTTATGTTTTTTTGCACTGTCTTTGGCTAAAATGTAGTCATTTAATGTAGTCATTTTTTGTAGTCATTTAAAATGACAGTGTTGTTTGGAGTTTCACATGATACAGTTTTACTAAACATGGAGTTTCTTCAGGGATGGAATACTTTAAGAAATATGAGAATGCTAATTGTGTAAATACAGGATAAGTCTTACTATGTTTCTTCATTAGACAAAGTATAAACTATGACTTAATGCTTATAAGTTGTTTTGAAGCAAATATTTTTAGTCCTGTTTTCAGATCACCTCTAATAGAGGCGTAAGTTGTAAGTTTCCTCTGTGTTCTTGATCCGCTAATGTATGTTAAGATTATAAATAAGAGCTAAACTTTCAAAAGTGAAACATTTAAAGTTTTTGGATTGTTGAAAGTAAGTATTTTTAGTACTGTCAGGTACTTAGACTTTGTCACACTGGTTCATGTTTATTGTCCTGTAGATAAGATCGCATTTTGGTGGTATTCTCTACATGTGACATTATGCGCACGTCTTCGTTGAGCTGGTTGGCATGCTCTCAGTGTGCACAGTGGCCTCAGTTTTGTAGACAGTAACTGCACTGATGTGGTGCTTCACTTGGGATTCTGTAGCATGTGCATTGAGATAGTGCAGAAGAGAATTGGGCCTGCTCAGTGTTAGATGGCACTGTAGACGGACGAGTGCTGGTCGCGGTTGCTGAGTTTACTTTAACTTATACTTTGATTTTCCCCTCCTGACATTGAGTATTGAACTGAACAAAATTTATTTCATATTTCTTTTTGAATTTTTTAAAATTTTATTTTGCACATGCATGCACATGTTTGTACCAGAGGTCACTATATTCCCTGTGGAGGACCAAGTGTGACTAGGGGAAATCATCATGGATTGTTTCTTCCTCTTTTTTGCTTCACTCTGGGATTTCCCAGGTTCTGCCCTCTAGGGCCAGAAGTGCAGGCTGCAGCTATTTCTACCTGACATTTTTACGTGGGACCTGGGATCCAAACTCAGAACCTTCTGCTTGGAGGCAAAGTCTTAACCCCTGAGTCATCTTTCCAGTCCAGTTATTTCATATTTCTGTAAAGCATTGTTAAGAAGTAAATACAGTTTTGATGAACAGTAACAGTTTGCTTATCCATTACGTTTTCAATTTTTAAATGTTCCACTTTTGCTATCATGCATAACTTAAGAATATAGGGTTATAATATAATTTTTTTCTTTTTCTTTTCAAGTCCTTGAAATATTCCTTCCAGACAAAAGACCGTTTGTGCTTTGTGATGGAGTATGTTAATGGGGGAGAGGTGAGTCAAGAGGCAAATCTAGCATTTGTATGAATAATTTTTATTATTTTAAAACCTAACTTAAAATCTGAATTATTGTGGTTTTATAATCCATCAGGAAATGTATGTATAGTTCTTTCTATTAACTGGACAGAGTACTTTCTAATGAAATGTTGTGATTTTTTTCTGTAACTATTTTATATGCTAGAAAACATTTTCACATTCTATTTTTCATGAACTTTTGAAACATAAAAGTTTTTAGAGTGTGATTTTTGAAGTTACTGAATTTTAGAACCAGAGATAATGTTTAGCAGAGCTTTTCCTGAGATCTGCTTTCTTTGGAACTTGTAAAAAGGTTCTTTTCTCTGTGTCAAGCTCAGTCGAGCCCATGCGAGCTTGTGGCCTGCAGTGCTTGTGTGTGGTGCTGGGTGGACCCAGACAGGGTTTGGGAGATTTAGGGCTCTTCAGTGTTGAACAGAAGTTCAGTTATTTGACTAGAACCTTCCACACCTTCCCTGCTGGCACCCCTTCCTGTTGTGAACAGAATCAATGTGAGCAGAAAGTTTAATGCATAGAAATAGTTAACGGGAAATAGTTTACATTGTATGCTTTCTGAAATAAACTTAATCATTAAGTAGAATCTTACATAGCATGGACTTTAAATCTTATTTTCCAAACTAAATAAACAAACAGATATTCACTGTAGAATATTTTCCCTGAAGTATCATCAGTTTGCAAACTTTATTTGTTCATTTGGTGAATGTGTTTTGACTCCGAGGCCTCCTGAGCTTATCTGAGTGTGGAAGACGCTGTCCTTTCTACGAGGCGTCTTCATGAGCTTGTAGATTAGAGTGCAGAGACTAGAATCTGTAAGACCTCAAAGCAGGTGCATTCATTTAAAAAATGTTTTGTTCATGAAAAGAACACTTCTCAGGTTCTGAGGGGGGCTGACTGATTTAAGGTGTTGGTCCCCATGGGTGACCTCAAGGTAGAGAGAGAAATGTAAAAAAATCATTTTAGAAAGAAGAGTAATGTATTTTTGAAAGAGAGAGGCAGCTGAAGTGGCTTCTTAGAGTAACTGGTCAACCTGATTCATACCCATGTTTGTCGATTTTTAATGAGCAGAAACATTCACTCTTTTAGTCTGTGTTCTGGAATGTTTATCTGTAGGTATAAATAGAAGAACTGACTTATTCCATTGCCTTAGATTTTAGTATGTGACTGGATTTCCTTCAGTCTGCTAGATTGTACAGGAGCTTAGCCTGTCCATGAATACTTGCTTAGAACTCTTCTGTTTGCCAGAGCTATTTAAAGATTGAAATATCTTGATAGGTGTCTATTATGAGGGAAGTGTTTGTAGAAGACCAACACTAGTGCAAGTATACCTAAATCACACGATAGTTACCAATTCTTTATATCAGCTTATGGAAAGGTGCCCCATCTGACAGAACTTACATAAGTTTAGTAATATAATGACTGGCATTCTTCTTCATCCATATGTTCAGAGTAATATCAAAGAGAAAAATAGAAACCATAAATGTGCTAGCTTTCTGTTTGAAGTGGTTCCTAACATTCTTAGTGTCTTATGCGATGAAAGCTTTGGTTAGTTAGTAAAGTTCCATGGTTTCATAAGCACAGTCATGATCTGTGCTGCACTCACAGGTGCTCCCTTAACGAAGTGGGCTGGGCTGGGGAGACGGCTCAAGGGTGAAGACTCTGCCTCCAAGCAGTAGGTCCTGAGTTCAGATCCCAGGTCCTATGTAAAAACACTAGGCGGAAATAGCAACGGCCTGTACTTTTGGCCTTGGTAAGCGGAGCTTGGGAAATCCCAGTACAGAAGCAAGAAGGAGGTAAAAGCAACCGAAGATGATTCCTGGAGTCACCCTTGGTCCTCCACAGGAACACACAGTGCTCTCTGATACAGACAGATAGACACACACATACGCACGCACACTCACACACATGCACACACAATTAATTAATTGAAAAGAGAAGTTAAACGTGTGTTTGCAGTGATAGAAAACTGTGTTAGGTTTAATTATATTGAAAGATGATCTCCACTATAATGTCTTATTCCTGAGGAGTTTTCAAGGGTGAGCTTGATAATTTCTATGGTAACTTTAGAACCTATTCCATTGTAGTCCATGGACCTGCGCTCGCTCGTGCTCTCTCTCTCTCGCTCTCACTCTCGCTCGCTCTCTCTCTCTCTCTCTCTCTCTCTCTCAGTGTGTGTGCAATCTTGTATGATCTTGTGTGCCAGGCACATGTTATATTCCTAGCCCACCTACTAAATTTTTAATTAGCAACTTAATGAACAACTTTTATGAAAATGCGATGTTTCTTTAAGAGGATGGGTGTCTGCCAGTATCATGACCACCGCAAGTGCTGGTTACTGTGGAGCTGGAGAGAGGGGAACAGAAGGGTAGCTGGAGCCGCCGGAGTCATGAAGGTGGAAACCGGAAGAGGTGTGGGTCGGGGTAGTGATGCCCTGAATTTCTGGTGCTGAGCAGAGACAAGAAGGAGGCAGGAGAGATACAGACAGGCTCCATCAGCAGTGCCGGAACCAAGAATGTGAAGAAATATCAAGGGCAGGAAAAGCGAAGTGTGAGACTCAGTGACTGAGTGTGGGGGGTCACCAGACACGTGGTGCTAGAAGATTCTGAGGAGGTTCCAGGCCGAAGGTGCTGGGAAGGAGACTGTGGGATGCAGTGTTCACAGCGTGAGGTGACAACTCAGAAGTGTCAATTAGCGCTCTAGTAGTTCCTAAGAGAACATAGATGTCTCCTTTCCAGGGGGGATCGATATAAGGTACACAGGTTGTTTGGAGTCAGAAGACAGTCGGGACAGTGAATTCCGTGCCGACACTAACTCAACATCTGTGACACTGATTTTAAAATAACTCAATGCAATAGCTCACTTGGCCGCTAATGTGGTTAGTTCATTCTTTCAAAAACTCAAATGTGGGCCTGGAGAGGTGGCTCAGGGGTTAAGCCTCTGCCTTGCAGGCGGAAGGTCCTGAGTTCGTATCCTAGACCCCACGTATAGACGCCGGGCGGAAGCGGGGGCGGCCTGCGCTTCTGGTCCTGGTAGGGCGGAGCCTGTGAATCCCAGGGCAGAGTAAACAAGGAGGAGGCGGTCCGTGGTTCTACACACACATACATACACGCACACACACACATACACGCGCACAATTGAATAAAAAAAAAAACAACTCAAATGTTACTAAACTTAAACAACAAAAAGAAAACTGTCCTAGGGGGAAACATAAACTAAATCTTAAGGTAATGCTGAATTTGATTTTGACCTGCCTTCCACATTGTGGTCATCTCTGGATTCAGAGCCTGTCCTCTGCTCTCACGAGGCTGCAGGTCCCCGCAGCTGGACAGTCATCTCGAGTGAGGCTCCCGGTAAAGTCTCGGTGCTTTCCTCGTCCTGCCCTCGCCATCCCCACCAAACCTGCAGTTCTCTCTCCATGGGTCTCAGCTCGCTGCGTGCTCACCATTAATTTCTTTGATAAAATTCATTTTAATTTTTGCATATGACTTTGGTTTTGTGTCGTTCTTGAAATCCTCTCATACTTATTCAGATTCTCATTATTTGGCTGGCATTTTCTCATCTGTGAACCAAAATCATCTCATTTTAAATTCACATAAGACAGAAGTGCCGGCAGTCAGCATTTGAGTTCTACGTACTAATTTGTGGAGGTGTGATTTGGGTGATTTTTAAATTAAAAGTATTTCATATTCATGGTGATGATTTTCAAATTTGTTACTAAATTTATGGATATATATAAATAACCTTATTATCTAGGTTTGAGTTATTAAATTTTATGTAGGTTATATTAGAATTCTATTGCTTTCACCCAAATTTTTTTCAAAAATTTTCAAGCCAAGAAAGCTACATTACAATATTCATATTAGCATCTAAAGTTCAAGGCAAAATAAAGTTGAAACTTTCTATATGCCATTTTATGATAAATTTTTATATTTGAGGCCAGTTTCTCAGAGTGATTAAACCACAACACAACTACATTTAAAGTCACCAACAAAGACTCTTGCCTCAAAAGTCTGAGGATTTCCTGTCTGAAATCTGAGAGACAGTGCCTGGAGCCAGAGAGAATGACCACCTTTGTGAGTGTTTGACCATGGGGCCATGGCGCAAAGTGGAGATTTCATGGCAATCAGACATCTTAAACAAAGATTGCTTAGCCCAGAATGAGCATGTTAAGAAAATAGGAGCAGCATAGGCATGTGTGTCCACACATGGACACAGGGATAGACATACAGACATGCACATGCACACATGTATCTCATGCACAGCATAGACCTCCAACGAAGAAGAATTTAAAAGCATAGTCTGAGAACAGTACATGTTTCTGTGTTCCACGTCCCTCACCCACCATGATAATTTACCTAAACCGGGGTGTGACATTCCCAGTATCTGCGTGCATGCAGGCTTACTCTGTGCCTTCCAGTGTGCAGTATCTGCGTGCATGCAGGCTTACTCCGTGCCTTCCAGTGTGCACCCCAGATACCGCAGGGTAGACTTTTGAGTTCCTGCAACATAGGGCTACTAGAGAAAGGCTGCTATAAATATTTTAGACCAAATGTTTATTTGCTTTCAAAGTTTTCATTTGTATATATTATTCAAGTAAATAATGTGTTTCATTGTGATGTTTCCATGCATAAGCAGTGTACTTTTGGAATATTCACTCTCTCCCATTCTCTTTGTTATCCATATCTTCTTTCTGGTATGCTCCTTACCTCAAATAGTAAACCTTCTTTCCCATTTTCATTACGTATTCATCCCAGCCTCCCTCTTCCTCCCTCCCTCCTATTCCTTTCCCTCCAAATAGTAAACTTTCTATCTTTTACGCCTTTTAAAAAAATATATTGTACATAGGGAGAAAATATACAAAATTTTCTTTCTGAATCTGGTTCTCTTTGCTTTATTCCTTCTTGATGGCTATATAATACTTATTTTGAGTGTATATGCCACAGTTTCTTTATCTATAAACTCGTTTTATTCTTAGTGATTAAGAGTCATGTAGCAGTATATATGGATGTATGTGCTAACTGTGTGGTGTACTAACTTAGATCCCTCTAGGTATATGCCCAGGAGTGGAATAGAAGGATAGTGTGATAGTTCTGTTTTAGCTTTTTGAAGAATTTCCATTTCTAATTTATATTCCCACCAGTTTATTCCACCTGTGGATAAGTGATCCGTTTCCACTGCTATTTGTTCTGCTGGTGATAGCTCTTCTGGTGGGGTGAGTGAAATCTGTGTGATTGGATTTTTATTTCTGTCTAGGATAAGGGAGAGAGGGTTTCTTAAATATTATTTTACCTTCTTTTGAGTACTGTCTGTTCCATTCATTTGCCCATTTGGTCATCGGCTTATTTGTTCTTTAGCTTTATATTTTGAGTTCTTTGTACTCTAGATATTAATTCCTGTTGTGTGAATGGCTAGCAGAGGTCTTCCTCATCCTGCACCTGTCTCTCCACTCTGGGAATTGAGGGTCAGGAGAAAGGCCTGGATGTGCTGAGACACTGACAACCGCTCACTGCCCACATGAGGCTTCTTTGCCTTCGCCGGTGTGGGGCGAAGCCGTCAGGACAGACAGTGCAGAGAGAGGTTTCTGATGGAATGAGTCCTGCGTTCATGGTTCAAGTCATAGCAGCCGTAGAAGGGCACTACAAAGGCAGTAGACCTCAGACAGGCTGGCCTCGGGGGGGATCCTCAGCGAGTGTCACGAGGTCTCTAAGCGTGATGGTGCTCATAGGGCCTGGGTGATGAGGCTGTTTGAGAAGTAAGTCAGATCGTGTTTGTAAGTCACTTCTTAAGGTGCCGCGACAATCATAGTGCTCAAAAATAGTGTCTGCGGCTGGTTTGATGACTCGCTGGACAAAGCCGCCAAGCCCACTGATCTGAGTTCATCCCCCAGAGTCCCACAGTGCAAGGAGAAAATTCTCTCAGCTTTCGTTTGAACTTCTTCATTCCTGTTGCTGAACAAGTACAGAACCAAACAACTTAGGGGGACAAAGTATTTAGTTCAGCTTAGGATTCTCGGTTACACTCATCAGCATAGCAGCATAGTTCACACCAATATCAGGACCAAAAGAGCTGGCCAGACCACGTCCACGGAAGAAGGGAGAAAACGGAATACGCCCTCAGCAGCCAATATGCCTGTCTGTCAAAGTGTGCCAGGTACTGAGCAAGCGCTCCGTGTATCTACCGGCCCTGGGAGTGACCCGCCCGCGTGGACTGGCTCTTTCTGCATCAGTTAGACCGTCTCCCCAAGGTTCCTCAGAGCTTGCCTTAACCAAGTAATTTCTGTACAGATGTGTCCAAAGACTCAGCCTTCAAATGTTAAGTTGGCATCAGCATCAAACCAGCACATACATGTGAAGCGGATTATTCTCTAGTCAATCATCTGCCTTTACAAAAGATGGCTTAAAAACTAGGCAGTCTTTTTAAGGTAAAATTTGCTTAGTTCTAAACCTTATATTACAGTGATACTTTATATAGTATACTTCAAAGTACAGATTTCCCCCCCCTTGGAAAGTTCATTGCATCAAAGTTACACTATTTTCCAGAGTGCAGTTTACTTTCAAAGTCATCCTGTGTGTATGACACTGCAAACATAGGGATTTAGTATTTTAACTGAATCTCTTTATTAGTAACAAGCAGCTGATTAGCCATGTAAGCAAAATATTTGTCATTTACTGTGTATTTTTATGCTTTTAATAAACTTTTTATTTAATACCTTAAGTCTGACATTCTTTAAAGTAACTGGAAAGCATTGCTGGCTGCAGCTCTCACCTTTGCTCTGCATGTTTATTAAGAACGGCTATGTGCCGCATTCTAGTGTGGCCTGATGATGTAAGGTGTGTAGTCCCCAGGTAGTCTGTGTCTTTTCCCAGTGTGTCTCCTAAGAAAAAAGTAAAAGAGCATTAAATCCATCATGAGTGTAAACCAGTGCTTGATCAAGAGTACATATACTTAATTATTTTTTTCTGATTAAAAGATAAACGATACATGTTAGCTGAGAGTTTTGAACATCAAAAAACTCTTAGTTTAGTTGAAGAAATATTTACTTGATATAGACCAATTACTGCATTACATTCTTATGTACTACATGAAGAAGACATATGGTCTCTGCATGTAAGGGGAACACAGTGTCCTGGGACTCAGGTTAAATAATTATAACTAATTTTCAGGTTATAGACAGGGAGATAATACATTGAAGGACACTCGGTTCAGTAAATGGCACTGGATGAATGGCTAAAGAAAATGTGTTAAATATACACAAATACAATATTAGCTATATAGAATGAAATGATGTCATTTATCCAACATGGCTGGAACTGAAGGATAGTGTATTTAATGGCAGGAACCTGGTACAAAAAGACAGATGGCTCGACTTTCATTTATGTGGAAGCTGGAGACGTTGGTCTAGAGACTACTCTAGCAGTTAGGAGTATTGAGCACTTGCCTAGTGATAGAGGCTACGTATGGGAGAGGAAAGGAGCAGGAAAGATGAACTTGAACATAAAACATAACATCCAGCAGAAACATGACAGACGGTGAAGTGCCCCTGGATCCTGAGCTTGATGCCAGAACCATGTTCAGAAAAAGTCAACAAGCCAGACAAGGTGGGCTGCGCTTCCATCCCATTCCTGGGAGGCAGAGGCCAGAGGACCCCTGGAGCCAGCCAGCCTCGCCTGCTGGTTGGATTGAAAGACTGTCTCGAAAATAGAAAAAGAAAGACAAGCTGGAGGTGGCTGAGGAACGACACCCACACATGCACCCCCACACACGTGCACCCCCACACGTGCACCCCCACACATGTGTACCCTCATACATGTGAGCATGCATAAACATAAATAAAAAAGGTTTGAGATGATAGTTATTAACTGCCCTGTTTTGACCATTATGTTAGTATTGAATAGCATACTAAACCCTGTTAATGTACAGTGAGTATCAAGTAAAGTGATAAATCCACTATGTATTAGCTATATTTTTTAATACATTTTTTATTATTATTTCAGCTCATACAAACTTAATAGGTACACCAGTTCCCTCCCTCCCTCCTCCTCCCCCTTCCCCCCTGCTCCCCCTTCTCTCCCCCTCCCTCCCCATCCCCCCGTGCCTCCCGCCCCGACTCCCAGAGTCCTTTCTTGTGCATGCCTGATTCTCCTCTGGGCCCTCCTCTCCGATGACATACAAGGACCCAGTGGCCTTTCCTTGAACCCTTTCCCGTGTTCCCCTTAAGCATAGAACACTGCTGTGGCTGCCAATTCCTTGCCTCCAAGGATCTTGGTGCCTTTAGCAGATGCTAGACTTTGTGAGGTCAATAGTGTGTTGGACATTGCGCAGGGCATGCAAAGTCCAATTATGATTGCTTCGGCCCTAACTTGTGTGGAGTATCTTGCAAATCATTGCTCCTCCCATTGTATTAGCTATATTAATATACTTTCCTGGTTTTTATATTACACATATATTTTCCATTTGTTTAATTGAATCATCAAATGTATATTAGTTGCCTAGTAATTATGTAAATGCACTTTAATTTGCCTAATCCTTCCCAAATGTTGAATGAATATTTTCTGTTTCTAAATTAGCTTTAGCAATGAATTACATGTAACAGGGTGAATTCATTTGACATGTTGGAGAGTAGCGTGCATCACAGTAGATACAGGCACTTGCATTGACTCCAGAGTCGGTCTAAACCTGCTTTATAACCAGGCTTCCCTGCCACTGCTCTGTGTCCACGTCTGACTCCGGGTGGCCATTGATCAGCACTCTGTCGCTAGCATGTCACAGAACTGACATCAGCATCTTTTCCCTAGTTGCTGTCATCGAAAGTCGTTGTCGTGATGGATCTCTGCCATTGAGGTAGTATGTCTTGTTGCAGTGTGGATGTGCACTGGCATAAATATAGCACTCGTAGGTAAACCCTCAGAAATATGATTGTTGGGTTTTTTGAGGGCCCCCCTAGTCGTTTTCAAGTATCGTGTGATTTCCCAGCATCAGCATTGTGAGAGTTGGTCCACACCTTCCCTGACAGCGCTGGGCAGTCGTTTGCAGCTTTAGACTTTCTTGTGTGCCTCTCTGTTGCTGAGAGAACACTCAGATTGGACTAGTTTAAGGGAGAAGGAGGTTTATCTGGCTATGATTCCAGAGGGACGTAGTCCATGATCGTGTGGATCGCATAGCAGAGGGCGTGGCTAGAGGCAGAAGCAGGAGGCTGCTTGAGCCGGCCTCAGCAAGCAAGGAGCTGAGCGAGCAAGAGCAAAGGAGAGGAAGCAGGGTCGGGCTGCCACCTCAAGGCCTGCTCCGGTGACGTGCCTCCTCCAGCAAGGCGGCTTCTAAAGGCGCCACAACCTTTGCCGAACATCGGCTAAGATTCAACCATATGAGCCTGAGATACAACTTACATTTCAAGCCGTGATACCCTTTGTTCATACTTTTGTTTCTTACCTGTTCAGACAGTACACCGATTTATTTTTTGGATGGTTATCTTACTGACTTAGAAGAGTTCCTCATTCACTTTGGTTACAGATTGTTTGCCGAATTTGTATATCCAAGTGACTTCTGCCCTGGCCTGCCTTTTCATTTTCTTTATTGTCACCTTTTGAGAAGCAGAATTATACATTGTCATGTCTAATTTATCGGTTTCATCTTTTACAGTTTTCATTTTTGTGTGTAGTTTAAAAAATCTCCATCCTCAGTTACTTTGAATTTCTCCAATATTTTCTTCTGGAACCATTTTAGTGAAACCACCTACATTTAAGTCTGTGATGCATTGCAAGGCAACTGTTGTGTGTCCTGTAAAGAAAGAATTGAGTTCACGTTTTCTCTGTCTAGTATCTAAACACTCGGGCATCCTTGGGATGACTGGCGCTGTTGTGGAGACAGTATTGTCATATACCTGACAGCCTCCCGGTTGAAGTTCATTGATCTGCAAGACTCTCTTTACACCACCACCACTCTGGATCGATTCTTGTAGCTTCACAGTGTACTTTAATTTTTTTTTTACAGATTGTTTACATTTAGTTTCTTCTTTAAATTTTTTATAAAAATGTCTGTCGGGGCTTTGCTTGCGGTTTCGAGTGCAGCGGTGCTTAGAGGGGACGGCATTTAGGCCGTGCGCCTTCCGCTCCTCAGCCCAGCAGATCTACTTGTCTCCATCTTCTCTAGTGCCATTGAAACCTGAGTTCTGCAGCCGTGAGGAGTCCAGCCTGGGCTCTCTGTCTGCCGCCAGCTCTTCCTGTGTGCTTGGTTCTCCCCTCCAGGGTCACTTGTAGGGTTTTCTCTTAGTCATTCTTCAGCCATTTGACTATGTAGCGTTTTGCTCTGGCTTTGTTCTGTGTATGATTTTCAGCCATTGCAGATCTGTCTGTCCATAATTTTCATTAAATCAGGGGAAATTAGATATTATTCTTGAAAGTCCTTTTTTATTTGTGTTCTTTTCTGTCCTTTCTTGTCCTGTACTGAAACTCCACTTTATACAGGTAGAGTACTTTTATTTTGTGGAATGGGGTGTGTGTGTGTGTGCACACGTACACGTGTGTGTGGTTTGTGCCAGAGGGTACTTAAGTGTGTGTCCCTGTGGAGCCCAAGGGTGACATTATGAACCCTGGATTGCTATACTTTGTCATTGCTTTGCTTCGGGATTTCCCGGCTTTGATTTCAGAGCTGGCATTATATTGCCAGTCTTACACTGGCAAAGCAAAGCTTTCACCTGTCCTGACTCCCCAGCCCTAGTGCTTTTTTCTTAAGTCTGTCTTTTACCCTCAGGCCTTACACTGGGGATTTCTTTCCTCAAGTGCTTAACCAATATGTTCTTCTGTAGTGTCTGACATGCTGTTGACTCCATCCAGTGTTTTCATGTTGGGAATCACTTTGGATTGCTTCTGTCTCCTCCTTGCTTCACTGTGGGATTTCCTAGACTCCACCCACCAGGGCCAGAAGTGCAGGTCACCCCATTTCTGCCTGGTGTTTTTACGTAGGACTTGGGATCTGAACTCAGCACCTTCTGCTTTAGAGACAGAGTCTTAATCCTTGAGCCATCTCTCCAGCCCACCAACTTTAAACTTCTCAGCTGCATTTATTGGCTATTTCATTATGATATTCATCTAATTTTGTCATATGTGTTATTACTGAATCTCCTTCTAATAATTGATCCTTCCCAGAGATGGCTAAATTTTGCTAGTCTTTTCTATGTCTGATTTTTAATTTTCCAAAGGCTCATGCAAGTATGCACACCCCTATGCTACTCTAGCGTCCTGTCCTTATCCTCTTTTCCTGTTGGGCAGCTTCACCTCTGCTCTGCTTTCATGCCACACATACATGCATGGTTTTCCCTGTCTGTTTAACATCTAGGATCTGTGAGTGAAAGGAAGCATATGATATTTGTTTTTCTGAGGCGGGCCTGATTCACTTAATGTGATTGTCTCCAGTTACATTCATTTTTTTCTGCAAATGACAACGTAGTGCTTCCTTGTGGCTGTTAAAAATCCATTGTGTGTGCCACATTGTATTTATCCATTCTTCTCTTGGACATCTGGGTTGGTTTCATAATCTAGCTATTATGAATAGTGCTGTGATAAACAGATGTGCAGGCATCTTCTTTGATATGTTGTATATCTGAATTTTCTTAATTGGATACCAGATAGAGATTTTATGTTCTTGGATGCTGGGATTTTTCAGAATTAAAATGGTAACTTTTCAGCCTTGTTCTTATGTGCAGACATCGTGGTTACCTCAAGGCTTGCTCTCCAGTGGACGAGCCGGGCTGCTTCGTGCTGGCGCTAACGTGGCAGGGCTGTGGGCTCTGTTTCCTAGAAACGGTCTTATTTTCCAGGTGAGGACAGTGAAGTGCTTGGCTTCTTCGCGAAGTAGTGATTCCACACCTGGACCTTTCTTGTCCTCGGTATTTTTCTCTGTACCAGTGAAACCTCTGGGCTATCCTTGAGACATTCCTTCTGGAATAACTTTCAGAAAGTGCCTCAGGCAGAGAGGCACACAGGGTCGTGTGGCAGGTTTCTTCAGGCAGAACCTTTCCTGAAACCTTGTCTAATACACTGCACCATGAAGTTTCTTGTGCAGCAATCTCTTAGCCTGGTCTTTACCCCAAAGGACTCGTGCATTGTGGAAGTCCATGGGAATTGGTTCATTCTTTCTAGGAGGAATTGAGTTCAGGGCCTCAGTTTTGTCGCAAGCACCTTTCTCCACTGAACTTCTTTCCAACCCTTAAATTTTTTGAAATTGATTTGCACATTTTTTTTGTTAATTTTGTGTGTTTTTATGTTTTGAAAATAGTCTGACATGTCACACTGTATTTCCCTGCAGCCTGGAGCTCCGGTGTAGGGGGCTCACTTGCCGCCAGGCCCCAGAGATCTGCTTCTGCCCACTGAGCCGCGGTTGCACACACAGTGATGCCCAGACTGTTACGTGGGTGCTAGGAATTGAACTTGGGACCTCACTCTTGCGTGGTGAATGCTTCATGAACTAAGCTCTCTCCCGCCCTTCATGTTTTTCCTTTCTCTTGAGATATTCCTGTTTCTTCGTGCTTCTTTAGTACCCATTCAACATCCTATTTTGTTGTTTTTCCCTGTCCCTTATATATACAAATGTATTAGTGTCCTGAGATTTAATTCTTGTTTTCCTGTTTTTACTAATATTCTTTATTACTTTGTTTTTAACAATTTTTTTTCTATATAAATGAGTCTGAAACCTGCAGTTGTAAACTTGGGATCCATAATACTGTAATATCAAATACATGTTTATTTTTATTTTTCTAATTTTACAAGCATATTGAGTACTTATCCCTGTTTCTCTCTATCCCCCCTCCATCCCATTATCTTCCTTTCATCAGTCCATCCCACTCCCTCCTGCTCTCCTGCCTGTCCACTTCTATAGACCCCAAGGTTCCCTCTGGCTTGTCTACTCTTGTGGGGGTCCAGGCCTCTACGGCATACTAAGTTGCCTGTCTTGGGCCACCCCACTGATAGGGGCGTTTCCCTTCACTGGTCTAGCTTTAGTCCCCAAGGTTTCCACTGTATGTTCTTATCTCTCTTGAGTTCCTCATAGTTGGTATGTCAGTCTTATAAGGACTGGTAAGGAGTCTCCCTGCCGTGAGTTCCTGGTTGCAGTCGAACATGTACTCAAATGCCTGTAGGTCAAAATAAACCCCTTTGCTCCTTCACGCGCTCCTTCATGCCCCTTTTTCTCTGCGTCCTCGGCAGCAGCATCCACCAGCCAGGCACAGCAGAGCTTGGCAGTGTTTGTCTCTCCCTTGATCCAATGGTCCCGCCAGCTCCTCCGGAGCCCTTGCTCTGCCCAGGGTCTTTGTAGGACCACTTTGGTCCACGGAAACTCTGGTTCCACTCAAAAGCAATTTGCAGTGCTCCCAAGCATGATTATTCCTTAAAT
This sequence comes from Typhlomys cinereus, assembly GCA_023101885.1. Lineage (NCBI taxonomy): Eukaryota > Metazoa > Chordata > Mammalia > Rodentia > Platacanthomyidae > Typhlomys > Typhlomys cinereus. Next base: position 1,789,321 of record JALPQD010000437.1, on the reverse strand, counting down.
GAGTTCTGTGATCTTTGCCATATTCTTGGTTCATTGTCATGTTCTGTATTATCAGTAGCATTTCCTCTTGGGCCCGAAGCATTTCTCAACAGGTACAACTTTTGTTGTACTTTAGGAACTGCTTACCTGACTGAAATCGCAAATCTTTTTACTCTCCCTCTGATGCTCATATTAGTATTTTAAGTTACGTTCTTTTCTGTCCAAAGCCTTTTGGCCTCCTTATTCGTGTAGTATGGACCATTGTTTACCTACACATGTTCTCTACTAGTGATTTTCTTTAGAACTTCTGTCTTCTGTAGGAAGGAGATTATATTTGGGGAAGAAGAACTTGAAGGTGTGGGGAGGAGGGTTGAAGGAGGTGGAAATAACTGGGCCATCACAGCGTGACCATTACTCTGTAGAGTTAGCGTGCACTGGCAAAATAGTCACTGCTTTCACAAGTAATTATTGACCATCTATTCTGAAGAAATACAGAATAGATAAATTTTAAGTAGTAATTATTTGCAGTGTTCCCTACATTTTTCCTTTAGTGAAAAATCACATTCTTCCAAGCTAAAATGGACTAGCACTTCCTCCGACATCTCCAAGGATCACCCAGAATAAATTACTCTGCCTTCAAAGCTTCATTCATCAGCAGATGTTCCGTGGCTGTTGATGCATTGCCCCTTCAATCTGGAGACTACGCTCTGGTGAGCGGCTTGCTTCGGACAGTGCTGTGACCTGAGACATTGTCTCAGTCATCACCGTGGCCCCCTTTTCCCTTCCTGCCTCTCCACAGTGACCTTAGAATAATGGGTGCTCATTAAGTGAGTATTGATTTGAAATAGGGGTTTAAAGCCAGGGTGGTCTCGCAGCTCTACTGTCTAGACAGTCAGGAGATAAGCTGGGAGAGCGCAGCTCACAGAGGCCGAAAGTGAGTCAGGAAGTGGACAGGTGGTGTCCTGAGCTTGGAACAGCAAGAAGAGGTGCAGATTATAGATAATATTGGATTGGCAATTACAAGGCTGTTGGTTATCTTAGCAGGAATGAATTCCATAAAGTAGCAAGAGTCGATATCAGATGGCAGTGGATTTGAATACAGAGAATTCTTCCCCATAATCATAGAATTTTAGCTGATACTTTTATAGAAATTGGCTGGCAGACAAGTGAAAATCTATCATCCAAAATCAAGACCTAGAATCCTGAATACATTATATTAACTTAGGGAAGGAACTGTGTATCTTTCTAAAGTACATAGATACTCACTGGCATTTTTAAAGAAAACTTTGAAACTTAGTCACTGCCTTCATCCCGCTGGAGAGCATCTGGCTCCATGCTCACGCCAACGCGCCTCCCTCTCTACAAAACATGCAGGAGACATTTAACCTGAAAGTGTTTTTATCATGGTTCAATTGATGTTCCATGCTTCCTCTCATTTATTAAATAAAACATCAAAGCCATCTCAGTCAGCGCTATCTTAGATTTGATAAAATGCTACACTGTAGTAGAGAACATTGCAGTGTAGAGACTGCCAAATAGTTTTGTCTTAGTAGAATTAGCGTTGTTTGAATTTCTAATGTATATACTGTGTAGTCTCTTTTTTCTTTCTCTCTTTTCCTTACTCAACCAGTCCACCATGCATGATGTTTGCTTGCAAACAGTTTTTAAACTTCAGGCAAAGGTAGAGCTAGAAGAAAGGAAAAAATGAATCTGTAGGGAACTACTCAGTGTTACTCAAAATTACTGTCTGCTGTGTGAGGGGCGAATCATGCAAATTTATATTAATAGTAACCTCAGCGGAGGTATAATTAATTTCTGATCTTGCGGTCTGGAGTACATTTGTTGGTTAATTTTTCTTTAGTAACAGACTGCTATCAAGTAACTACTATGGTATCTGGCATAGTGTATTGAGAATTGAAAAAAAAAGCTTTTGTTATTCTTGGCAGGTTTCTTAATACAGTATAATGGGACAGAAGGTTGATTAGTTAGTTCATAGTTCGTGAGACCTGATTCTTGTAGAGATGAGATTTGTCATCTTTGCTTCTGTTTTATCGCTGGTTTTCTGCTGGGGCTGGAACCTGGGGACTTGCTCCCACAGTGCATGCTGCATCACTGAGTTGCGTCCCCAGCTTAGGGTTGCAATGGGCAGGTTCATAAAGACAGTTTGGGGCCTGGTACAACAAGTGCCCACTATGTGCTTACTGACTATTGGCACACATTGGGATTAGTTTCAAGTGACCATATGAAAAAACGGAGGTTACCATAGCTAAAATTGAAAATTAAAGGAATATGCATTGTGAGCCATATCAGCAATAATGGAGACTTCTAAGTCCATTTTGTTTATTAAAACAAATTTAAAACTTACAGACTTAAAATTTCTTACCATATAAAATGTTAATTCAAGCATCGAAAGTATTTTTACAGATGTAGTTAATCAACAGTTGTAGTGTATAACCAATTAACATCAGTAACTTTTAGCAAGTTAGTAGTTTTTTTCTTTGAGATCAAATGTAACTTAAATAAGTAGATTAAATCCTACATCTGTTCTTGTGTTCATTTATTTTAATACTGCCGATTGTTGGTTCTCATAAGCATGGAACAACACTGCAGGTAGAAGAAATGTGGTCTAGTGACATATACTTTTTCCTCTGGTAACTGAAGGTTAAATGGGTAGCAAGCAGAATGCCTTAAACAAGATTGGTATATTGATTAAAACGCTGATTTAACAGCTCGCAGTTTCCCCTTGGAAACCTGGGAAGATAAGCCAGCTGCTGTCTTAGAGTGCTGAGTGCCCACTGAGAGTACACTATCTATCATCACAATATGGTGATGAGAGGTGTTTTATGTTTGTGTTAATTTCCCCCACTAAATCAGTAATTATTACAATCCTGTCCCTGCTGTTTACCCTGCAGCTGTTTTTCCATTTGTCGAGAGAGCGGGTGTTCTCTGAGGACCGCACACGTTTCTATGGTGCAGAAATTGTCTCTGCTTTGGACTATCTACATTCCGGAAAGATTGTATACCGTGATCTCAAGGTAAAAAAAAAGTAATCAAAATTTGTTTTGCAGAGACTGTGGGGACAAACACAGTAATTACAAAGTTACAGTTGTGAGAAAAAGCAGGCCTAACTTTGGAGAAAAACACTGGTAAGAATGGTGTTCGCTGTAGCTGTTAGGAAATTTCCCTCACTAAGGTATGTGTGGTTCTTTATGTTTGGGTTTTGGATATTTTCTTTTTCTGCTCTGACCTAGCTCTGTTGTTTTCTCATAAGTGTTATGATTTTAGAAATGTTAAACATACAAGTTAAACATAAACTCAATAACATTGCAGATGACATTTTAAGACAGGTTTCATTTATTACATTCAAGCATGTAATGTTTATGAAGACATTTCAATACCAAATAAGATTGTTGGAAGGTAAGCATTCATTTTGATTGTAGTGTAGGGTTAAATCATCCAAGCATTATAATAAGACTCATTTGTTTGCTTAGTTGTCATTCATCAAACCCGCTGTGTTATGGGCAATAAGAGCCGCACTTCTCTGCTGTCTTGTGACGGACCCTTCAAGGAGCGAAGGCTGAAGAGTAATGTAGCCTCTTCTGCCTCTAAAGTCTGCATCTACAGCTCTGACAGAAAAGGGTGAAATTACTAAGCATGTACATAATCATGTTTGGCTGTGTTTCAGCAAAACTCGATTTACAAAAGCAGGCAGCAGCCCTGTTGGTCCACGTGCTAGAGTTTCCTGTCCAGGGACTCTCGTGACACTGTCGGCAGTACAGGTGGCTGCAGCAAGAAAACTTGAGCAAATTCTTTATTTCACACTATTTCTTAAATTGTGAGTCATAGGGCTTGCAGCACAGCTGGGTTAAAGAGTGCTTGCTGGTTGCATTCCTAGCACCTCATGCTGGCTTGGGGGTGAAGAAGATGGAAGTGAGGAAGAGGAGGATCCCAGCAACTTCAGACACTGCAACAAGATCACAAGTTTGAGACCATCCTAGGCAGCGTAGTGAGACACTGTCTCAGAATAAAAACAGGGCTGCAAGATGGCTCAGTGAGCAGCAGGCACTTGCTGCACAAATCTGGTGAGCTGAATTCGATCTCTGGACTTCACATGTGTAAAGACAGAAGCGGCTCCCCAGAATTGACCTCTGGTATCCATGTATGTGCTGTAGCCCACACTTGCCCATATGCATGATATACATGATAAATAAGTAAATGTGGTAAGAGTACAGGCCGGAAGATGGCTGTGTTGGGGAAGCTCTTGCCGTGTAAGGTTGGGACTTGAATCTAGATCCCAATCCCTGCACCATCCTACGTCTAGCACGGTCAGCCATGTCTGTAACCCTAGCACTAGGAAGCAGTGACAGGCAGATCTCAGGTGACAAGCCAGTCCATCCAAATGGCGACCTCCATGTTGTGTAGGAGATCCCGCTTCAAAGCATAAGATGAGGAATGACCAAGGGTGACATTCAAAGGCAAACTGCACATGCAGCTGCCTGGCCAGGACACTGTCGCACATACACCACACAGAACACCCCAGAAGCTGCGGGGATGCGCTCAGTGACAACGTGCTTGCCTAGGGAGGCTTTGCTCTCCAGCATTTGGGGGGAAGAGCAATCATGTAATAATGCAGAACTGTTAAAGGTTGATGCATAATTGCTTTGTTGTATTTGTTTATTTGCAGTATAATTTTATTTGTAGAAATAGAAATCACATGAAATTCTTACGGAATTCCATTTTGAGTGGAAAAGGTGTGTATATCTAAGAAGAGATTCACAGTTATCCATTGTCTTGGCTTCATTTTTGTAAAGCCCCCAGTGAATCTTAATTTTTTATCTCCTGATAGAGTTTTGTAATGCTTACTTATATTATGAATGACCTTAAGGAATAAACCATCTTCTAGAATATATTTCACACAATAGCAGTAAGATGTGGCATATAGTGTTGCATAATCTATTCAAATTCAAATGAATGATTAGAAAATTGTACTTTGGAAAAAATGAACTATATAACAACTACAAAACATCTAGTTCTGGAATCATTAAATGTCTAAGTTCCAAAATATTCTAGAGATGAATACAAATCAGCCAAATGATTGTATTTAGCGTGATCTTTTTAGAACTAGAAATATGGCAGAATTCACCATCCTTACATCTGGTGTCTGCCACATAATTCTATATTTATGTCTTGATATAGATGCTTTTAAAGAAATTAGTTATATGACATGACAACTTATATATTAATTTTCCAAATTTCCTTAGAAGTAGTTAGCTCTTCTCTTCGTGAGCTCACTCTTCCATTCCCACTTCCTGTTTTGTGAATCCTATTTATGGAGAGGGCAAGAAGGGGAGAGACCTAGATTTTAAGGAAGTGAAAATAGTTTTTTGTGTGTGCCCCCCAAACAGCATATATAGACTGTCGCTGTTGCTCTTGGCTGCTCACCAGAACCCAGTGGGAAGGCCCTGTTGCTGAACAGGACATGAGGAGATCAGGATGGAATTGATCTGGAAGCTGCTTCTCCAACAGCTAGCTTTCTTAAGACCAGAGGGTGTCATGCAGGCTAAGTAGAGGACGTGAGCAGGAATCTTACCCAGCTGCGGATCCTGTCGCCCCAGTGAGAACCCGCTTGGAAGCTGTGCCTATTGACGCACTAGTAGCATGAAATTATAAGCTGATTTTATTTGAAAGAAATGATTGCATTTAGAGAAGTGTTTGAATGAACTCACAGAGCCGAAGAAATGGATTGAGAGTTCTGAAGTTTGCTGTCGACTGTTTTCAAGTGTTGCTTTGGGAGCACAATCTTTTGGTAACTTAAAAAATGGCCATTAAAACACCTGGCCTGTTAATATGCAGCTGTTGTCCCAGCACTTTGAGGCCCGAGGTTGAGGATTGTATGTGTTGAAGGCTGAGGATTGCACATGTTGAAGCTAGCCTGGCCTGTATAGTGAGAGTGAGGTCCAGGTCAGCCAGGACAAATAGAAAGACCCTGGTTCCAGAAATGAAAAAAGAAAAAACAACAAAGAAACAGAAGTGATCATTAAATTCTCTATGGTTAAAATCTCTTTATTAGATGTTTACAATTTAAATTCTCATTTAGATTGCAAAGCCCTCCCTTTGGATTATTATTATTATTTTCTTCTGTTTTGCCCTTGGAATTTAGGCATTTAAAAACACTATATTCCAGGTCGCCAATGAGAGGAGCCAGCCCCTGTCTTCAGCATCAGGCTTCACCCCGTAGTCAGTCAGCTGCACCATTTGGCTGCCTCCTGCCTGTCGTGCCTGCTCCTCCATCCATGACTCTGACCCCTTCCCTCCCCCCCGTACCCCCGCCATGTCGTCTGAAGCTTACTCATGTCTTCCTGCGTCGCTGTCACCGTATAATCTTAAAGATAACTTGTGAAAACAGGTGGGGCGCCAGCGTCTTGGTGGCCCAGGCCTGTGCCCTCATGCGTGTTCTGAGACCCCGGGCCTCGCGCTCCTTGCTCCTTCTGACTTCTCCTGTGACACTTGGGTCAGGCTAGCTGAGCTGTGTGGGTAGAAAATACAGATGCAAGGTGGGCTGTCAACAAGTAGATGTAGCTTAATGTACCGGTATTTATATATTGTGATTATTTTGTATCAGACATTCGGAATAGTTTTGTCAGAGACGGGAGTCGTGCAGGGTGTCTCTGAATGTTTCAGGCGTGTGCTTCACATGGGTATTGGTGTCGTGGTGTGCAAGAAACTAGATGGTGATAAGAGTGTCGTGGGATCAAAATACGCTCACATTTTGTCTGTCATTGCATCATCTGAAGCTTACACAAGTATTATGTGTCACATTGAGAGAGATTACTTTTTAAACGGTATTTTACTTCTTGAAGAGAGAGAAAGAGGAGGCGCATGCATGCCATGGCGTACAGGTGGATGGAGGTCAGAGAACAACTTTCCAAAGTCACTCCTTTCCACTTGGTCGCCAGGTGTGTGAGCAGGTGCCTTCCTGCTGAGCTATCTCTCCAATCCCAAGAAGTTTTGAATATCTCATTGCTGAATTTTAAATACTAAAGTACTGATGCATTCATGTAATAAACAGTAAGTTAAGTATCTTTTTTGTTTTTTAAATTAAGGCCTGGGCACATGGGCCAATGAGGTGGCTTGGTGGGTAAAGGCACCCAGTTCAAATCTGTCAGTCTGAGTTTGAGTCTTTGAGGTCACATGGGGCAGGAGAAACTTGCAAAAGTTGTTCTCTGACCTCTGCATGTATGCCATGGTATATTCTCTCTCTCTCTCTCTCTCTTTCTCTCTCTCTCTGCTTTTTTTTAAAGAACAAGGGGTTTATGTGTTATCCAGCAAAGCACTAGACTACACACCTCTCCGTCACTATAGAAGCCTAGGGTAGAATAGCTGAGTGTATTTGGAAGAGATGGAAAAAGAAAAAACAAAGGTCAGAGAGAAAGATAGACCAAGGCGGAGAAGAAGATGAAGGTAGTAAGCAAGCTAGAGATGCCTGTCTTCTGAGTGCAGGTGGTTTAGCACTTGGTATCCTTCCTGCTGACAAGGCTTTAGGTTGGCGGAGAGCACAGGGAATGTGCAACGCACTGCATTTGGATCCAATTTGGAGCTTTTACTGTGTAAGGCACGTGTGTCTAGAAGATGCAATCACGGGCATCTTGAAGGCCCACCTCCCAGATGCTCAGGGAGGCTGAGGAGCCGTCCAGGCTCAGGACTATCACGGCATAAGCTCTTAGTCCAGCTACTGATTGGACAGTCATAATGTTATTGTCAGAAAATGTTTCCTGAACCGTCGTCTTTTTAAACATGAAGCTCTGAGAATGGAAAGTGCTGCGAGTCCTCACACTGCGACTCTGCCCCCGGTAGCTGCTCATCGCTGGGGATTTTTGAAGCAGGGTACTCTTGTGGCAAAGTTTGGGGAATGATGACGTGTCATGTTTTCACACACAGTTGGAGAATCTGATGCTGGATAAAGACGGCCATATAAAAATCACCGACTTTGGACTTTGCAAAGAAGGGATCACAGATGCAGCCACGATGAAGACCTTCTGCGGCACTCCGGAGTACCTGGCGCCGGAGGTAAGCGTCAGTCTCCTTGATGACAAAGGAATGCTTGCAAGTGTTTTCCTGGCAGTACTTGCTGTTGCTACCGCAGGACAGTCTGAAGCATTTATTTGACTCTTGTTTAATGAGGTGTTTTAAGGTCAGCAGTATGCAGAGATTAACGTTTACATAAGTGAGGTGCCCTCAATCAGATCAGCACCTTTTCTGGCTGTGCTTTATTCCTTGAGCACAGTATTTTGCTTCTTTTAGTATTAGAATTATTGAATGTCTTCAGTGAGCATGCTCACAGTTTTATAGATCATCTTCAGCTTGATGTAGAAGCAAATGCTATAGTGACTTGAATTTTGGTTCTGTGGGTTTTTGAGTCAGTGTTCACTGGAAGGACACAAGAAAACGCCACATCGGGGCCTCCTGTGCCCAAGGTCGCTCAACAAACACTGCTGTGTTCCTCAGATATGTATGGAGGATTCTCTTTGTGGTGTGCCTGTAAGCACAGTCCTCAGAGAACACGTGGAGACAAATGAAAATAAGTAATGTAACATCTTATGGCTGTAGGAAGGAAAAACGCAAAGCAATGAAAGGCGTGTGGCTCCCCGCAGTAGCTGCGCTCCTGGGCGCTCCTGTGTGCTAAGCAGCCAGGCCCCTCTCAAGTGACCGGCTTCCCTCAGCGCAGCGCAGCTGCAGACAGTTGTCACTGCCCGTGGTGTTGGCTGGGGACAGAAGAGTGAGGAGGAAGCTGCCAGAGCTTGTGGCCTGCCGCGGCCAGCGGCACCTGTGGCTCATGTGGCCCACCTTCCTCAGTTTCACGGAAGCTCCAGCACACGTTCCCAGAACAGCTTAGAGGTTGTTTTGTGCTCTCTCTAGCGCTCTGTCTCTCTTTCTAGTAACCTGTGAAAAGTTTAGCTTTTTTAAAACTGTATTTTTGTATAGTTTTTATGCTTTGAATATAGTTCACATACCACAAAGTTAATAAAGTATGAAGTTGCTTTTTTTTTTTTAAAGTTTTTATTTATCTATTTATTATTTATCAACTGTGCGTGTATGCGTGTGTATGTAGAACCACCATGGATGCCTCCAGGACCAGAAACGCAGGCCGCCTCCGCTTCTGTCTGGCGTATACGTGGGGTCTAGGATCCGAACTCAGAACCTTCCGCCTGCAAGGCAGAGGCTTAACCCATGAGCCACCTCTCCAGCCCCATGAAGTTGCTTTTTATTATAACGCTCACAGAGTTGTGCAGCTGTCACTCCGGAGAGAACTCCCATTCGCCAGCTTCTCATTGTCCTTCCCTCGTTGGCCGGCATGAGTCTTTCTCCCCTAGCCGCTCTTGAGCTTTTCATGGAATTGAAATGATACAGTACAGAGCCTTTGTATTTGGTTTTTGACTGTAGAACGTTGTCTTCAAGTTTCATCCATGCTCTGCCATGTTATTGACACTTCATTCAATTTTTGCATGTGTGTGTGTGCGTGTGTGTGTGTGCGTGTGTGTGCACGTGTGTGTGCATGTGCGTGCGCGTGTGCGCGTGTGTGTGCGTGTGCGTGTGCGTGTGTGTGCGTGTGCGTGTGTGCGTGTGTGTGCGTGTGCGTGTGTGTGTCGTGCGCGTGCGCGTGTGCGTGTGCGTGTGTGTGCTTGTGTGTGTGCGTGTGTGTTTGTGTGTGTGCGTGTGTGTGCGCGTGTGCGTGTGTTTGTGTGTGCGTGTGTGTGCGTGCGTGTGTGCGTGTGTGTGTTGTCCATCTGTCTACTTGTCTGAATCGGGGGCATCACTGCGTGTGCCCATGGAGGCCAAAGGTGACCACAGGGATCACCCTGGATTGCTTCTCCTTCCTTTTTGCTTCACTCGGGTTTTCTCAGGCTCTGCCTTAGTACAGTCCACCACTGCCATTTCCACCTGGCATTTTTACGTGGGTTCCAAGACCTCAACTCAGGTTCTTCTGCTTGTGAGGCAGAGTCTTAACCCTTGAGCCATCTCTCCATCCCAAATGTCTCATGACCATGTTTATAGTATTCATTGCATTGCTGCCTGCTATATGTAGTTATTCTTCTAGCTGTTTATGGATCTTTTAGTTCTATCTAGTTTTTTTTTTTTTTTTTTACTGCAGATAATACTTTGCACAATCATGTGCATTTCCCTTTAGGCTTTGTTTCATACGTTATGTGACATTATTTCTGTCAAAGGTTCACTCAAAGTTGTAAATTTTCACGGATAAAGGGATAGAAACATCAACCTTGCCCCATCTAGAGGAGCATGTGCTGTAAGGCGGCTTCTGCTGTCTGAAAGACAGAAGCGTCTCCAGATGTTACCTTGGTGGTTCTTAGAAAGTTCTGACCAGAGTACCCTAAGGGGGAGAGTTGTTTGGTGTACAGCTCCAGAAGGCAGACGGCGTGGTGCTTGAAACAGGAGGCTGGTTCAGGTCACAGCAGCCGTCAGGAGGCAGAGAGAGCAAGAGGGACCCAGGAACTGGGGCTGGGTTACCAAAACTCAAAGCCTGTTTCCTTTAGCAAGCCTCTGGCTCCTAAAGGTCCCATTACCTTTCCAACAGCCACCATATGGGGACCCCATACTCAGACACATCAACGGGTGGGGACAAGCCACTCGCCAACCATGGCGGGAAGCTCAGGGACGATGATGGTCAGACGTAAGGCAGAGGGAGACAGTGCAGATGTGGGGGAAGCATTTGCACCGCAGCCGTGGGCGCAGATCAGCACAGCAGCAAGAGGCTGGCATGCTTGTGTTCCCTGGGAGGGGCTTTCCGTGGAGGGCAGGATTTCCGTGCAGCATGTCTGTCGTGCGCCTCTCGGATCACACGCAGGGCAGCTCTTGTGCAGTCGATGTTTGGAATAGCATGTTGTGAACAGAACAGACTGCAGTTTTCTTCTTAGTGCTCTGTGTGCAGCTGAGTGGTGGGGGAGGTCAAATCTGCCTTTTCATTTGTGACTCTGTGCATCACGGTTCAAACAGGAGAGGGCAATCAGAAGAAATTGGGAAGTCAAATACAATTGCAAGCATGCTGGCATTCCTTATGTATATAGTAATGTAGTGTGTAGTAAAACAAATGGAATTTTAGTTACTTATTTGACACGGGTGGGAAAAGAAAGAGAGCGCATGTGTGTGTACCATGGTTCACAAGGAAGGTCAAAGGCCAGCTTGAGAAGCCAGTTCCCTCCTCCTACTGTGGAGGCGCCAGGGACTGAGCTCAGATCAGCAGGTTTGCACAAGGTACCTCACCCACTCACGCAGCTCACTAACCCTGTAAGAGTTGTTGTTGTTGTTGTTGTTGTTTAAAATAGAAATTAACATTTAAAAATTAAATTTAAATTGACATTTAAATAAACACTAATAGTCAAATATAATTAATATGCAGATTTAATTTTCATGTCAGAAATATAAAGTTACAGAGAATTTTTTTTAAATCTCTATTTTGGGGGCTGAATTAGGTAAAAATATAGAAACACTGTTTTGTGTTTACTCAAATACAAAATCATATTTTCTGGAATTGGATTGTTTATGAATGTCATGAAAAACAAATTCTTTGTTTCTTTGGCATTCATTTACCCTTGCTACATATTTGTGATGAATGATGACATCCCAAATTTAGAATACCAAAATTAGTTGTGTCACCATTCGGGGGGCATTATTTCTGAGCACAACAATCTATTTTCTCAGAAGCAGATGATCTCCTATGAAACAAAAGATACTGTTTTCTATGCAGATGACATCAAATGACAAGCAATACCAGAAACTTAATGTGAGAAGACTCCTAAAATTTTCCAAATAGAAAGTTTGCACCTCACAATAAATTAATTTCTAAAAAACAAATAAGGAATCATTTCTGTATTAACTTTATATCTCTCTCTCTGTCTGTCCGTCCATCTATCTACCTATCTATCTATCTACCTATCTATCCATCCATCCATCCATCCATCCATCCATCCATCCATCCATCCATCCATCCATCCACCCATCCATCTATCTATCTAGAGGCCTACTCTTTTGTTTTACTTCAATATTTTATTTATTTGAGTGAGGGAGAAGGACAGAGAAAGGGGTGGGGTGTATCCAGGGCAGCTTTGGAGGCGGCTCTTTCCTTACACCGTGTTGGCTCCTGGTATTGAGCTCAGGGCTCAGATCTGTGCACAGGTGCATTTACCCACTGAGCCTGCCCGCCTGCCCACCTGCCCAGAAGTGAGGTTGGTTTGTAATTAAAATCTTGACACATTATTTTATAGAAGAGAAAGAGCAATGTAGCCATGTAGTTATTTCGTGGGTGACAAGCCTTGAAACCACTAACTTCTCCTGTCCTTAGACTCTGTGCACTGTATGTGCATCATGTCTGTATGTCTATATCATGTTCTACATTTTTGTTAAACAGTAAAATATCTGGGAATGTTTTTATCCTGCTTGAAAAAAATGGAAATTCTTTGTTTTTTCTTCATGTGTGTGTGTGTGTGTGTGTGTGTGTGTGTGTGTGTGTTTCAGAGGGCACTATGTGTGCTTGTGGAGACCCAAGAGTGACTTTGGGAATCACATTGGATTGTGCTCCCTTGTCTTTGCTTTCTCTGGGGTCTCCCAGCTCCACTTTCCAAGACCGGAAGTACAGAGTGCCATTCTTTTCACCTGGTGTTTTTACTTCGGATCTGAGATCAGAACTCAAGACCTTCTGCTTGTGAGGCAGAGGTTTAATCCCTGAACCGTCTCTCCAGTCCCAAGTTTGTTTGTTCTTACCAGCCGTAAGGGACCTTTTACTGAAGAATGCTCATCCATCCCTGTGGGACTTCATAGTAAATGCAAGGCACTCTGCTAAGCGCTAGCTACACAGAGTCAGTCAGAGATGGCTTAGTAAAGTGAGAAGATGTTGAAATTATTATCACTTCTCAAGAAAGTAAGGCTTCCACTGGAGTGTAGCCCTGGAGGAGGACAGGAGAAAGCAAGCTCTTGCAAACTGGGTGGCGCCCTGTGGAGGAAACCAGTGTGTGTGTATGTGGGGGGGGGGGTTCTAACAGTCCTGAGGGGGGCTGAGGGGTATTCTGGCAGTCCTGAGCAGGAGGTGGGATAGAGGAGGATGGACACAGAGACACAGTGGCTTGGAAGCAAGAGCTGAGGTTGAACGGCCCTGGGAAAGGGGTTCTCTGCATTGCCAGCAAGGAGTAAGCTGGTGAGATTTGCCTGCTCAGTTTAGGAAGACTGGTCCCTGCTGGACCTGCCTTTCCTCGGTATCTGTCAAGCTGGTCAGGTTCAGTCAGTCTTCCTCTCATCGGAATGTACGTGGCATCGCAAGTGACTAACATCAGTCCTTCCCCTTCTGCTCCTTGGAGCTGTGAGTGAGGCATTGCTTCCTGCCGCAGCCACTGCTTCGCCGTGGGAGTGGCCCTCGTCCACCTGCGTCCCGTGGGAGTGGCCCTCGTCCACCTGCGTCCCGTGGGAGTGGCCCTCGTCCACCTGCGTCCCGTGGGAGTGGCCCTCGTCCACCTGTGTCCCGTGGGAGTGGCCCTCGTCCACCTGTGTCCCGTGGGAGTGGCCCTTGTCCACCTGTGTCCCGTGGTAGAAATGGTTCGCAGTTTAAGGACGGGTGGAGGATATCTTTAAAAATACTTGACAGCCAGTTTGTTAAGTGATTATGTATCAGACCCAGCATATAAGTGAACTTCCATTTTTGTTCAAGACCTTCAGGAAAGGTGAATCTTATAAAATGCCATTCATTGAAAAATGAGTATTTCTAAAGATATTTTGGTTTGACCCCCTTTTGTTTTTTTTTTAGAATTGTCCAAAATTTTAAATGGTTTGCTGCTTTTCTTTTTTAAAAAAATATTTATTTTTTCCACTCATGCAAGCTTGATAGGTATCCCATTCCCTTCCCTCCCTCCACCCCTCCCTAAATCCCCTTACTCCCTTCCCCCTTTTCCTTTTCCTTTCCCCCTCCCTTATTCCCATTGTCCCCTCCCCCATCCCTAGAGCATCTTTTATTGTGCATGTCAAACTTCCCTCTGGGTCCTACTCTCTGGTGATGTATAAAGACTCAGTAGCATTGCCTGGAGTACTTTTTTGTGTTCCCCTTTAGTATGGGAACACTATTGTGGCTGTTAATCCCTTGCCTCTAAGGATCCTAGTGCCTGTGATCCATGCTGGACTGTGGGGGGTCGATGATACGCTGGTGTTTGACCCTTTTTGATGGAGAATGGATCTTACAGTGCATTTTCCAACTTGGGAAACAATGTGTCTTCATTGATGGTTTATTGGTAGAAAAAAATATTGTTCTTTTTTTTAGGAGTTTAGAGAATTCAGTGTGCGAGGTGTCTGGAGGTGCTTTTCTGATGCAGCCTCGCGTGAGTCTGTTGTTTCTTGATTGTCAGGAGGAGGTGGAAGCGGTCCTGTAATAAACTGTGGAGCAGTAGATACCTTGAGAGGATTCTGGTTTTTTAATCTGCATTGACTTCCATACCTAGACATTCTAGAAGAAATTAGAATCTATCACATGCAAACTTTTAAATTTTATTATTTGACTTGGCTCCTGTTACATCCAAATCATTTTATGCAGTGCTAATTATTTAGTCCCAGCTTTGCTCTTGCGTTAGCAGTACCTGATCAACTTTCCAACTGTAAAACAGTTTGGAAATCAAATGTAGCTCACATGCAAGACCCAACAAAATTAAAAGTGTTAAGTGCGTTTTGGCAGTTCACTTTTATTATGCCCAGTCCTCGAATGTACCAGCAGATAATCATCTGAATGTTAGTTATTTTTCACATGCTTATGTGATCACACAAAAAGTACATGCTAAAAAGAAGCAGATGGTGACAGATGGGGAAGGTTGAATAAGGTGGTTTGGGGAACCCAGAGAAATGCACTTCTGTAATAGTGTAAAAATAAAAAATTATTTGATCATCAAGTTAGAACTAAGAAAAAGATTATAAAAATGGCTTGATTGTTGGGAAGTATATGCTATCTATCTGTGGCTACTATTGAGGAAGAAAAATAGATAAATTTATTTTGTCTAAATGCAAAATGATTTTTTTCCTAGTGACTGGAAATGCAGTTTTTAATATATTCTTACTTTTCAGCACCCATTTTTAGGAAGCATCTGCTTTTTAGTATTCTATGTATTTTTCTTTTGAAAACTGTATTTGATGTCTTATATCTAACATGGAAATACAATGATATACAACTTGAATACATTTGATAGCTATTTCCATACCAATAAATCTGTTCTGTTGTCATAAATCATAATACAAGTGCAAATTAACTCTGTAAGTTTAAAGTCAAAGACACGCATTTACACATTCACTTTGTAAGAAGCAAGCGAAAGTGTAGGAACAGAGCAGCACAGGGTTATGCAGGTGGAGGAAGTAATTAGAAACTTAATATAGAAGTGGAATTTTCCTTGTTTTTGATCCAAGCAAGAACAAACATGAGCACTCGTGGACTCTTCCATGTTGTCTTAGGAAATCTCCCTCAGAAGTGACTGAGGGCGGTTCTTCATGTTTGCTGATCTGCAGGGTAAGGTAGTGGCACGTTGGTGACCAGCCCTTGCGCACAGCCCTGCTGTAGCCTGCTGATTGTGAGATTAGTGTTCGAACCTGCAAGGACTTATGGCCAGAGCACTGACACCTTTGCTCACTGTGACCCTCTTCTCTCGTGCTTTTGGAACCTCTTCATCCGGGCACTTCTGGCAAGGTCCTCACCAGCTCCAGGGGGAGAGCAAGAAAATCTTACTTCTTTCATCTTAATTTCTCCTATAATTGAATATTGTTTAAATGTGAATAAAATGAAATTAACACCCCTTGACTTTATGAGTAGAAGCTTTTACTCATCAGTTACCAGCTCTCGGTGCCATGCTAGCTAGCTATTGTCCACATGCACTTCTTCGCAAGAGTGTGACTTTGACTTTGTTTAGCAAGCAGAATTTGCTGTGATTCTACTTCAAGCATAACGTTAGGCTACAAAATCTTTGATTTCTGAGAAAATGTGAAAATGTCGCCTAAGCCATGAACAATAAATGGTCTGCATGTGGCAAGACAGTGACCCAGCTTCTCGGGCATTGATGTTAGTGCTTTGGTAAGAGGCAATGTGGAGACCAGAGGAGATGTGCGCATCTGTGACGCAGCCACTGCGGTGGGGCTGCAGGGATTGCTCCCGCTCTACCTTGACTTCCTTGTGAAGTCGTGATGTTGGCTGCATTTAAGCATTGGTGTGCAGTGCTAGGAGACAGCCGTAGCTTGAGGTGGCATGACTCAAAGCAAATAACATCTGCACATGCCATACTGGGAAAACTACAGCAGTCGAACAATAGTTACACAGAAAAATGTTAGAAAATATTATGAAGAAAATACTGACAAACTATGGTATTCTTTCTTAGGAAGCTGCACTTGAAACTATTAAATCCAAAGTAGAAAATTTACTGGTCATTATTTTTAGACACTGTCTAATGTGAAGAATATATAAAGTGCTTTTGTAAGTATATATATGTGTGTGCATATATATATATATATATATATATATATATATATATATATATACTACTAAGTATATATATATATATACTACATTTCAGTTACCTGAAGTGTAAGGTTACCAGAAGAAAACAATTTTTTTGAAGTAGTAGTAAATTGGTTCATCCGAGTTCACAGTTTACTCTCACAGCATAGGTGTGCAGACAGTTTGTTTAGATGTTTAATTTTCCCCCATCTGTTCTGTCAGGATTATTGATCGAGCAGCAAGCCACTCCAGGGCATCCCCAGCCTCCTCGTCATTGGTAGCCGCGGGTGCACTGTGCAGCCTGGCTGGCCAGCTGGGTGCGGTGTCCCCCAGCACCCCACTCATCCCCCTGGGTGAATAGTAGTGCAGCCACGAAGCCCAGGCACATCCACTGAGGGTGTCTCTGTAGAGCTCAGCCTTTTATCATCCCCTGAAGTTAGTACCTGTTTCCATTTGCTCTCGTTCAGTCACCAGTTGTTTGACAGATGTGTGTGCTCTTCAGATAGCACCAGAGTGTTTGATGTTAATGGATGCTTGCTGTGGGCCTCCTTGAATGTTAGTTTCTTGTGTCTCGTAGTGAAGTGCTTTTGGGGTTCTGAGGGAGATTAGAACAATGTGCTCCCTGGAGTTGGTGCTGTTGGGTTTGGGCTTGAGTGGGGTTTTGGCATCTCATCACTTCGTGACCTTTTCTTTAGTAAATCTTACATGTCCTTTATCTGTATGGGGTTGTGTGTGCAGGGTGCGTCTAAGGTTGCAGAGGCACGTGACAGAAAAAAACAAGTGTCTTGAGTGCATACTAACCCTTCGCGCTTCATGTCACAGTGAGTGTCAATAGGGAAAGGAGTCACTATGTTCATTCACTAAGATATGTCTTTCTCTGGCTGTTTCTGTAGGAGCTTTGCTTTACATTTATATGCAAATAATGTGATAATGCATGCTTTAATGGAGTTGAAGTATACTTTACTGTCTTTGTCAGGGCTCCACTTTACGTAGATTAGCCCTCACAAGAACCATGGGATTCATTAGCCTTTCTGGTACTGGAAAAACATAATCAGAAGTAACCAGAAGGAATTAAAAAGCTAAGTTAGAAAGTGTAAACTTCACATTACTATAATTTCAGAAAAAGTAGTGCTTTGAATAAGTAAGAAAGAGACTGATATATTTGAAATAATTGATTTGGGAATTTTCAGACTATTTCACAGAATTGTGGCTTCAAATCGTTAGATTTTGGAGAAAGAAAGAAGATAATATGAATAGTGGATTGTGCTTCGTGTACATCCATGTGTTAAAAAAACTGCCATCATTTTATTTCATTTCTTTTATGCTTCACCTCACGGCTGTTAGGTGGAAGAGAAGTTGGATGCCTGGCTGAGTTGTTAGGGTGTTCGCTCCTCAGCAGTGCTACTCTCATGTCCCTGACACAGTGTGTTATCACGCCAGTGTCTTTGAATACAAAGAGATGCAGCAAACAGCTCTCATCATGGGTCTCTGTGTCCGTTCAACTGTTCAAGTGTCATTCCGAAGCAGACCGTCTACCCTGAGAATCAGGGTTTGATTTACAAAGCTAAATAAAAAGTTTTTTTTTTTTATCAGCTAGATTTTGTTACCATGCAATTTTAGTTTTTGCTTGTTGTTTTTCTTCAAAAATGAAAACCCTCTTTTTATGCACTCTTCCCTTCTGGCCACAAATCAGGTATTTAAACAAAAATAAAGGATTGCCAGTTTTGCCAGCTGGGGATGAGAACCCGGCTGGTGAGATGTGAGTTCCGGAGGCAGTTAATCCAGCTTTTATGCTTTTTATGGTTTTATGGAAAAAGAGGCTAAAAAGCACATTTGGCTCCTGTTCATGTGTACCACTGTTCAGTTGGAGCCGTAGGAATGCAGTTAAAGATTACCTAGATTTTAATTTTTTGGTTTTGTCATTAGGTAAAAATTGTGTTTCAAATAATGGCTTACAAAACAGTTCTTCCTACTAACTGGCCACGAGCTAGTTTCCCAACTATCAAAGTCCCTCGTGCTTCTTGGAGAATAGAATCAACATCTCCTTAAGCAGAGGGCTTTGGGCCTTTGGAGTGGTCCTTGCTTTCTGTTGTTCTGGTGTTCCTCACTTCAGAGACTGAGTGTGAGGTTTGATTCTCTATTGAGGAAAATTGGAATTGCTTTTTCAGGAAGTTTTTTTTTTTTTTAGTTTGTGTTTTATACAAATTTCTGGGTAAACAGTAACTGGACTTGGATTCTTACAAGCGGTTTCCTTGGCTTCTCTAGCAATAAAACAGTGATGCAATTGAATTCTATATCTTTTCATAGTGTTCAAAAACATGTGCTCTTTAAGTTTTAAAATTGATTGCATTACGTGGTTCTGTGTGTGTTTGCGCCAGTGCTCATGTCCCGGGTTAGAGTTGGTTATCCTTCCAGCTTGGAATCTGGGGATCGTATTGAAGAGGCAAGTGCCTTTACCCCGTAGCCCTCTCGCCAGTCTTTTTTTTTTTTTTTTCGCCAGTCTTAAGTAACATTTTTTTCTTTAAAACTTTGTCCTCATGTTTGAATACTCTGTCTGCCAGAGTGGCTTTTTTCATATTTATAGGGATCTTTAATGCGAGTGACAGAAATAGCTGCAAATCAAGGAAGTACCTCATTGATTCGAAGCAAAAATTATTTTTAACTGAAGAAATTCTTGTTCTTGGTCTAGTTTCTCACAAAGCTTGAGAGGTTCAGATAAAATTTTAGTATTATTTAAACATAGTTATCTAAATGAAGTGACTAGATGTTCCATTGAGCAAGAAACAGATCTGGGCTTGGGGCGTTGCGCGGTGGAAGGGCGCTCGCTGCCGCTCCGCTCCGCGTCCGGCTTCTACCCCAGCTCAGTGCGGGAAGAAGAGCTGAGCCACGCTGAGGCCCGGGGTCACTCAGTGGTATGTTCTGCTGTGAGCAGATCATTTCTTACCAAATTATTTTTGCATCGAATACATTTTGGAAAGTAAATACAAGGAATCATAATACAGCTATGAAGTCCATGATTTTTGTGGGGATTTTTTGTGAATTACTTAGGCCTTGGATACAAGATTTATTACAGTTCAAGCAAGAAACTTTTATATTCACTTCATTAATCATTTTCTGATAGAGTTTTAGTTTACAGAGGCTCCCCAAAATTCTCATATTTATTATTTTAATTCCATACCTGTACTTTGCATTCTTAGAATTGTTATTTGCATATACCATGGATTAATTGGCATTTCTGTCATTTTCCCCTCTTTTAAACTTATTTTTTCTTTTTGAAGAAGAATGTACAAGCATCTCATGCGCTCTGTAAGCAGCCAAACTACTTTGTTCTGTCGCATGGTGCGTGCACCGCAGGACACTGGGACACGCCCGCTCCGCTGTGCATGACTCTACACAGACTCATTTACTTCAGATTTTTTATAGACCTGCTTTTTGTTTGTTTGTTTGTTTGTTTGTTGTTTTGGGCTCAGCAACTGTTTTCTGAACATGTGTTAGGTTCTCCATATATTCAGTGTGGCCTGTACCTTTTTCATGCTTTTTCAAGATGATTTCATAGTGTAAATGCTTTGGTAAAAGTAGGGATTCCTTTTTATATAAAACTCGCCTTTTAAAAGCAATAGGGCTGTTAAGATTCTGCCTCCAAGCAGAAGTTCCTGAGTTCGGGTCCCAGGTCACACATAAAAAAACGCCAGGTGGAAATAGCGGCAATCTGCACTACTAGCTCTGGTGGGTGGAGCCTGGGAAGTCCCAGAATGAAGCAAAGGAGGTAGAAGAAATCCAGGATGATTCCTGAAGTCACCCTTGGTCCTCCACAGAGACATATGTGCCCTCTGATACACACATGCATGCACACGCACACACACGCACACACACGCACACACACACACACACACTAAATGAATGAATAAATAAAGTTAGAAAATAAATTAATAAATAAAATACAAACAGTACTTTAGAAGTCAACGTGTAATCATTAGTCATTTTGCTGGCTTTACTTTCAGGTGTTGGAAGATAACGACTATGGCCGAGCAGTGGACTGGTGGGGTCTAGGGGTCGTCATGTATGAGATGATGTGTGGCAGGCTGCCTTTCTACAACCAGGACCATGAGAAACTTTTTGAACTGATACTAATGGAAGATATTAAATTTCCTCGAACACTATCTTCAGATGCAAAATCATTGCTTTCAGGACTCTTAATAAAGGATCCAAATAAACGGTAAGCTTCCTTAATACTCACTGAGTTGCTGATGGATATTTCTGTGGTATGAAAACTAATTCAAATGCAACTGATTCCAGGAAGCATTGTATCTGGTGTAGACACCTTCCCACTGAGATGCTGACTTATTTTTAACTGCATAATTTAGAACTTAAAAAAAATTCAACTCTTTCCTAACTCGGAAATTTTATGCAGTAAAAAGCAAGGGATGAAGACTTTGAGAGACAACTTAGGTATGTCGCCAGTGAGCAGGTGTGTGACTGGACACTGGATCCTGGAAGGCAGGTCCCTTCCTTCACCCTCCAGACTTTCATATTTCCACGGATTTACATCCTGGACACAGCGGACCTGTTTCTTTCTCTTCTCCCTCAAACCCCCAATACGCGTTAACATTTGTATTTTTTTTTTTTTTTTGTCAAATACTTCCTTCAGACAGGTTGAGTGTATGGGTGGGGAGGGGGCCACCTTCGTCCTGTGTTTGCAGCTGCAGTTGGGCTTAAGGAGTCCTGCAGCTTCTACGTTCTTCTCTCGTGTGTACGTGTTGTCACACACATTTCAGGGCTGTACGTGAGGTGACTTCTGCAGAAAATGTCTCACAGTACGTGTGGTTATTACGTGTGAAACTGCCCGCTCTTCCTAGGAGTCAGAATTTCTCTGAAAGGTCACTTGACCTTGAGCATCTGAAGCAGCAGTTTCGTGGATTGCTGCGTCACCCACGCCATCATACAATGCCTTAGTGCAATGTTTCTTTCTGTGGTTCACGTCTAACATCTATGGGTGAGACTTGTTTGATAATTGAATAAACAAATCCTGAAAATTGGGGCTTAACTTCTTTAGAAATTGGTTTTGGCTGTATGAACCTTGTTTTTAAATTTGTGAGAACATGATTTTGCCCTTAGCAGAAATTATCTCACAGAGTGAAAGAGCTTGTTGAAAGACCATTCAAAGATGCATTTTGTAATCCTAGTAACTGAGATGTTAGCTTAAATTTGTAAAGTCTTTTCTTTTTTTTTCAGTGAGCTGTTTTACACTTATGATGTTCCTTTCCTTTTCAGTAGCCTTAGAGGGTTGATTAGATGCTAGAACCATCTCTGTTTGTAGAAGTCAGGGGATTCATCCAAGGTCTCCCAGGCGGCAGAGGTGGAGTAGAGAGCTGGAGCTCCCTGGAGGATGCGCCGCAGTGCTTCCTGTTTCGTCATAGTGCATCAGTTTCCTCATTGGGTTTCGTGTAATATGACTCTTTCAACCATTATATGATGAGCAGCTCTTGGTGACAGTTCTCTAAGCAGAGCTGTGTCTATCCCTCACCTACTTCATTTTGGGATCAACAGTTGAGCTGGTTTGCAGGGCAGTGAGTTTTTATCTCGTCTCTTCTGATTCTTCGGGAAACTGTGCCCATCTTTTCTTCTGTGACTGTTTTCCGGTGCGGCTGGTGGAACACAATTTTACTTGTGGTTTTCACGTTTCGTTCATTTGTTTAGTTATCAGCTCAGGCATATCCCACTGGTAGCACACAGAAGGAACCTCGGGGCAGGTAAATAAGTGTGAGCTAAATTTCCACAATGTTAGTCACCTCTGAGAGGCTTTGAAAAGAAGCTGCAGTCTAGTAAATCATCTTGTGTTTTCTGTACACGATACACGTGTCCCTTCTTCCACTGCAGCACTGAAGTTCTGGGCTGCGGCAGTGCATTGCAGGAACGAGGCTTTGCTCTAGATGTTCACAGAGTGATGGCACAAAACATTCCCTTGCAGCTCCGGCCAAGCCAGTACCAATAGGTTGAAGTCATTAGCTCAACTGGGGACTGGAGAGCATGATTTGGCTTGTGAAGGCCTTGGAGTTTACAGTGGCTTTCAGGCAGAGAAAGGCGCACGTGGATGGAACCACTAGAATTGCTGCGCATCACTGAGTGTGGCGCTGTGCATGACGCCGAGCGTGGCAGTGAGCGTGGCTTAGTGTCTTGACTGGAATGTGAGAGAGCAGCAGGCGGGTCAGATTTTCTTAGAAAGCCTTGCATTACTCAACGAGGAAGAAGCCGTGGGAGTATTTGGAGGCAAGGGATAATCTAGACTTGTGTTCTCTGTTAAGCTATGTCTGGCAGCTTCGTGGTGTCTGATGAGATGACTTAGGGGCAGGAAGGCAGAATTCTCAGCCATGCCCAGCACACAGGGCTAACGCAGGAGGACTGTAGGTTGAGGCCAGCCTGAGCCATGTAGGAGCCTATAATGTAAAATAAAACAACAAACTTAAAGCTTATAGTGGTCTGGATAAGAGGAGATTCCCAAAGCAGTGGATAAAGTTTTTGGAACGACTAAATGAAGGACGGGTAGGTGGTTGAGTAGAGTCAGGAAAGTCTGGCGACTAGGTTAGAGAGAGACTGTTAAGTACAGAAAGCTTTGCTGGCATGGATGCCAACAGAAAGGAAGTTTTCCGATCTGAGAATTCTATGACAAACCCAGATGGACTCCAGTCAGCACCCAGTGCTTTGAAGAAGCGCAGCACGTGGATCTGGGCACCAAGGGCATTGAGGAGGCATCTGAATGCATGAAAGCAGCATAGGCACAGAGATGAGGACAGAGCCAGGAGACACCAACTTAGCACCAGGAAGCAGATCAGTGACCAGGGACCGCACGTCTCTTCTGATAAAGACACTGCAATGTGTTTTCTTCCTCAGCTACTTGAAGTCCTGACAGAGATTTTCTGATCGTCTTTGCTATCAGTTCTGTCTAAGCATCATTTGCCTCCATTTCTTCTCCCCCTTCACTGTATGTCCATTCTGTGTCTTTATCATCCAGTGCACGTCTATTGGAAAAGCTGAACCCCAGCAACCAGGACTCGTGGGGTGCTCCCAATAGGGAAGAACCCAGTGGGTTTAGTTTGGCATTCTGATATTGAAGTTTAATACTCTTAGGCATAAATAGCTCAGTTCAAAGCATATTTTGACATTATTTTGAAGTCTTTAAATTGTGTCAGAGAGCCATCGACATTGAGATTTCTGACAGCTTCACACTTTGAAGAAACTCGTGCTAATGAATTTCAGCTTCTGAAATGGCGATCTAAGATTGTAATTGTAGACACACGTAGTGCTCATGGGCAATATTTTATATATTTTGACAAATATGCTAGCTATGTCGAGAGCCAAACAATAGCTAAAGAATTGAGGTTTCAATAAAAAGAGTAATTGAAACTGGACTGAAAGTTTTTACTGGCACAATGGCTTTGATCCTACACTCCAATTTCCACTTTGTGTTCTATCTCAAGTATACTTCAAAAGTTAACAGTATTAGAAACATTCAGCTATCAATAGCAGATGTGTCAGAAAATATCTAAAGTTTTAATTATTGTACACAAACTGCATTGATCTATACTTTGATACACCAAATTCTTTTCAGAAACAGGTGTTTTGTTATTTCTGTTTTTCTTGCTTCTTATGCAAAAGCTTAGGATGCCTTTGATAATCCAGTGCATCTCTGCCCTCCCAGGAGTCTATATCCTGCCAGGCGAGAGTCTATATCCTGCCCGTACGATCACCGAGTGCTATGTATTAATCCATGCAGAACAGGCATCTGAAGGCCCACATGTGAACTCTGCTGTGATGATCCCAATGTCTATCTCTAGTGCTGGGTTCATGTGAAGAATTCTATGAGGACCCAGAGTAGGCATGCTTGTACTTTCAGAAGCCCTCAGCACTGAGCAGACCCAGACCCCACGTGCCTGTCTCACTGTCCATCCTGGCAGTGCGCCAGAAGCTGACATCCTTCTCAGTTACGTGTCTGTGTCTCTCACAGCTGATAACACAGTTCATCAGAGTCTGGACTCATTTGTTTTGTACAACTGCCTGGTTTTCTTCTGGGCAAATGGTAGATTAGAATCAGCATCAGAACACTGGGACTAATTATTAATTCTCCAGGAGCTTTGTGAACTGTGTGTTTATTTCCACAGTCATTATTAAAAATTAAATTTATGAATTGGGTAAGGAATAGTAGGAACTCAGTAATAAGTACTCAAAGTTCATCATACCCAAGTTATTTTGTTACATGTTCTTATAGCTCATGTTTTTAAGGTTCTATCTGTATGGAAATAATGTAGTAATTTTGTAGCATTTATATCATCAGAATCAGGGTTTGCTTGAGGAGGGATTTAAGTTGCAGAAGTCTTTGTTTCTTTGGGTGTGACCTTGTAAAAGGCATGAATGGGAAATGCCCTGTTGGTTGAATCCTGAGCAGCTGCCCCTGACTTCATGGCAAGCACGTGACGCTCCACACGTGCTGCTGTTGTGTCGTGGCCTCTTTGACTTTTTGAACGCAAACGACGCCAAACAGTGCTCATATCAGAACCAATCAGAAATCATTTGCATTGGTAATTGGTTTTGGAATTAGGCCATTTTCTGTGAGAATGACTCAGCTAATTTGCAATAGAAATACTGTACATTTTATATACTGTGTTTCTCATTTTTTATGTTAGTAAAAATTTATTATAAAATTACATGTGCATATGTCCATAATTTTCTGATGTAATTTTACTTTTTTACAAGTAATTCTAATTATAAAGATATCATGATAAAGCTTACTGCATATTAGATTCAGGTTCAAATAGGTTTACTTTGGTTTCCTCTTCTTATTATTTTTCTCATTTTTTCTTATCCTCTTATAACTTCTTTAATTTTTGCTATTGTTTTTTCCTTATTCATGTACATGTAGCAAAATTAAACACAGGGAGCCAGAAGAGACCCAGATTACCTACTAAGTCCTATTGTGTAAATAAGAATATCTTCAGAAATAGAGGGTGAATTTTTAATTTTTAATTCAGAGGAATAATACTGTTATGTGAAATTCTTTGGAGCAAAAATAGTTCATCAGTCTTGTTTATAGCCATGTTCTCCACAGGTCATTTCTAACCAATTAACATTATATTACATTGACATATTTTGATTCAGCTACTGTATCAGGAACTTGATTGAGAGAATTGATGAGGTAACAGCTGCTCTGTTTGTGCTAGGTTTGTCCCCATTGTTTCTAGCTTCCCAGCTACCTGGGGGCGGGTACGTCCACTTCACTCCACAGATGGGGGAGCGAGCGTCAGTCACCTAGTGCTTTGCAGCTCAGTGGTGCCAGAAGTGGTCGCCTGACACATGAAACTCAAAAGTATGCTTTTTGACATTACTACGTTGTTCTGGAGGGAGTGCTTATTGGAAGCATGTTGGGAAAGTTCAGTCTTAAATCAAAATCTTTTTATTTTATGACTGTTTATTCCAAGAATTATTTATGACAGTAAACTACACTGACACAGAAGTGTTTTTGCGTCTTTGGTTGTGTAGAAGCTTCATAATCATTCAACTTTCTTTCTTTATTCATAGCCTTGGTGGAGGACCAGATGATGCAAAGGAGATCATGAGACATAGCTTCTTCTCTGGAGTAAACTGGCAGGACGTATATGACAAGAAGGTAGGTGTCCGGATGGGTAGTGTTAAGTGTTTGGCTCTAGTCAGCAAAAGCTGAAGTGAGCAAACTTGTATGTTATCTTCCACTTACTAGGACATTTCAATGACGAAAGATAGAGCAAAATTTTTATTTATAGTTTCGATTCACCATGCCACTTGAAATTTTATTCAAGATTGTCAAAGAATTTATTGGATATAGTTTAATTCCAATGGAAATTATCTAAGGTCTAGAAATAAGTGATCAACCCTTGAGGAAAGTAAAAATGAATGTGATTATCTGGGGATTGAGTTTAGAACTGGGGAAATGGATCGCCTCTGTAGGGAGGAGATGGGAGAAGGAGGGTTAGGGAGATCACGAGTCCAGAAGGTGGACTGCCCTTGGAGACATGGGGGGGGCTGGCAGGCATTGGAGATGTGCAGGGGTGTGGTGGGGGCGCTTGGGTGGGTGCATGGGTGCGGTGTGCGTCGGAACCCATGCGAGCATCCACGGGGCCTCCCCGTCAGCTGTGCTCCTTGCTGTTCAGCGTCTGGCTGAGGAGTCCGCGGCTGGTGGCAGCTCTGCAGGTGTTGCTGATTATTTTTGATATTATTACCGTCTTTGTCTGGCAGAGAACTTACAGAGAAAGAGGTAGTGTCTATGGGTGTGTGGTACGATACACACCCAAACAATGACTCTTTCTTTAACCTCAGTCAAAGAAAAGATGTGTTCCAGATAGCTACAAGACATTCTGGTGGCTACAGTGTAATTACTGTCTCTTCCTTTTGACCATGAGGCATTTTGCTCAGGATGTGAAAGAACACAGACAGCTGTCAAAACTAACTTCAGTTATGCCATGAAATGTAAATAATTTTAAGCTTTAAGAAATGCCTAAGAACAAAATGTACCTAGATTGTTTCTTAAGAGAAACCAAAATCACCTCTGGGCAAACATCAGGATGAGCAGAGGTCTCACGGCCTAGCATCAGAACGAAGTAAACAGGCAGTGATCTTGCACTGCAGTTCAGTTGAGTGCACACATGCCAAATGTGAGAGTCGGGTTATTTAGGTACAAATAATGGTATAATCTTCAGTGAACACATTTTTGTAACAAAAGTCAGGATCTAGGTACAAATAAACATTAAAAAAGGCAAAGAGGTTGTCTTAGGTATTTGCTGTGTTGTGGTGACAAAATACTCTGACAAAAGCAACTTAAGAGAGAAAGTTTATTGGCTCAGATTTGAAAGTTATAATTCATGTTGGGGAAGTGCCAGTGGCAAGAGTGTGGAGTAACTTTTCATGTTACCTCTGCAGTCAAGAGGCAGTAAACTACATTTACTTAGCATATGCAGATACAGCTATTAGTTGTGTTCATTGCAAGTATCCACCTTTGATTTTGCTTTCTCTTTTAAGTTGACTGATTTCTTTCCATTGAACTTGCCTTTTAAAATTTCCTAAGTATAATTTATTTATTTTAGGTGTTCTTTAAGTATTTTAATTGTGTGTGTGTGTGTGTGTGTGTGTGTGTGTGTGTGTATGTGTGTGTATGTACACGTGAATACACGTGTATGTGTGCTTGAGTGCATGTACCACTTGCATGAGTGCACAGGTCAGAGAACTGCTGTGCTGTAGACACTGGGACTTGCTCGTCCTATGTGCCTGTGTTTAGTGCCCACTGCCCAATATCCTTGTACCTTTTTCTCCTCCCTTCCTCTTCCCCTCCCCTTCCTACTGCTAGGAGGAGAATTCTTCTGCCCTCCTCTTGGATCACCATCTTTAGGTTTCAGACACACGAGAGCATGCAGCATTAGTCTTCTCTGGCTTATTTCACTTACCACAGTGTCTTCTACCTCCCTCCATTTTGTCATGCATGGCAAGATTCCACTGTTTTATGGATGGATAACATTCTTTTGTGCATATGCACACTGTTTTATTCATCCATTTATATGCTGATCCATACCTTGATTGGTTCCCTGTTTTGGCTATTGTGGTATAACAAAGGTGAGAGAGTGCAGTCAGATCTGAGATGCTCACTCGTTTCCTTTGGATATGTCCCTGAAAACTAGGTTACTAGGTCATGTGCCAGTTTCTGTTTGAGTTTTTGAGACTCCATAGTAGCTTTACTAATTTACATTCCCACTACCAATTTGCAAGTCTCTGTCAGCATTTGCTACTTTTTGTTTTGCACACCCAATCATGTATTGTAGTTTGACTTGCATTTCTCTGAGAGCTGAATACTTTTTTATGTGTTTACCAGCATCTGCACATCTTTTGAAAAAATGTCTGTTCATATGATTTGCTCATTTTAATTTTTTTGTGGACGGTTGCTCCTGTTTAGGTTCTGTGAGTTCCGCTTACGTTCTGGGTATTAATACTTGGTGAAATCGTTTGTACATGTTTTCTTCTATGTTGTAGCTCATTCTTCCAGATTTTACTAGATGATTTTAAGTCCTTCAGTTCATTCATATTAACAGTCTGTGAGCTGTGAGGCACAGTGGCTCATTTGGGAGGAGGAACAGGTAGGCATATTTCTGTGAGTTTGAGGCCAACCTGATTTACATAGAGTCCTGGGCTGAACAAGGCTGTGTACATGAGACTGTCTCAGAAAACAGAAGCAGAGCAATCTCCCTCCTGTCTCTGTGTCGTTCACATGTGGGCAGAGGCATGTGTGTGTGCAGCTGAGATGCTATTTAAAGCTGCTCCGTGTCTGTCCCAGTTTCTAAGCTGGAACTTTGAGCATTTACTCCTTACCACATGTCTTTATCATTCACCATTAGTAATGCTTTGTCTTGTTCCTTCTCTTTTTAAAACATTCATTGTGTGTTTGTGCACCTGTGTGTGCTCGTGTGGAGTTGAGGGACAGCTCGTAAGTGTCAGTTTTCTTCACCATGTGGGTTCCAGGGATCTGCCTTAGCTCGCCAGCCTGGGCAGCGGGCGCCTCTGCGCTCTGAGCCTTCTTGCCCACGCGTCCGTTTGCTGGTCCTGAGGACCCAGCCTCACGTGTTAAGCAGGTGCTCTTCCGCTGAGCCACAGCTCAGCCATCCCTTTTCTTTTTTGTTAGTCTTTCGTTGTTGAGACAAAATGTGCTCTTCAAACTGAATATATACACTTCAGTGACTTCCAGGTTTTTCATTTTTTTACAATATTGACACGATCTAATTTCAGAATACTTTATTACTTTTGAGGATTCACGTTCCTTTTTGGTATCATTTCTCTTCAGTCAAAATAATTTGCTTCATTATTTCTTATACAGTATGCTAGCAAAAATAAAATCTGCTTTCATCAAATGATGTCTTCATTTTGTCGTCATTCTTCAAAGATATTTTCCTTGAATGTGAAATTGTGACTTGATGGTTTAATGAGTGTATATTTAAATATTTATTCCCATGTAAGCTATATGTTATATTTTGCTGGATGCTTTCAAGAAATTTCTGTTTATGTGGTAGCTTTTATAATATGCCAATTTGACTAGACTGTGCCACATTTCCCAAACCCAGGAGATTTGCTATGTGAGTTTTCTTTGTGTGTGTGGGAAACGTGAGCGAAGCAGCAGCCTCTGGCAGCTCGTTCATGTTACTGGAGAGTTCTTCTGCTCCACCGGGCCTGCAGCTGCTGCAGTGCCCTGGGACGACCTCAGCTGTCCCTGGTACAGGCTGGAGTGGGCCCTCAGGTCCACCACAAGGTCCCAGCTTTCGCAGGATACCTACACTTGCGAGGCCAGAGGCTCAAGGGCGGTGTGTTTCCAGTCTGTCCTTGTGAACTCTAGCTCGAGTTTTGTGTTCCCCATCCCCTGCCTGTTCTGCTTGCATCTTACTTTCTCGGGGTCTTCTCTGGGCTCAGCAAGCCTTCGCATCACATACAGAGACCGTCACTTTAGAGACTGTGAGCAGCTCCCATGTTCTCGACACAGCCTTTGCTTGTAGGTTGAAACTCGCCCGTGATCCATTTCTCTTGATCACTTTCTGGCTCATTACTGATCAGAAAGCTATTAGTAGCCACCACATGGGTGCTGCCCATACCAGCGAGGTCGTCTAGAGGCGGAAAGACAAGACTGTTGCTCCAGGTCATGCCTGCTGGAGGGTCACAGTCCATGGATCTTGTCCATAAAAACTACTAGAGAAGAAGGGGTCGGGCTTCTGTGGCTTGCTTTTCAGACCTGCTTTACTGAAAGTCTTTTTTTGTTTGTTTCTTAACTTTTGTAAGTGAATCTTCCGCAGGCGCTAATTGAGGCATAATAATGCAGCATAGTAATGGCCCTGGTCTCGGCAGCACCGGCTCTTCACAGACCTGTGGTGGGCGCATCAAGTGCTCCGGAAGTTCTCTTTTCTCTTTTTAATTCTCTGACACTTTCTATACAAATACAAGGAATTCACATGTTTCCACCCCTTAGGACCAGTCCCCCTTCTCCTCTTGCCCCATTTCCTGCTTTCTGCTTCCCAGCCTCCTCCTGCTTGTACACCTTTGTGCATGCGCGCCCCCCTGGGTGTCATCTGGAGCCTGCACCAAGTCTTAGTACTTGTTGGGGCATCCATCGGTGACGCATCGGTGGGTAAGTCATCGAGGAAAGAAACTCCTCTTATCCTTCCCAACATTAGCCTTAAATAGAGTCTCGGGATGGTGTAATTCCTCATCCGTGGGGAACTGTTGGTAGTCCAGGTCTAGTGGAAGTGGACGTCACTGTAGCGAGCTCTTGGGCAGTCCTATCTGGCGCCCCCTCCCCACCCAGAGGACGTGTCTGGCGCCCCTCCCCCTCCCTACCCAGAGGACATGTCTGGCGCCCCTCCCCACCCTCAGACTCTCGTATTCTTAGCCCTCCCTCTTCTGCAAGGTTCCCTGATCCTTGGGATGGGGGCGATCTCGATGTCTGTTTAAAGCTGAGCATCCACTCCACTTATTATGAGAATTACTTGCATATGTTAACAAGATACTCAAAATTTCAGCAGGAAAAGCAAATGCATTGATTGAACATACAGTGTTTAGTATAGCTAAAACATTCATTTTGATGATTTATTTGTATAGGATCAAGATCAGAAATATGAGCCTGGTCTCGAACTCACAACCCGCCTGCCTCTGTCACCACGCCGTGACTGAGGCCTGTACTGCCTAATTTACATCTTGTCCTTGTTTTATTCTGTTTCTGTGGGGCCTGAGATCAAACCAGGCGTGTGCTCTACCCCCGGGGGCCCAGATCCGGCCCCCTGGAGAAACGAGCGCGCGTTCCTCCAGCTCAGTGCTACAGGGCTGGTCACTGTGCCGGTTCTGTGTATAATCTTGCAGGTCATTTGACTGCCGTTATTTCAATGTCATCATCTCTAAATGGACAGATTGTTCTTTCTGACATTCCACTGGGCTGTAAGAGTGAGTGGTTTATTCATTTATTTAGCAGACGTTGCTAAGTGCTATTGTGTGACATCACTGTTTTGGGAACCGAGGATGTAACATTTGTGTGGAAGACAAGATCCAAATAGGACAACTGAAAAATTTGTAGCAAGATGGCAGAGTTAATATGTTAATGTGTCTAACATTAAGTATAAGGGAGCTGAACACTGAAGTTAAAAGACAAAGTTCCCTCTTTTCAGGAGGCTAATGAACCAGCTTTAAATACACTATATAAGTTGATTGAAAGAGTGGAAAATTATATACTGGAGTTGCTGCATATTAGATCATGGAATAGATTTCAAAGCAGTGTTCCTAGCATTAGGACAGTGATGTCATCAAGAGGACATTGCAGTGAATGTAATGCTGCTCTGTGTTGTCCAGGCTAGCTGACCACAAGCTTCCACCCCATGCTGCTGCGGGAACGCCGGGATTACACATGTGAGCTGCCGCATTAGCATTTCCTGTGCTCAGAGAATCACCTCAGATCATGAGGTTGCAACGCCCGTATCCACTGAGCCATCTCACCACACTAGAAATACTCTTTCAACGGCAGCAAAAGTACAAAGTGTTCACAGTTTTGCGACAAGATTTGAAAAGACCTTCATATTAAAATCTACAAAAAAGGCTGAGAGAAGATAAAGATTTTTTTAAATGAGAGCTACACAAATGGATAGATTGGGCCAGTTAGCATGTGGAACATTCACTGTCTCTGGATCAATATGTAATTTCAGCACAATTGTAGCCACAATCCGCACACGCTGTTTGGTAGAAATTTAGTGCTTGATTCTAAAATCTCTGTTGGAAATAAGAATCTTAGAATAGGCAAAACAACTTCAATAAAAACAGCCATAAACTTGAAGGGCCTATACTGCTGCCTGAAGATACCATTAGGCCACTTTGTTGCCGAAGTGAAGGTGGTGGGCAGAGATTTTCCAAAATGGATTGTGATCAATGATTTTCAATAAAAGTGAAACTGAAACTAAGTGCGCAGCAGGTGATACAAGGAAGTGTACCATATATAACATTAACTGAAAGAAAAATCACACCTTAAGTGGACAGGCTTCAATAGGAAAGCACGGGAGAGAAATTGTGGCTGTTGTGTTATGCAGAGGTAGCAAAAACCAATTCAAAAAAAATTAATGAATTCAACTCTAAGATAAGGATTTTAAGAAAAAGCTGTGAAATGGAAGAAGTTTGATAAACCCTAAGTCTGACGGAATATGTTTGCTGGGTCTGTAAAGAACCTAATCATGGGAAAACATGAAGGAACTCGGTGCCAGAGTTGCGAAGAATTGGTCAGCATCTTTGTTAGGAAAGAATTTCAAGCCTTGGCGAGTCACTCCTACCACTAATGTTGAGAAAATAGACCAAGACGTGGGGCTGCTGCGGGTAGCGTGGGGTGGAACCTCGCGGGAGAGCGGCCGCGGGGCTCCTGAAGGCCATCCTCGCAGCTGTGCTGTCGCGCCTGTCGTCCGTGAGCCAGCGGTGTCCGAGCTGACGCACGTCGCCACTCTCATTTCTTTGGGCCACGTTCGGTTTTAAGGATGACGTGAGAGCCGATGACAGACATCTCAGAAGCAAGAGTTGCGTAGAATTCCAGCGCCAAGCCGGGTACAGGCGTCAGCGCCCAGTGCCAGAGAAGCAGCGTCTACAAGCACAGCAGCGGCGCCGACGTGGGATCTGTGCGGCATCTCTGTGGAGCTGACATTTGCTTTCCTACCCGGCTGTGTGGTTGGCTTTGAGATCGAGTCTAACTGTGGAACCCAGGCCACGTGGGAATGTGTGATCCTCCTGCTTCGACCCTCCAAGCATTGGGATCACGGGAGAGCAGTGCCTAGTTAGGTCGTGCTTTGAATCCGTCGAGCTAAGCACTGGGAAGGGTGGAAAGATAGCGGCAAAATTGTGTCTGTTGCCCGGGAAGATCTGCCTTCTGTCATGGTGACCCTACCCTGTGACAAATTTCTACCTGTTAGAAAATTCTGAAGGCAGGCTCTTCATGTTCTCTTTTCACCCCATTTTATGCTTTCTCCATTACGTGGTTTCATTGGTTGGTTGGTTTTTGTAGAACAACCAAGAACTTACTGTTGTGTCCTTGGATTGTGGACAAAGGAAGGCACACACTCTGCCTGCCTCCCAGTGCCTTGGCCTCTCTGCACGTGTGCCGTGCATTATGCGCTTTGCTTTCTAATTTTATCCTAGAAGAGAATTCCTGAATGAAATCGATTCTTTTTCTTTCTTCTTCTAGCTTATACCACCTTTTAAGCCTCAAGTAACATCGGAGACAGACACCAGATATTTTGATGAAGAATTCACAGCCCAGACTATTACAATAACACCACCTGAAAAATGTAAGTCTAGAAGGTGATTAATAACTTTCTTAGTTGAAAAGTAATTTTTTAAAAAATGTCTATTTTCAGCAGTCAGATTTCACAGTGATATATTCTCATCCATGTAAGAGGATGTAGAATTCCCAGCGTAGGAATTCTGCAGGGACAGGCAGCGAGAAGTCTTTCCTGAGTAGCAGTCTGCAGACCAAATTACAAAGCACCGATCACTGGGATGCTGCAGTTGGTTGGTGTCAGTTTGTGAGGCAGGGCATCTCTCGCCAGACCTCACTCATGCCCGGCGTCAGTACTGCCATTCTCCTTACCTGACAGCCTTTGATGCTGCCTAAGCTCAGTTGTTCCTAAGTTCGCTTTCTCTTACTTTAGTTTGCTCTTAATTTTGATGACATGAATTTAAAACGAGTTAAGCTGTGCATCTTACGCCACTTTAGTCAGTCATGGGGAGACATCGCCAGTGAAAGAAAGGGGCGTTGGATTCAGTGCTACTCATGCTGACAAAGGTTGGGATCTGGGATGAGGAGAAGTCTGGAGACCATGTGACATTTGGACAGCTAGAAGACACCAAAGCATACACGTGGCCCGGACCGTGTTTTCCTTAGCATCCCCCCCCCCCCGTTTCTTTCTCTTTATTTCTCTTTCTTCGCTCACTGGTTGGTACTGCGCACATAGGCAGAAGTCTCAGGGGAAGAGGAATCCGCAGTGATAGTGATGGTTGATGGACGCTGAATCACAAGCAGGGCTCATCCGGGGCCCGAGGCCTGGCCAGGGAGACTGAGTGTCCTGCTGGCACACATCTCGCTGGCACACGTCCCTTTTTGGGTCATTCTTTAGACTTGCAAGAACCTTCTTACTTTCTTTGTTCTTTATTGGACGGGGCGTGGAAGTATATGCTGTGCCACGGCTCGTGTGTGAGGTCAGAGGAAAACTTGTGAAAATTGGTTCTTTCTGCTGGGTGGGTTCTGGGGCCACCTCTCCAGCTCCTCCATTTTTAAAGTGAAGAAATTGGAGCTGGGGAAATGGCTCAGCAGTTGAAGTTCGTTGCTGCATAAGCAAAAGTACCTAAGTGCAGATTCCCACATCCACATACAATACTGGGCAGGTGTTGTGGTCTACCTGTCCTTCCACAGCAGAGCCGAGAGTTGATCATGCAGTCTAGCCTCATTGGTGAGTGCTAGGTTTAATATCAGACCCAGCTTACAGATGGCTCAGTGGTTAAGACTCTGCCTCGCAAGCAGAAGGTCCCGAGTTCAGATCCCGGGTCCCATGTAAAAATGTCAGGCAGAAACAACCGCAGCCTGCACTTCTGGCTCTGGTGGGCAGAGTCTGGGAAATCCCAAAGTGAAGCAAGAAGGAAGTACAAGCAATCCAGGATGATTCCCGAAGTCACCCTTGGTCCCCACAGGGACACACAGTACCCCCCCCACAGTAAATAAATAAATAAAATATTCAAAAAGATAACCCAGCCTCAAAAAAGTGATCAAGGATGGTTCATTCATGCTCATAAGCATACATATGCTCTCTCTCTCTCTCTCTCTTTCTCACACTCACACACACACACACACACACACACACACACACACACACGTGCCCACCCACACACAACACATACACATGGAATAATAAAGCGAAGATGTCGAACCCAGAGAAAGCTGTGTACGGTGCACAGCTAGTGTCACATGCGGCTCAGACGGGGGCGCACCATCTCTGCTGGGGTCCAAGCCCAGCTGAGATGTCAGCACATTGGAGCCGGCTATGCGTGCCATGGGTAGACTTTCGGCACCACTAGAGTCACTGTTCAAAGCCGTGGAGTGGTGGGCCAGTAATTAAGGGCTGTCTGAGTAGAAATTATGGGTCTGGCCCCAGCGTTGACTGTCGAGATGTAATTGTTCAAAATGTCACACACACCATGATGGCAGAGCAGACGAGGGCAGCGCCTGCCACAGTGCGCGTGCTGGGCCTGCCATTTGGACGTCACCCTAATTGTTAGCAGACCATCATTCTTCTGCTTAAACCTCCCCAGTGGCTTCCCTTTCCAACCTGCGTTCAAGTCCGGGTTCTGGCGTGTCCAGGCCTGTCACATGTGGCCCCTTCACGCTGCCTCCTCTTCGGGCTTCATACACTGCCCCTGTGTTCCGGCCACACCTTGCTGCGCCTTGTGACTTTGGGATTTTCTGTTCTCTGAAGATGGCTCTTTGTCCCAGATCTTCACACAAATGGCTCTTTGTTCTTCAGATCTCAGGCCAAGTGCTACTTTGCCAGAGAACTGCTTCTGACTCCCTCAGTGCAGAGAGCGGGGTGTCACCACACCCGTCTCCCCACGATGCCTCTGCTGATGCCTGTCATGAGTGCAGTGTTGCTGAGAGGAACGCGCCTGGCTCTGTGACCGGCTGTCCCAGATCCTACGTGGTGGCTCTTCAGCAAGTCTTCGTTAGACGCGAACACACAGTGGGCCCGTCCTAGGGCCGGCGGGTCAGGAGCAGGTCTTGCTGTTGGCGTGGTGCAGTTGCCAAGCGAGTCAGGTCGACCTTGGTTTGTCTGCTTCCCTCTGGGCATCCAGTGTTGGGACAGGAAGGTCTTAGGGGCTTTGGAGACTAGGTTGGAGGGATCCTTCTGTCACTCGCCTTCTCTGAAGCCCACAGGGGCCTCCTGCCTCCTCCTCGAGTGAGTCCTGAGGTTCCGGGCCTTCAGGAGCTCTGGGATCTTTCCTTCTCTTTCCAACCTTAACCTCTCGGGATTTTTTTTTTTTTTTTTTTTGATTGCACAAAGTTTTTGGTGTTTGCGGACTATTTTTAAGACAGCTGAATATGTTATTTTGGAAGTCATAGAAATTGATAGAAATATAAAGTAGTGAGTGAAGGCTTTGTTTCAGGAAGTTAAAAGGGCAACGTCAGTTTGAGAGACAAATGAAAAAGCCTGAGAAGTTTGCTGGGGTGCTGCAGGGTGCTGAGAAGCCACATTTTCAGGAAAGGCCCTGGATGGGTCCGGCTTAAATGACCTGTCAACCCATGTCCGTGACACTCTCTCTCTATGGGGCCTTGGGCCCTTTTCTGCATATCCCATCCCTGTCCCCTCCCTCGCAGCAGGAGCACCAGGAGACATAGGTCTAGAAAGACCTGGTAAATATGGGTTTGAAATGGGTTGGTCCTAGTTGCATTAGGACTGTGAACCGCTCCTGTGACTGGTTAGCTGCTGTTTTGTGGTTATCGCACCCTCCTGCAGCCCCAGGAGTCATGGATCAGATATCATAGCAGTTTATCTTGCCTCAGTAACTGTTACCAGCAAGCCCATGGCATTAGTCCTGATTAAAAACAAAACCAAAAATACACACAAAAAACCCAGAACTGGGGCTGGAGAGGTGGCTCAGGGGTTAAGCCTTCGCCTTGGAGGCGGAAGGTCCTGAGTTCGGTTCCCAGATCCCACGTATAGACGCCAGGCGGAAGCGGGGGCGGCCTGCGCTTCTGGTCCTGGTAGGGACACATGCACATGCGCACAGTTGAATAAATAATAATAATAATAAAAAAATTAAAAAAAAAGAGTTTCCAAAAAAAAAACAACAACAACAAAAAAAAAAAAAACCAACCCAGAACTGTACACTTAATTTCTCAGTTTCTAGAACTTCTTACCAGGACATTGAAGACAAGAAGCAGTGTTTCTGGAGCAGCTTCCCTAGTGAACAAAGAAGGGACTGTGTGCCTTAAAGACCTCTGAGCCCATTGCCAGCTAGGTGTTAAGGACCCCCACCCCCCACCCCAAGGCTTAAGGTGGTGTGCAAGCAAGGTGCACTGCAGCAGCTGAAGTAGGGTGTGGCTCTGCTTTGCTGCTGGGGCCAGCAGTGGCTTGGGCTCTCCCCAGGATCTCTGGGGAAGAAGGAAGGCGAGACAGCCTGCAGCCTCTGTCCCCCAGCCCCAGCGGAGGGACAAGCAGCTGGAGACACTAGTTCTTGGCTCCCTGGGGTTCAGGGCAGGGCTGTCGCTGTGGAGCCCTTGGGCATCTGAGGTTCCTTGGGGAGACAGGCGGCGGCGGGCTCTTCTTGGTGAAGCAGTCCTCCAGCAACCTTTCAGTGGCACCGGGTGCCGGCCGGAAACCACCTCAGTACCAAGGGTTGTTCACGACTCCACAGAAATGCCGTTTTGTGGCAGCTGCCTTCCTCTCCGCCACCCTAGTTTTATCATCAGAGTTCAGTTTACAATAAATCAGCAGTTACAAAGCAAGATGCCTCGTGTTCTCCGAGCGGGAGCCGCTGCCAGTCATGCCTGCTGGTGGTGGTAAGCCAGCAGATTTGGACGGCGTTGTCTTTGTTCTGTCCATCACTGGTTTTCTGCCTTCATCTCACAGAGGAGAATTTTGTTGAGAACCGTCCGTCACTCGTCCCGCTGCCTGATTGCACTTGTCCGGTGTTCTGAGAAGCAGGCGCTGGGCGCAGCAGCGGAGGGTTGAGTGTCTCCTTGTGGACCTGTTAACGTGTTCGTGTTCTCCGTTACTGTGCTGTCCACGGGCAGCGGGGCCCTGGGGAGCCTCCTCCCCCCAGCTCTGTCCAGTTCGGCATGGACAGAGGATTGCTCTCGCTGTGGCTGAGACAGAGGGAGCAGAGGTGGGGTGATGGAGCGATGCCTCGGGCTTTACAGAACTGGGGGTGGCGGCTGTCTTCACCAGGCCGAGGAGACAGTACAGGCTGTCCTCATTCTTCTCCTGGGGTGCTGGCCTTTCTGAGCAGGACAAGATCTGGTTAGAGTCATGAGCCCATCTACTGGCCTTGACGGACAGTCCCCCCAGGCTTCCCTCGTGCACTGCGTGTTTGGTGTGCGGAAATGGTTGCGATGCAACCAGCACTTGCTAGAATGTGAACGTGGAGGCCGCGGTGGCCTGGGACGGTCCTCTTGGCCCACACAGCTGAGCACATAGGGAGGGATGCTCACCCCATGCTTCTCGGGAGGCAGAGATTCCCCCCACCTGAGCACCGCCCGAAGGTGCCTGCAGGCAGTGGTCAGAGCTTTGGTCCAGAGCAGTTCAGTCCCATTTGGAGCTGTCCAGCATCAGGACGATGCACGCAGACATGAACAGTGTGAAAAGAACAGAATGGTCGGTTTCTGAGATGAAGGCAAATTCTTTCTTGGAGGGTAATGAGGAAAGGCTGGCCTCTGTTCTTGCTCTCATTCCGTGAAGCTGGTGGTCTCTGGAGAGACTGGAAAATAAGAATAGATAATATAGCTCTTCTGCTGAGCTGAGGAAATAGAACTTTTTAATTTAAGAAACTAGATTGTTATTCCAAAGACTCACGAACCTCAATTGTGCCAAAAGGAGCTTAGAGCAAAGGCTGAGAGACAGAGGCTGAGGTGCAAGTCGAGGCAAGGTCCTCTTGGCGCATGAGCCCAGAACAGCCTGCACAGGGTGTTTGTTGACCAAGTGACTAGATAGGCAGCCGCAGCCACAGAAGAGCCCCGAATGCTCCAGGGCCCCCCCCAGTCCCTCCTGCAGCTGTTCGTCCCCTCTTTATTCCAGTTTAAAATGCTACCATAGAAAGACGGAGAACAGCACGTCAAACAGGTGCTGGGAAGCTTATTTTGCAGTCCAGGTCACTAAGGAGCAAAAACTACAAGCACTCGAGGCATGAGGTAATGAGTTACATGTAGATGTCATGTGATTGTAATTTAGAGATGACTTCAAAGTACTGTTTCTTCGTGTGTATTTATAGAAGTGACATTTTAAAGAATGATTGCTGTTATTTTCTTGACCAACCCAAGTCCGCGAGTCCCATTGCGTCTGTAGACCTGTAGGCCCGAGATATGTTGCAAAGCCTGACGAAAGTGACCTGGCTGTCTCGCCCACAGATGACGAGGACGGTATGGACGGCGTGGACAGCGAGCGGCGGCCACACTTCCCTCAGTTTTCCTACTCCGCAAGTGGACGAGAATAAGTCTTTCATTGTCGCGTCACTGTCATTAGCTTCTTACTGAGAATGACTCCTGACACCGCCAGGCCTGGCTCTTGCAGGGAGCAGGGCCCTTCCAATCCCCGGCCAGCCATGGGTCTCACCCACCCCTCACCTCATGAGAACACACCACTCCAATTTCTGTTTTTGCATGAAATTGTATCTCAGTCTAAGGTCTCATGCTGTTGCTGCTACTGTCTTACTATTCTAGCAACGTTAAGGAGTAATTTTACAATCTTGGGGAGTCATGAGCCCCTCATTGTTCATTTGGGCACCGGCTGTCATCTTCCGACCTTTTAGTTTTTGTTTTTCCCTAGCAGTGAAGGCCAAATGAGATACACTGACTCTAGGTACATGTCTTAACTTTCTAGAAGATAAAACAAGAACTAATTAGACGAAGAAGATTTAGTTTTTCTCTCCGAACAAGCACTGGTGGAAGGGTGGTGATGTGCATCTGAGAGGCTCAGCGGCGCACACGTTGATCAGGTCTAGCGCAAGAGCAAGCCACTGACACTTGGCTGGGATCCTTAGGAAGCACCGAGAGGACTGAAGGGCTAAAGAGATGCACGTGGTGTTTGATTCCTGCCGGACACCATAGAGGAAGCCTGGGCCCCCCGTGGACACCACACTTCACGGGCAAACGGGCATTGTTCTACCAAGTCCAGAAGGCGCGCGGGCCAAGTTGCCTCGAGGGCTTTTGATATACCAGAGAGTATTTTCCCCCTGGGCTTGGCAACTTTTTTCCTTCTTGTTTTTCACCTCTGATGGCTGAAGAATGTAGACAGTGTGGTGACCCTGCTGTCGCCCAGATGTGCGCAAGGTGCCCTGCTGCCGCCCAGATGTGTGCAGGGCGAGCAGGCGCTGCCTTGTGGTTCTCAAGCTTTCACTCTCAGTTCTAGGTGAGTTAGCTTTTTCTCAGATGTTAAAATTTAAAACTTTGAATGTCCTTTCTGATTTTGTTTATATTGCTGTAGTATTTATTTTTTAGTGATGAGAATTGTATGTTACGTTAGCAGACACAAGCTCCAACTCACAGGAAATTGACTGCAGTTTCTTTTGACCCATGTCAAGGGATGTCCACACCATGAGAATCATGAACTTTTTTCTCCTATATAGAAAAAAATTGACAAGGCTCTGAAATTCTATCTGTTGACCAGAACCCAGCTCTGGGAGAAGAGATGCCATAATTTAACCCCTTGGTGCTGAAACGAGAAATTCCCACCTACCCATGCCAAGGGGTGGTGGGACAGAGGACGTCGGTGGTTGCTTTCTTGACAGTTACAATGCTAGGAGGCCCTGGCGTAAGTAATGAAGAAGGTCAAGACCCAAATGGTCAGACATGAACTTCACTTGGCAAAGGAACCCATCCCGAGTAGTCATGCTGTAGACAGTGAGGCAGGGCCAGCCAGGTGTGTTTGCTCTGATCAAGGTACATTTCTCACTGAGATTAAGCCATCAGGGAAAACAATAAAACACGACACCTCCAGCTTTTCTTTTTCTGTACACACTCATGTCTCCGAATCCCAACATCTCTCATCGAGAGGGGACGTGTATGTAAACCTCATCTTTCCTTCATTGATGACGATCTTCAGATTAAACCCTTTGGTGCTAGGAGCTGACATTTTCCGAAGCAGGTTCTGAAGTCCGAGGAGCAAGGCTTTCTCGCCCCAGGCAGGAGGAAGCCTGGGCTCTGAGGAGATCATGGAAATGGATTCTAGTTACTGACGGACAGCTCCCAATGGAAACCGCAGGTGACATAGTATTACTGTTGCGCTGTATGAAAGAGCAAGTGACTCTGTGAGCAGGAGGAGTGGTGTCTCATGCAGATGTCTTAGCCTCGGGACGCAGGCGGTGTGACTCACAGCTCTGGAACCACTGCTGGCAGTGGGAAAGCCGCTGGGACTGACTGGGTTAAAGGGCATTTTACTAAGGCAGCTAAGACATATTCAGACATAGGTTTTATCCTAATTTTTCATGTTTCTACCTGAGTGAGTTCATCCTTAGTATCAAGTAGGAAGTAAATGGAGGTCATTCTTACATCCGGATGTAGCCTTTTGTTTCACTTGGAATTATGTCGAATGTTTCACGTGATGAGAAGTAGATTAGAAGTTATGTTCTTAAGTTGTCTTGCATCCATTCTAAAAGAAACATGAGAGGAAGAAATGAAAGCCGAGATTGGCCGATGTTCAGAGCATTTGTTCCTTCAGAGGGGTATGGCGCTATCTGCTGAGCACACAGCTTCTTTTGTTTTGCCTCCCACCCCACAAATGGTAAGGTCATCTCTATGACCTTGGCCAAGGATGCTTCCTAAGTGTTGGGGGGCGTTGATGGCGCCTCAAGCTAGCCTCTCCTCCCAGCCGCCCCTCCTATGCTCCCTGAGAGTTACATCCGTTGTGTTCTTCACTTTGATACTGAGAATCCCTTCTTTGGACCCCCAGATCTCAAGGTAGATGACAAAAGCATCACAGAAAACAGAGAAGCGCGGAGGGACATTCAGACACTCTCTGCACTGCCCTAGGCTGCAGCTTTGGATCTAGCTGCACAGCCCGCCATCCCAGTCGGTCTGTCTGGACTCGGTCCTGGGCTGTAATTCAGCGCCTGCTGCCTGCCTTGAAGCCCACCTCTTACCAGGCAGCATCTCAGAGGAAACCGGCCACTTCTGCCCAGACGGGCGGCAGGGCTGCGCGGCTTCGCTTCCTACACTAACTACGTAGCATCATTCAGTATTGTTTTCCGTTCCTTTCCTCACACCTGATCTCCGGCTTCTTAAAGCTGACTGTTCTTGCGGGGGCCACCTGCTTCTCCACGAGTGCAAAAGGAAGGGTCTTCCTCACTAACTGCAGGTCTCTAC
This sequence comes from Typhlomys cinereus, assembly GCA_023101885.1. Taxonomy (NCBI): domain Eukaryota; kingdom Metazoa; phylum Chordata; class Mammalia; order Rodentia; family Platacanthomyidae; genus Typhlomys; species Typhlomys cinereus. The sequence continues at coordinate 1,746,689 of JALPQD010000437.1, read as the reverse complement.
GACACCTCAATGTCCACACTTTGCTGCTACCGTTTGTACTGTCTACAGTAGAATTTCCTTATCTTGCTCCTGGTAGTGCATTACAGGCAAGCATGAAATGTAAAGTATTTATTTAAATAAAAAGAAAACCTCTAAATTGGTAATGGAGTTACCTCCCTGCAGCTTTACAGTTTGTGACATTTCTTGGCTGGCTAGTCTTTCACTAGGTCCGTCAAGATCTGGTTGTGTGGTCGAGGTCCCCGGCCCACGTGGCTGCGGACCCGAAGCTGCTCCTCTCACTGCTGGTCACACTACAGTTGTTCCTTCCGTACAAGACCCACAGGATGTGAAATAGCGGCGAGAACCCGTTTTGTACACCATCCTCCTTAGGGTCTCACACGTCCGTGAGAGGGTGCGCAGTCCTGCCCTCTGCACGGACAGCCTAAATAAAGCACTATGTCAATCTGCGACTTCTCCGTTTGTTGTTGTCGGACGTGGCTCTGTAATTTCAGAAAATCAAATTCTCTTCCTTTTCTGGAAAAAAAAAAAAGATTATGAACAGCCCCACCGGGTATAACCAGCCTCCGTGAGGTGTGACAGGAAAACATTGGAGTTCCTCTTACATCAGAACACACGGGGGGTCGGTTTTACTTCAGCAAGGACGCAGCAGTGTGATTGTAGACTGGCAAGGGTAGACGAGGCTGGCACCCAACACGGGCTTCCCAGAGATCCTGGAACCCGGTGGTCTTCTAAGGCAGCGCGGATCCCGGAGGCTTGAGGAACATAGCTATGACTGATGTCTTCCCAGTAGTGTGCATTCTGCAGGCTCCTTTCTGGAGGCATCTTTCACAGCCCCTGGCGGCTGAGAGTAGGGAGATGGGAGGTCGAGGGGCAGCAGCTGGATACTGCTTGGTGGATGGTGGATCCTTCTGGAAGGGGCCTTTTTCTGACTTTACCTCACAAGCTACTGTCGTAGACCTTGGCTTTGCTCCTGTGATTCAGCCAGAGAGGCTGCCGTGGGGCCAGCCAGGTATGCGTGCCACACAGCCAGATGTGGGAACGCTCTCCCAGGCTCTCCTCAAACCTGGGCTGGCACGTCCAGGAGGCGGAAATCCAGTGACCTCTCTGATCCTTAAAGGTGCTATTCTTCCAATACTGTACGAGTCACTCGCAGTACACAGGAAACAGTAAGGACAGTTAGCTACACAACAGCCTTTAACATCTAACACGCCGGATAGACTTGGAGGAGTTGTGCTGTTGCAGGCTCGCACCTTGGACGCGCCCCAGAGAGCAGGGTGGCCCTTGGAGGGTCGTGACGCAGCTTGAGGCCCGAGTGGCCCGCGCCCCGAGAGGCAGGCTGAGCTCGCACCAACAGCAGGTCTGTGGAGATGCCGTGCTGGTGGGGAGATGGCACGAGCCGGGGCTTCCCGCCGCAGCCCGCGTCCAGCCGTCCCAGATCCCACGAGCATATTTCAGTGTCTTTTGTTCTCCTCATCACTGGTGCTGGGGATGGAACCCAGAGCCTCCCGCGCGGGGCAGGCGCCCTGCCCGGAGCTGCGTCCCCAGCCTGTCACTGTCTGTTTCATTCCTTTAAAGCATTCGAGGGCTTGACTGTGTATAGTAGAAATACTATTTTAGACTAAAAATAATGATCTGTGTACAGATATTTGATACACTCTTAAGTAAATTTTCTAATTTCACATACGTTCATTTTTAGGCTCCTCTCAAATACTGCTATGGAAGACAAAAATCTGACACCATCGAGCCAAAGATGCCTTTTTTGGGGGGAGGGGGCTGGGTTTTGTTGTTCGCAGTATGGATAAGGTAATGCAGAGTGCTTCCCAATGCCTCCTGGGTGTGCACACGAACCTGCACACATTGGTGTGATGACAAATACCGGATGTTGTTTTAAATATATATATAATCACAAAATAAGAAAGAAAAATGACTGGCAGGAGAAAGGTTTGTCCTTAATACACTTAGGCCTACTTAAAAATATGTGCCTTTTTGGTGTGTTTTGTTTATCGCTACTCCAGAGTACAAAGGAGGCATTACAACTCGAGTCTTTAGAAAGGTCATTTATTAAAATCCCTGTGTGTACGCTAGCATACGAATGAGCATATTTACAAACCAGTGACTTGAAGTCGTTCTCAGCACATACCCAGGAGCAGCCCTGTCCCAGGCAGGTCACAGCGCTTGCTGTCCACTAGTAGAAAGGACAGATCCTTAGCAGGAGGGACAGCCCCCTGCGCCCCCAGGTGGTCTCACCCTGGGAAGGTTGCCGGCATTGTGGCATACTAAGTACAAATCAGATGAATGTAAATATCTCTTTGTAAACATTTATTTCACTCTGTTTCATCCAGGTCAGCAATCAGATTGTGGCATGCTGGGTAACTGGAAAAAAAATGATAATAAAAAAGTAAGTTTAAATAGATCATGGGTATTTGTTTTCTCATTTGCTGGTCTGGTCACCTTTTATTAAGTTCTGAAGGAAAAACGTTCTGTTGCTAACGTTGACGCTGCATGTACCACTAGAAGTCTGAGCCCCCCCCCCCAGACTGAGCTCCTTGCTGCTGCCGAGCATCCAAGGATCGCTTTGAATGCGCTGTCTGCAGGCGCCTGTGGTCCAGGCCCGCGGCCTCCAGGTAACACAGCTGACTCCAGGACGCGGCCAGCAAGTCCCCACTCAGTGCAGGGAAGGAAAAACTTTCATGCCAGAACCTACTTATTAAACCGATCCGACATCCACAGTGGGTGAAGGAACCGAAACAGGAGGATCGCAAAAAGCCCCTGAGAAATTCTTGGTGAAGTCTGCAAGCTGAAAACTTTAAATTTTTGGCTGCAGTTATTGTAACATTATACAGGTAGATGTGTGTCCACACACAGCACCCTCTCCTCCCTGTGTGCGGGAAGGTGAGTGTGGTATAGAGGCTTTTAGTTTTCTGCTGATATGTGGGAGTAGATTTAGCACTTGGTAGGGGGGAGTCAGGAGAGTGCCCTGCCAAGGGGCCGTGCACCCTGTTTCCACGTCAGGTGTGTGTTAGAATGCCTCCCGGATCCTGCAGTGGTCTCAGTGGAAGATGACTAGTCGCAGGGGTGCAATTGTCACGTGGACACGTGAGTGCAGCACGGGTCTGAGCTGGCATGGGGTCGCTGGAGCCCAGGAGGGCTCTGCTGGCCAGGTGGTGGGCCACGGGGGCAGGTCAGTCACCAGCGTGTGGGAATCTTCTGGAAGCAGGACAGTCGTGTGCACACAGCTGGACATCGCCCTGTGAACAGCTACTGGGGAGGAACTTGTGTGACCCAGCACAGCCCTGAGGGTCCTGACCCTGTGACCTCATGAATGCAGATGGGGCTACAGGGGTGGCAGAGTCTCGGGGTCACCTAGGACTGCGGATGTGGGGAGCTTGTTCTCTGTGTGAGCCTTGGGGTGTCTATCACTCACAGGGCCACCCACCATGATCAACAGTCACAGACGCCACCAGAGCTGAGTCAGTGCCGGTCGTCAGGGGCTGGCAAGGGTCGTCCTGCAGGCGACTGGCCGCAAGGTCGTCCCTGGTGCCCCCTCCCTGGTGCTTTGTGGGTAGCCAGGCAAGACAGATTGTCTGGCATCCTGTCCTTGGACACAGGTTTCTAACCTGAGTTCTAGGTAACTGGGCAGGGATCAGACACAACAGGACAAGGACAAGTGAAAGAACTTTAGCAGAAAATCTTCCACCAGAAGCCCAAAGTTGAGGCAAAGACCTGGGGCAGGAGGCAGGGTGTGGGGGGGGGGAGTTGGCAGGATTTTTTTTTAAATTGGCACCAGAAAACATTCTCATAAGGAGTCTTCTAAGCTCCTGAGCGCCACCGCATCTGCTGGCATCAGCGGGCACCTGCTGGCATCAGCGGGCACCTGCTGGCATCAGCGGGCACCTGCTAGCTCTGCGCTTGACTGAACCTATGACTCCTCGTGCCACCACAGATGTGAAGCCCTCACTGGAGCAGAGGGAAGTCACCCAGATTTCTGCCCCTGGAGCAAAAGGCCCGCTGGCTTGGGTGGGCCCTGCCACATCCCTCAGTGCTCCTTGGGCACTCCTGGGTCCTGGTGTTCCCGTGCTCCCCAGCACAAGGACCGGGGTTACGCTGCCCGTTCTAGTAAGTGGCCAGAGACACCGAGGCTTCGTTGCTGCAGGAACCTGGCCCGCTGCCACCCCTGGGGCACTCAGGAACTCATTTCCGCTCAGTCCCTCAGCCACATTAGTGGCCACGGCCCAGGAGGCAGGAACAGGCATGTTTTGGGGTCACAAGTCAGTTGAACCTGCAGCATGAGCCTTCACAAACCACCTTCTAGTCTGTCCCCCAGCTTGTCACCACAGCTCTCCTGCCTGTGTGACCCCATCTGCAGGATACCCGCTGTCCTGGGGATCAGAGGAGACCGGCTCCTTTGCCTTGGCAATTATTGCTGACACACTAATGCCCCCCCTTTCTGTGCCTGGGATCCATGCCCTCCCACTCCTTCCCGGCCCTCCCGCAGGGCCCCCAGTGGCCCTGTGTCTTCATCTACTTCAAGTGAAGTCTTGCTGCATGATTCGGCTGGCCGATCACCTCAGCCGCCTGTGGCCCTTCCACCCAGTGCCCCCCTTGTGCTTTCTTCGTGCACGTAATTCATGGCCAAGTTCCCAGACACCCTGTCCCTGTGCATCCTGGGCCTGGGAGCTACTTTGAAGAGGGCAGGCGCTCACCTTAGGGGCTCTTCCAAGCTCGTTCCAAGGTGACAGAGGTCAGGGCTGTTATTAGCCTCCCTCATCCTGTGCTGTGCAAACGTGTCCCAGAGGCCCCCTGGGTATTCAGTCCCTACCCCATCCTGTGGCTCAGATCCCTGCACCCCCTCTAATCGCTCCCTCAATTTGATTGTTCCACCTGCCCTTGAGAATGTGAAGTGTCTCATTTCCAGTGGCCTTTAGCATTCACAGATGTGAGGACTGGACTTCCACATCACTCTTCAAGGAAGCTGACTGATTGGTGGGAGCTGTGAATCCCAGACTGACCCCTACCAGGTGACCCCCAAATGCACAGGCTACCCCTCGCCTTTCTGCCTGCTCAGACCCTGGACGATGGAAAACCAGGCAGGCACTATGGCTTGGGGAAGAGTACAGGGGAGGCAAGACCTTCGGGGGCACGGGAGGAAGAAACACTTCCTGCTGGTGCACCGCCGACCTCAGGCGGCCATGGGGTCGGAGCGTGCGAGCAGTGCCACCGTCTCTGACGTGCTCAACTCTACCACCCACCAGGGCCTCCAGAGATCCCAGAATAGCAGCGTCCCCTAGCGAAGGCCAGGCTTTTGCCAGAGCCTCTCCAGCAGTCTACGTCAGGACACATCGGCAGCACTCGGTCCCTTCTGCGTCACCCAATTGGGCCCCCGAGGATGACTCTGCTTCCCTCTGCTGTGCACTGGGCTCTGCAGGCTCCGGAAGGGAGGCTACCTGGCGACAAGGTGGGGCTACCTGTCAGCACAGTATACTGGGCTGCACGTGGGACTGCTCTGTGGCCAGGAGGCCTGCATCCATGGCTCCCCCAAAATGCCTTCGGCACCTGGGCTCCCCCTGGGGTCAGGTGCCCGCTGCTTCCTTGGAGCGCCACGGCCCGGGCACTTCTGTGCTCATGGGCAGGTGTCTGTTTCATGTGAACCATGTTTCCGTGGCAAATAGATTTGAGCATTCCCAAAGGACAGACAGTGTCACCACCAGCAGAAAGTGGAGCCTCTGGCTGCCTCGTGTTTGAAAGCGTTAAAAACGAAGACAACATTGACATTTGGGGTTGTAATGTGATGGAATTACAGTCTTTTAAAGGCAAGAGCCACTTATCTACACTGCATGTAATATTCAGTGTTTTGTTCACTTGTCTAATTGGATTAAAATATTTAGCTCCCTTTAAAATCTTGATTGTGAATTTATATTGCAAAGATGTAACGTCTGACTCAGAAAGCGATCAGTGCAGCGGATGCTGAAGCAACGGAAGCACCCACTTGCTTTTTCCTCCATGATTCGGATTTTGCAAGTATTCATGCTTGGACAGCGTGAGCTGCTAAGACCAAGCCTAGCTCAAACAAAGCCCAGTGCGCTTTTCAGTATTAATTAGCCACAGGGCACTCAATTGAAAAACACAGAATTAAACGGTGTGCTATTTCAACTGCTAGGGGAAGTTGTGATGGCTGTAAGACCCTTATGTTAGACATGCAACACCCAGGGTCTTACGTCACTCTTTAAAAACCTCAGGCAGCAGGCAGTTAATGACATTTTAGCTGCATATGTTCAAGTTTATTTAAAAAAATGCAAGTCACTTTGGCTGACAGTGTCTTGTACACAGTTTTGAAAGAATCAGGGCAAACTTTAACAGAGTCAGTTTTTATTTGAAAAATATTTTCTGGGAATGTATCAGTGTTTATTTTTGAGACTGACAATTCGGGTGAAAATCAGGATAAAAACAAAAAAACAACAATTTGGTTGAAATCAAATTGTTTGTTTTCATCTATTTAGAATTCTTTCCAAAAAATCTTGGTTCAGGAGTAGCTTTGTGATTTATTTTCTCCAGTATTTTCTATTTGTAAGACACCATCTGTCTCGCAGGTAGTCAACTGTGTGGGGTCCTTTAAGTCAGCTGGGCAGGGCCCCCAGACCCCAGCAGGGATAAGCCCAGGTGACCGTGGAGAAGTCTCCACTTGGCTCCTGTGCCCTGTCCCCTGTGCCATCCTGGTGACCACCCTCACTGGAGTTTCCCTCTTGAACTTCCGTCCTGCCTGTGCTGCTAGTCACAAACAGGCCTCTCTTCCCTTCTGAGAGTCTGCTTGTTTTCAACTGCATCGCTGAGTCCTTGCGTGTAATGAGATAATGGCGATGATCTTGAATATAATCACATATGGCTGCTGGATTCGTGCACAACTTTAAATCAAATTAGAAAGTACATTCGCTGCCAAGAATGCTCAAAAGTCATAGGGCCAACCACTGACACGGCAGCTTCCGACTCTGTTTTCTAAACTGTTAGTGATTCATAAGAGGGACGCTGAGGGAATCCCGCCGACTGAGCACGGAGGCAGCCTGTGAGGGCGCCCAGCAGCCGAAACCACACTCGCTTCCCGTAAGGACATGAGCCGCAAACGCCTCTTGACGCTGGACACAGTGCATCCCTTGGTCAAAGCAGGTCGACACCCCGCCTCCCCATCTCACGGATTCATTCTCCCCAAGAATAGATTCTCCTTCACCAGCTGACTCTGTCCTGCCTGGCCAGATGTGAGAGTGCCCCGGGCCCAGGCTGCTGATCCCTGACCCTGTGGCAAGCTGTCAGGCCTTGCCCAGTTCCCCTTGTGCCCGCAGCCACCCCCTGCTCCCCAGACCCTCTATAACCACTACGGAGGTCCTGGCCTTCCACTGCAAAGCCTGCTGCCAAGGAGAGAGCCGGGCTGGCCTGACCCAGCCCTCCTGCCAACAGTCAGGGGCCTGCCGGACGCTGCCCGAGGGAAGGGTGAGTCCAGGCAGCTCTGGCGTGTCCCCGAGGAAGTGCTTCCCAGTGAGAGGCAGGAGGCTAGAAAGCCAAGATGCTCAGCCAGTCCTGAGTTGGTAGCGCCAGGAGGGGCTCGAGCTGAGGCTGCCTGGGCCCTGCCCAGCCATGTCCCGCCACATGCCAGCCACATGGGCTCCCTGGCCAGAAGTGGCCCGGGGCAGCCACAGCTGGGACCAGTTCCCACACAGTGGCTCTGTGTGATTCAGAACGGAAGCAGAACCATTTGGGGTAATCAGCCTTCGAAACAAGCAGACCACTTCCTGTGGGAGGCCGCGGGCCAACCCCAGCCCACCATCCGTCCTCCGTGCGGCCAGCGGCTCGGGACACAGAGCCAATCGGAAGGACGTGCTCTGCTCCCGAGCAGCTGCCCCGGCCAGAAAATATCCGTTCTCTTTCAGGGACTGAGCAGACAGAGATTTTCAGAGTTTGACATGCAAAATTAAGCTATTATGCTTAATTCATCCAGGCCGAGAAAATGGAGGCCTTCAGCTCAGCCATTGCCACATGGGCGGTGAAGGCAGCTGTAAGCCTCAGATGCCCCAAACGGGCTGAGGACAGGACAAGGCGCAGCTGTTCTTCCAGAGCTCTGGGAAGCCGCTTTCCAAACACGAAGTCAGGCAAACTGGGGCCTGCTTGCTTCAAAGGGGCCTTTGACCCTTAGTCCACGATTCAGGTTTATTCCATGGCTAGAACACATCGCTGAGGCCCAAGCCCCGAGAGCCAGCACTAGAGACCAAGGCAGCCCTGGGGCCGAAAGAATAGGCTTTGGACTTCGGCACTAGGCAGAGAGCGGGCAAAACCAGACTGGCTTCCTGGCTAGCCACGCCTGGTATTAACTGCCGAGAGCCAACATTACCTCTGCCAAGTTACTTTTGTCATGTTCATCTTAAAATAACTCCAAGGATAATATTTCAATCTGAAAAGCCAGATGGGCCAGTATCAGAATGTGCAGGAAGGCAAACCATCTCTGTGGCTTTGGGCAACGCAACACAGACCTACTAGTTTTTTTTTTTTTTTTTTTTTTCTGGAGATTTTTTTCTTTTAAATGCTTCTGTGCAAATCCTGCAATGAATCTGGCAATTGTATTTTTAATGCCCAGGAAGAAACTTTTAAGTATCGACTGTCTATGTTGAGATCTGGTGTGTGTGTGTGTGTGTGTGTGTGTATAGTAGGTAGCTGGGGGTAGAAAGGAAGTCCTTTTAATGACCCAGAAGAGCTCATGGGTCCTTCATCATATGTGACAGGAGTCTAGGCACCTGCCTGGTCTCCACTGATGGCTCTAGAGACCTTGCCCTTGGGTTAGCCAGACCTCCCTTGAGGCCCCCACAGAGCCGGGCTGTACCCCACTCAGGCTGCTCAGCTGGGGAATATGGGGCTTGGCATTAGATACAGGACAGGCAGCAAGGGAGGGACGATGGCCCAGTTACTGCTGGCGCCACAGGATCTTGCCCTTCCTTGAGCTTCTACAGATGGAGGGGAGCTCCTGAGCACGGCTACCTCACCTACCAGACCCCCGAGATTCTCCTGACAAGCCTCTACGCCAACACTCCCAGTATTCGCAGATGTGGCCTTTGGGACTCAAGGGACATGAGCGAGTGGCCAAGGCCTTAGAAGAGAATTGCTCCCTCTTAGCTCGGAGCAGAGACGCTCTTCGTGCCTCCCAGAATGACCCCACCTGCTTTACTCAGAGGCCCCAGCTCCTCCCAGACACGCCTCGGGGCCCATTCAATATCCGAGAGGCGTGTTGCCCACAACCCAGATAACCGTGCTGTCATGTGTGGTCAGGCATTGCCATCCCTCCTCTCCAGTCCCAGGAGACCACCCCACTTTCTCCATCCACAGCCTTGGCATCTTGCCTGGTGCCCAAATCACACTCCCTCCTAACTGTGAACAGCTTTCCGGAGGGTCTGTGCAGGCTGAGTGGGGAAGTTGTCACGAGCACACGGCCGTTCGAGTGAAGAACGAGAGGCAGTGCCTCCTTCCACCTCCAGACACTGCTAGCCACTCGAAGCACGCGCTGTGTTAAATCTCTCGGGGTGCTCACAGAACCGGGTGCACCCATGAAGGACACAGGCCACCTGCCAGCCTGGGAGCCAACTCTGCATGTTAACAGACTGCTTGGGGGCCTCTGCACTACAAAGAGAAGCGATTTACAGATTGCTAGACGGGGCCTCTCTACTAAAAGAGGAGCCATTTAGAAGAAAAGCGGTTTGCCGTCAACTCACCTGCTCTCTGTTCCGCCATTATCTAACCTGAATGGGGGCAGCCTGGGCTCTGCAGTCAGACTTAGGTTCCATTTGCCGTATCCCTATTTGCTAGCTGAATATGCTTGTTTGAGCCTCAGTTTCCCTATCTGCAAAATGGAGACATAACATCAATCTTGCTGGCTTGCTTAAAGGTTTAAAGTTAGTGCATGCTCTATGGCGAGGCATCTGCGAGCATGTGCGTGCCAGCTGGATTACCAGTGATTTAAGACACCTGCATTCCACTCATGAGGGTCCCCGGGGTGTGGGCCTAGCTCTGGTAGGAGACAAGCCTCAGCTCCCAGTTCTGTAGGCTTAACCCAGTCTTCAGAACCTCCCAGCACAGGACCCACCCATGCTGTCAGCGGAGAGTCGGGCCTCCGAAGGCACGCACCTTGAAAAGAGGGAGAAGAGAATCTCTGCTGCCCCCATAATGCTCCCACCCTGCCCTGGGCTGCCTTCCTGCTCCTGAGCTCAGTGGTTCCTGCGCGGGCTCCCAGCTGTCCCGGGTTGACTTCCTACCTGGGCTCGAAGCCGGTCCACCTCCTCCGACAGGTTCTGCCGCTCCAGGAGAAGTTGGTTTTGCTTGTTGAGCAGCTGCACCAGTTGCTGGGCCGTGGCCTGGCCGTGCTTGTCCAGCTGGCTGAGCCTGCAGAGAAAGACACCGGTTGGTGGGCTCTGGGGAAAGCCCCCCAAGTCAGGGGTGGGCTCCGGGAGAAAGCCCCCGGAGTCAGGGGTGGGCCCCGGGAGAAAGCCCCCGGAGTCAGGGGTGGGCCCCGGGAGAAAGCCCCCGGAGTCAGGGGTGGGCTCCGGGAGAAAGCCCCCGGAGTCAGGGGTGGGCCCGGGAGAAAGCCCCCGGAGTCAGGGGTGGGCCCCGGGAGAAAGCCCCCGGAGTCAGGGGTGGGCTCCGGGAGAAAGCCCCCGGAGTCAGGGGTGGGCTCCGGGAGAAAGCCCCCGGAGTCAGGGGTGGGCTCCGGGGAAAGCCCCCCGAGTCAGGGGTGGGCTCCGGGGAAAGCCCCCCGAGTCAGGGGTGGGCTCCGGGACGTGGGAGCTTTGGTGAGCAGATGGGAACGAGGCCGCCTTTAGCTTTTCATCACCGGGACGACACTATGTGGTGAGTAGCAAGTGAGTTCTCGCAGCGCGAGGGTTCACGTGTTTCAGTTCACCGGTTAGCTGCACTGCTCTGAGCCCGTGGCACACCACACATGGTAAGAGCACGTGTCCGAGGAAATCTTCAGCTCATGCAGGCTTGGGAATGGCCCCTGCCACCAGCCAATTAGGCCTCCAAGACCCTACTTCCTCTCACTGGGCTGCGCCTCATAAAGTTCTAAGACCTTCCAGCAGCTCTGTGGGCTAGGGACAGTCTTTTCTATACGTGAACCCCTGGGGACAGCTATGATCCAAACTAACAGTATAGCCGAGGGAAGCGCCTGATAGTGACTGCAGGAGGAGGGGTGTGGCTAGCACTGGGAAAGCACTGTATTGGCTGGACCTTGCTGACCCTGAGAGGGAACCAGAAGCCTTCTCTCCGTGTTCTTCAATAGGAAACGGAAATAAGTTGGTAAGTAAAAGAAAAACCTAAGTCTTAGGCTTATCCACAGAAGTCAAAGGTGCGGGGCCTGAATGTCTCCATTTTCAGCTGGAGGAAGCTATAGCCCTGGCTGGGGAGTGGGCACGGAGCAACGGAAGCACTGAACTAAGGACTTTCCATTATTAATCACTCAGCCAGTCACGGGCTGCGGCAGTGCTGACCAGATGTCTCCAAAGATCCTAAATTTGTCTTCTGCTGATGGGCTGTCCTCTCCAGACTTGCTAATTCATTGCAGCCATTTCCCTCATCAGTCTGCACACGACTCCCTGCAGCCAGGAGCGCAGCATTGTGGGAAGGGAGCCTTGGGGTAACTTCAGAGTTGAGTGACCACCCTTAGTGGCTCTTCAGCCCTCAGAACTCAGGGCGCAGATGGGAAGCTAACTGAAGTCAAGAGCCCCGAGGGCGTTTCCGACCACGGATGGACTCCAGCGTCTGCATGCAAACCCTGTCCTGGTTATTCCCCTCCAGGCTCTGCTTCCAGGGGGCTCCAGCACCAGGCAGCGCTTCCAGAGCCAAACACTGAGGTTTTACTTAGTGTTGGGGCATTTTGTTTACTAAAAGCAGGGCAGCATCTGACAAGACAATGCACTCTGGGGAAGTTGACAACCATCAAGTACTTTCCTCGAAGTCTCCCCAGACTTCTCAAAGTCCCGTGTAACCCCATTCATATCTCCCCCTGCCCCCACCTGCTTTTCTCAGCTCGGGCTGGAGTCTTTGCTCAGCAGCCCCAGTCCTGTCCCTTCCGTGAACACGTCAGTCGCTGCGAGGTCAGGGCGAGGTCAGGGCGTCTCGCTGGGGCGTCCCACGGGGCAGGGCAGAGCTCCACTGCAGGAGCTCACAGCCCTGGGCCCTGCAGTAGGCCACACACCCTGGCTCCAGGGCCCCCTGCTGTTGCCCAGGGGGCAGAAGGACCGAAGCCCACACTTAGGTCACCCCTCAGCAGCACCTAAGCAACGGAATGGGACTTCCTGAGTCTGCGCCTTCTCCCCTCTGTTCTTTGAGGACAATCGGTTTTCCTGTGGTGGATTTGCAGCCTTGAGAAGACCACCTGCCTGCACGCACCTTGCTGCTGTAACAGGATTTCTTTCAAGGCCAGTCTCCAAGCCAGATCAGCACAGAGCCTGCAGGAATTCTCCTGCCACCTGGATGAGGCCCAGGGTGGGGTTTCTCTAACTACAAGCCGCGCTGGACAGCTGCAGCTCATAGGGAGGGGGAGGACCGAGTGCTGATTTCCTGAAGAAGCAACCCGGCTGGAAAGGGTGCAGGAGGGGTGGCTGGAAATTCCAACATCCCCCTTCCCCCTGGAGAGACGCCTTCCCTAGCTGGGGCTTCTTCCTGTGTTGTCCAGGCCGGCCTCAAACTCCTGGACTCCAGGGTAGAAATCCTCTGCCTCTGCTGCCCAGGCCCGTGCTACGGGGAGCACCGCTGTGTCTGCAAGCTGCCCGCAGGTGTGCTTTCTCTGCCCCTTCCTCTGGGAGGCAGCCTCTGACGTCACTCCATGTATGGCAAGGAGGCCACTGGTAGACTCACACAGGCAAAAGCCACAACACACCCAGCTGTACATTCGTTTTAGAAAGTAAAATCAGAATTATATCAAAGGGCATCTGTTAAGGAAATACAGCTCTTGGAAAGTCCATTATGAATGTTGGGGAAATAATTTTTTAATTAAAAAGTTTGTCATAGAAACAATGCCCAACCCAGTGGGTTAATTCATGTTTTAATACTGGAAGTCAGTAGTGATTAATTTTGGTGTTCTATAAATAAGTTACATTTCATTTCTTTTTCATGACTGTCATTACGCTCACTTTTCCCATGTATTTCTGAGATGCTGCATGTGTATATATGCTAACAAGTTTGTGGACAATGCATGTGCATGTTTATGCATGTGCATGTCTATGCATGTGCATGTTTGGGCATGTGCACGTGGAAGCCTGAGCAGGAATCACTCTTGTACATTTTTTTTTTAGACAAAGTCTCTATCAATCCCAGAACTCACCAGATTCCAGTCTACCTTCAGGACTAGAACTCCAGGTGGGCAGTCACACCTATCAGAAATTTTATGTCTGCTAGGGGATCCGAACTCTGATCCTTTTGCTTGTACAGCAAGTGCTTTAAAGGCTGAGCCATCTCCCAGCCCATTGCACTCACTTTCAACGCACAGCATCCGCCAACCACAGCTGTAACCATCATGTTACAATCGCCAGCATCTGCCGAGCCCCTGTGCCCACAGTTCCACTGCTGTGACGAGTACCGGTGCTCAGGGTTCAGAGGTTCAGATCCATGCTTAGCCCGTGGTGAGCAGAACATCATGTGGGAAGCTGCTCATCTCACGGCGGCCACAAAGCAGAGGGAGACAAGATGGACGGCGTCCCAAGTGACCTAACTTCCTTGCAGGAGGCCCCACCTCTTAAAGGCACGCACAAGTACCTGCAGGGTAGCAAGCCACAGCGGGCATTAAGGTACCCGGGAGAGTGTGTCAAGAATGGCAAATGATCCCTGCCCTGCAGGGGCCTCGGCTTCTTGCGAAAAGTGTGGCAGAGGCTGAAACAGATTTTGAATCGGGCAGAGCCAGGCCAAGGCAGGAAGGGGGCAGTCAAGACAGCAGTTGTGGGGCCTGGGACGGCACCGTGCAGCGCGGGGTGCTGAGTACTTAAAGCAGCTTATTATCTGTGGTGCCCATGAGGATCCCACGAGGCAGCAACTCTAACCCACTTCCGAGATGAGGAAACGGAGCACAGACAGTTCACCACCAACTGGACCGGTAGGGTGGGCTGTGAAAAGCTGGGTGCTGCTCTGAGGGCTGCATGCAAGACCATCCCGGCTACGGCTGCTCAGGGACCGTAGCCCTGGGCCCCGCGGAGTGACCCCTGGCTGTGGAAACAGCTGCGGAAGTGCTGATTCACAGGAGGGGGCGTCCGGGTCAGCACGAGTCTGGGGTCCCTGTAGACGCTGCACACACAGTTACCGGGCCTGAGGATGGGCAATGGCTGGACCGGAGCACACTGGCCAAAGCGTCTGGAAAAGGAGGCCATGAATACAGGGCAAAGTTCCCAAGGGGTTCAGCTGGGGCAGGCCACTGGAAATGCAGGACAGGGGCTCCTAATCACCCCCCCCCCGCTCCCCCATGGTGCACACTGCTGGGGAGAAAGGGAAGGGGATTCAGGACAGGGTTGTAGGGAACTGCGAAATAGAAGAGTGGACCATCCTGGAAGGCCGGGGAGGGAGTCTGGAGTAGAAAGGTAAGATTCTCTGTCATGCTTTCCACAAGGAACTGAGAATCCCCAGGGCAGGAGGGGGTTTGCAATTCTTGATACAATCCCAGTGTGTTTCCTCAGTACCTGCTATGGTTTGACCAGCCTGCAGCCTACTGAGAGATGCTGGAACCTTTAAGAGGTGGGAGTGAGATAGATGCCTAACTAGTAGGCAAGTGTCTACTCTAGGAGAGGTGGACTAAAGGCAGTTGGAGGAGGAGGAAGAAGAGGAGGAGGAGGAAGAGAAAAAGGAGGAGGAGGAGGAGGAGGAAGAAGAGGAGGAGGAGGAAGAGGAGAAGAAAGGGAGGAGGGTGAGGGAAGGAGAAAAGGAAGAGGAAGAGAAGGGAAGGAGAAAAAGAGGAGGAGGAGGGGAGGTGGAGGAGGAGGGAAGGAGGAGGTGAAGGAAGGAAGGAGGAGAAGGGGAAGAGGAGGAGGAGGGGAGGAGGAGGAGGAAGAGGAGGAAGAAAGGAGGAGAAGGAAGAGGAGGGGAGGAGAAGGAGGAGGAGGGAAGGAGGGGGAGGAAGAAGGAAGGAGGAGAAGAGGAGGAGGAGGAGGAGGAGGGAAGGAGGAGGAGGAAGGAAGGAGGAGGAGGGGGAGGAAGAGGAGGGAAGGAAGGAGAAGAGGAGGAGGAGGAGGGAAGGAGGGGGAGGAAGAAGGAGGAGAAGGAGGAGGAGGAGGAGGAGGAGGGAAGGAGGGGGAGGAAGAAGGAAGGAGGAGAAGAGGAGGAGGAGGAGGAGGAGGGAAGGAGGAGGAGGAAGGAGGAAGGAGGAGAAGAAGGAAGGAGGAGGGGGAGGAAGAGGAGGGAAGGAAGGAGAAGAGAAGGAGAGGAGGAAAAGGGGAGGAGGAGGAAGAAGAGGGGAGGAGGAGGAAGAGGAGGAGAAGAGGAGGAGGAGGAGGGGGATCCTGTCCATGAGGAGGTTCTGGCGAGTCTCCCAGTGGAAGAGCCCCTGGGCCAGGTGGCTGGTCCCCTACTTACAGGTCACCCCTACCTGGTCAAGGAAGCACAGATCCCTAGGTGGAGGCCATTAGCCACTGAGTAGGGCCACAGCAGCAAGGGCGTGGGGGCTCTTGGGGGTCAAGGCATCAACATGGCAGGCTCATCCAGCCCCCCCCCTCACCCTGAGGATTCTAGCCTGTCTCCTGCCCGCTCCTCACGGAATGCCCGCGTTCACCAACCCTGCTTCCTCCAGTGCGGCTTCTTTGAAAAGCAGCAAGTTGCTTTTCAGCCTCAGGCCTTCCCTCATCCCATTTTGACAACGCACTTCCTTGTTCTGCTGGCTTCTTGCGCGTAGCTCTTTCCTCAAGAAGACATTCAGCAGTGGAGGGGTCAGTAGGGGCTACAGCCCGGTGTGTGTTCGGGTGGCGGTCCTTCCAGCAAGGTGCCCTGAGGGCTGGCAAGCCATGCTCAGAAGGGGTTCACAAACCCCGTCCCAACTTTTCTTCTCCAGGCCTGTGCCTGCTGCGCACGGTGGTCAGGCCGTCCATCTTCTCCAGGGATCCGAGGCCCTGGGCAGCCGTGGTCAGGCCCATGAAGCAGTCGCATCCTCCCAGGATGCTGGTCCCTGAAGGACAGTGCTTCCCAATAGCTCTGTGCCAGGCTGGTGCTACCATGCCATGTGGGCACATGCCTTTGGAACCTACAGGTGTATGACCGCCACCTCTGGGCAGGGCAGGAGACTCTTAAGGACAACTGCCCATGTTGGTTAGGAGAAGTCAGCACAGGCAGAGGATTCCCAAGGAATCTCCAGGAATTCCAGATGTGTGCAGGACAACAGTCACCATGGCAACAAAGAGGCCCAGGTTCCTGCTACAGGTGCAAATGCAGATAACAAGCACAGGAGACCAGTGTGCGCGGGGCAGAGCACGTCGCTATTGGTCCAACTGCCTCCCTCCCAGCCACACCTCGGGAACATTAGCAGAACCAACATTTTTTGAAAAACATGCAAGACTTCAAGATTAAGACAGAGCAAGTGGTGAAATCCCAAACAACTTCATGGAGCTCTGTGGGCTGGGGAAATAGCTTATGCAAAACAAGCGGTGCAAGCTGCCAGCTCCGGTCCTGTGCTACAGACATGCATTTGCTATGAATACTGTGAAAGCAGGCGAATACATACATTTAAATTTTTATGTTGTATGTGATACAGAGAAAATATATGCAGTGTGTGAGTTATGAGGTACAGTAACCAAATGAACACTTGGGAGCCTGGCGCCACCGCAGGCCAGCCTGTTCTTCCCCCAGGGACCGCCGCCCATGTCCACACGCGTGAGGCTTTGGTTGCCCCCCGCAATCCCACCTGGGTGCTTCCTAGAGACAAGCGTGGGCTTGCGTAGAAGTAGTCGTCGTAGCAGTGGAAGTAAAATGTCTTTTGTTCTGGAAGAGTTTCGCCCCGGCCCTCTGACCAGGATTTCCAACTCTGAGCTAAGTGTTCTCTGAGCGTCGGACCCACACTTTACCCTAGGAGAGGGGTCTTTGCATGAAACAAGGGACATTTTTTAAGCAACACATGCACATAAAACACGTTCAGTTGCCTAGTAGTCTACTACCAAGTGCACCTCCAGTACTGTCGGGACTATAAGCATTTTGCATTTAGTAAGCACTTCTGTCTTATCCCAGGATAAGGCAGGGAGTGTTATCACCTGCGTCCCTGGATATGAGGTGAGGCTAAGAAGGGAGTCACTTCTGAAAATTCCAGGGACTAAGGGTGCAGCACCAGGGCTGCTGTCGCCACGGGGTACCCGCGGTTCTCCAGGCTGCCCTCAGTGTCATCCTTCATCTCTCTCCTGCCACTGCCCTACTCCTTTGACATCTCCATCAGACCTACAAGTGCTGGCTGCCCCAGGGCGGGGCCTGGCTCTCTCCTCCCTTCAGACATTCTTCCATGAGATGCTTTCCCCCGGCTCCTGGCTGGGGGTGGGGGGTGGGGGTGGACAGCTGAGATTCCGTGCTGCTTGATTCCCAGGCCTGCTTAGCCTGTCCATCTGCCTTCAAACTCGCCGTGTGACACGCTGACATTTCCCAGGGCTCTCCCTCTGTCCCCTGACATGGTGGGACAGCCCTAGCTCTGACACTCTGTCTGCTGCTGCTCAAGAAACTCAGGTTCTTCTAACTTTCCAAACCTCTTGCGCCACCCCACTGCCCCATACGGTCAGACTGGCAGCCCGTAGAAAGATCAGGACTTAAAGGCCTCAACCACGGGAGGACACCAGCCTGGTCATCAGAAGGCTGTTTCAAAATAACAACAGCCCCAGATCTCCCACAGTAGCTAGACCAGAAAGACCTTTCTAGAACACTATTCATATCATGCCTCTGATGGCTACTGTTGCTCTCAGCCTAAGCCCAAACTCTTCTGCAAATAGCCAGACCTTTCACCAGCAAAACCCTACTGTCCTCAGGGCTTCCACCACACTGCAGAACTCCCCGCCCCTCCCGCACGTACACACACAGTGTGCCGCTTCCGATGCTGTCTGTCCTGGTCTTTGAGGCTTCAGCCCTATTGTCCTGGCTTTGCAAAGCTTCCGGTCTTCCTGTGTGCCTCCACAGGGCCAGAAAAGCAGCCATCCACATGCAAGTCACTGCCTGAAGCCTCTCCCACCCTCCTGAGCTGCGAGTTTCCCAAGGGCAGGAATTCTTGTTCCTCTCCACCTCCAGCAGTGGGCAAGATACCCGCTGTTTAAACTTAGAATGAGCAAATAAGTTACCTGTGCAAAATGTTTATGCTAAATATAAGATCTGTGATTTTGTTCGCAGTACAAGTGTACTTTAATACACAGCAACTTTGTTCCAGGGGGGAAAAAAGAAGTACAGCATGCAGATTGCAAAATCCTAGAATAGGTGAATGAGGACTTGCCTTATAAACAGAATGATGTTCAAACTCCTCCTTCATGCTGGCTACTTTATTGAAGGCCAGAAGTTCCATTGCTCTCAATTCAGACAAATCAGAAACACAGGACCAGGCACAGAGAGGGGTGGGGTGGGGAAGTGGAGTTCCAGGCCCTCCACTGGGTCTGAGGAATTGCTTACAGCTCGCAGTAATAATCACACAGGCCAACTGAGCTATCAAAAGAAAAACTTTGGGAAACTTCAGTTTTTGATCAAAGCAAGCAGGTGTTTCAATTAAACCTTCTTACTCTGTTCGTAAAGTGGGTCTGAGGTCAGTTATGAGGACGCAGGCCAATTTGGGGGCAAACTGCAGGCCATGGATGACCAAAAAAAGAGGGAGTGGGATATAAACAGTGTATGACCACATGCCCCCGTCTCGTGTCACCTGGGGCCCTACCACAGAGCTGCGTGCAGCAGAGCCCCCCCCTGCAGCAAAGCCCCCCCTGCAGCAGAGCTCCCAAGCAGTAGAGCCCCCCCAGAAGAGTCCCCCCAGCAGAGCTACCGGACATTCCGAGGTGGGGCTGGACACCAAGCTCTCTGGCGCACAGCAATGTGCTATTAGCCCATCTCCCCACATCACCAGCCACACAGTGGACAAGAGGCCACGTGAACGGCGCCAAGCCATTCATTAACTTTGGTGACTCAACCAGCTAATTTCAAGTTGTAGGCTTCACTGCCGCACTTGGCGCTCAGCGCCATGGTCAGACAGAACAGGAGCCGCGGCCGGCCACAGGGATGGGGGCCTCTCCCCTTGGAAGGTAGAGAGCCGCCAAGGGCGGCCTGGCTGTCTCAGTCTCATTGCCCCAAACCACCTTGTTTAAACCGACTTCTGAGATGCTGCGGAGAAGTTTCCACCTTCAATGAAGGGAACTGTGTTCATGAACTTCCTCCTAACCTCCCGCTCCCAACGGTTCCCAATTTACAGCGGCAGAAGCCGGGCCCACAAGGCGGCGATGGGGAAAGACCTCGTTCTTCTCTCCAGAAGCATCCCGTCATGTCAGAGCTGAGAGGCACCTTGACACCGTCCTTTCAGTCTGGGGGTGTGTGGGAGTGACCTGGGAGGACACGTCATGCAGCCATGGAGATCTAGGACCAGAACCATGGGTCGGCCCTCCAACCCATGACCTGAGAGCATTTCGAAATCATTTGTCCATCTGTGTGCTCTTGTGGTCCTGGGATCATTTTGGGCCTGGCACCTGTGGCTACAGAGCCTCCGTGGAATTTCAACTTCAGCTGCCCCCAAAGGTGGCACAGTTGGCTGCCACTCAGCAGCACAGTGCTGCGTGGTACATGCAGGACTCGGGGTTCCATTCTGGAAGCAAGGGAGGGAGGGAGGGAGGGAGGGAGGGAGGGAGGGAAGGAAGGAAGGAGAAGGGAGGGAGGGAGGGAGGGAGGGAGGGAGGGAGGGAGGGAGGAAGGAAGGAAGGAGAAGGGAGGGAGGGAGGGAGGGAAGGAAGGAGAAGGGAAGGAGGGAGGGAGGGAGGGAAGGAAGGAAGGAGAAGGGAGGGAGGGAGGGAGGGAGGGAGGGAGGGAGGAAGAGAAGGAAGAAGGGAGGAAAGAGAAGGAGGGATGAAGGGAGAAAGAAGGAAGAAAAGAAAGGGAGGGGAGAGGGGGAGGGAGGGAGAGAAGGAAGGCGAAAAGGGAGGGAGAGAAAGAAAGGGAGGGAGAGAGGAAGGGAGGGAGGAGGGAGGGAGAGAAGGAAGGGGAAAGGGAGGAAAGAGAAGGAGGGAGAGAGGGAGAGAGAGAAGCAAGGAAGGAAAGAGAAAGAGAAGGAGAGAGGGAGAAAAAAGGGATGGGGGGAGGGAGGAGGAAGGGAGGGAGAAAGAAGGACCAAGTAGCAGTCCTGTATGGAACATTTCAGCATTTGAGGCGAGGAGCCTGAGACAGGCAACCTTGGGGTGACTTTCTGAGAAACCCCGGCCCAGGAGCATGAGAAAAGAGGGGGAAGTCCTTACCTCAGTGAGGAGAACCAAGATTTGTTTTGTTTTTTAATTCCTACCTAATTTTTGATCTAATGCAGGCTGATGGTTTTGCAGCGCATTACAGAAACCCAGCGCATCTTCTCATTTCTATGAGTTTCTGAGTATTGCGCACGCCAAATTCTTGCACTGTGGGCAAGCACCATTTGAGGCCAGCGCTGGGCGGCGCTGACTGAAGCCACAGAAAAGAACAGGACGGCACGGGGGGCCTTGGGAGCTTGTTGCTGGTCCCACCACGGCCTGCAGCGGCCATTTGACATGCAAGCTGTGCTCCAGGGAAGCTCAGCTGTGGACTGCAGGGCCGCCCTCCCCCGGGCTCCACCGCGCACTGCAGCTTCAAGCCTACCAAGTTACACATGGTTCACTCTACCAGCCTATCCTCCTTCTCCCTTTTCTTTTTCTCCTTCTTCCTCCTTCCCCTTTTCCTCCTCTTCCTCCTTGTGTGTTCCTGTGTTGTTTACATGTGAGTGGGTATACTTATGAAGTATGCAGCAGTTATGTATAAAAGTGTACTTTCTTTAAAAAGTGTACCTGAGTGTGTGTAGCAGTTTGCCTGCATGTTTGCTGATAAATCACCATTGAATGGCTTAAGGGAACAAGGGGTTTATTTTCTTAAGATAGACCGGTTACAGTTCATAGCCCAGCTTGACAGGTCAGAGGGAACTGGCCATACCATTACCACATAATGGCTGAGGGAGGGATGATCCTTCCTTGCCAGACCAGCATGTCTGGCCAACTGCATACAACGATGCCGACTCTCTCAACCCGCTCTCTCTATTTTATTCCAGGGTCTAGTCCCACCCACCATGGACTGGACCTTCCCCATCAGTCAGATAATCTCCTGCAGGTTTGCTCTGGGCTTAACCTAACCATGAATTCTCTACAAATGTGCCCAGAGCTCAAACCCTCAATTGTCGAGTTGTGTATGCCTGTGGAGACCCAAGGGTGACATCCGGAATCATTCTGAATTGCTCCTTATTGCTTTGCTCTGAGATTTCCCAGGCTCTGCCTTTTAGGGCCAGAATTACAGGCTACTACCTATATCTGTTTTGCATTTTTACCTAGGATTGGGGATCTGAACTGAGGTGCTTTTGTTTGTGAGGCAAAAGCTTTAACCACTGGGCCATCTCTCCAGTCCCCTGAGCCCTTCTTAAATGAAATGTAAGGTATCAGGTCAAGAACTTCAGACCTTGGGTTAAGGATATAAGTAGTAGGTAAACTACTTGCCTAGCATATGTAAGAATTTGGGTTCTATTGCCAGATCTTCCAAAAGAATTTTTTTTTTTTTCTTTTGGAAAAGAGAGCAACGAAAGGGCAGTCGTTAGAGCTAGGCTGCCTGGGGCTCCCGGCTGCATAGAAAATCCCTCCGAGCAGGTCACATGGGAGCCTTCCTCCTCGAATAGAAGTACCTTCCTCATGAAACTACCTAGAAACAAGCCAAGTTTATGTTTGAAAAGTCGCAGGAACAGGACCAACAAGACACACACACCCTTTATGTGAACTCCCCAATGTGATCATTTTCCCGTTTGCTCTTCCTCCGTGTCCCCCTTCTTCTCTTGTTCTCTGTTTGCCTTTTGACATGGAGTCTTGCACCCTGAACTCCAGTGATCTTTGTGCCTCAGCTTTCCAAGTTCTCAAGTTGTCCTCTCGTCGAGTACTTTCTCTGCAACATTTCACAGTGAAGTGCACACACGAATGACCTTCTCAGCAGCTGAAATGTGTTTCCTGATGGCAAAACTGTTCTCTTATCAACTGCATTAATTTTACTTTTGCTAGAATATTTTACCTAAGCCATCAATTCCAGTTTTCTCAGATAACCTCACGCTGTCCGTTATGCCCTTTCAGAAATGCTGCTTTGCACTGAGCTGTCCTGTCTCTTCGCCTTCTCTCATCTGGAGCGCTGAAAGCTCACTATTCTCTTCCATGAGTGTTCTTTGTGCTGAGAGGAAGCTATGACACGATCATGTGGTTCTTGCTCAGCAGTTGCCTCAGGTTTTGGCACACAGTGAGTGTTTGGGGGAAGATTCTATTCTAACGAGGCCCTCCCATTGCTCCATAGACTGCAGCCCTCGTGCAGAGCATCGGGCGAAGGCCTCCGCAATTTTCTTCACACCGGCCATCTTTGGGGTGGCCAAATTGGTCACAGAGGTGTGATGGAGGAACAGTGAGCCCACGGCAGCTAAGTAACCAGATTCAGTCACTACCGCGCACCTATTGGCACACATCTTAATTAGGTTTTAATGCAAGTAATTTGATAACAACTCCTGGCTATCGGCTACAGAACTGTCAGTGCCGAAAGCTTTTTATTTAGCTCTTCTTCCCTCTACACTGAGGCAGCCTCCCTGCTGACCCTTGTCAAAGAACCCCATCTGCTGGTTGCCACGGTAACTGAAGGCGACCAATTGAGCTGAACAGAGTGACTCAGAAATAAAATCTTCAGCCAGAGGAATTCTGCTAAGAGTAATAAATCATTTAGTAAAAGGGGGTCCTCCACACGGTGGTGAGTGTTGGGATACTCTTCCAGCTAGAATGTCCATGGCAGATCAGAGTGATTAGGCCTGCTGGAGGCCTTGTTTGGTTTCTAGAGGGCTCTGGTAGCAGAAGAGCTGGGTCCTGCCCAGTTATGAGCCGCTGTGAGGGAGAAGGAATGAACTAAGTCAATTTTTTAAAACTTGGGCTGTGAAATATTTTGCTTCTTAAGAAGTTCCAAGGGAAGCAGCCGAGGCTGCCAACCCTCCTTCCTCTAGTCTCCCGGAGCCAAGGAGAGTAGCTGTGGCCTTGCAGAAAGTGCAGAGAAATCGAGGGTTGGGATGGCGCCTTAGCACCACCTCCTGCCAGCCATCAGCTTCTCCTTGGTTCAGCCAGGAAAAGCACCAATGTGCAGGGCTCCCCGCACTCATCGGGTGGCCCGATGGTCTGCCAGGGGCCAACAAGCCTTGTAAACCTTGACTCTTTCCCACATTGAGCCTCTTTGGCCCTGAGCACCAGGTGGGCCTGGGGGAGGCTGTCTTGGGCAGTGTCCTATAGCAGTCTTAGGAAAGCCCTGAAGACAGAGGTGCTAGTCGTGTCAATCATCCATCCGGGGAGCCCTTACCCACCAATCTCTAGGTGGCTGTGGACTTTTGGAGATAACCGGCCAGGGCTAGAGCAGCTCAGGGCGGGAGAGGGCTAGGAGTGGCAGCAGGGCCTTCCCTGGGTGCCAGCAGCAGCCTCTTCTCACAAGCCCTCTTCTAGAGGGCTTCACAACTTCATTTGATGGTCAGGTTTCTGAAATCCTCTCTGACCCCTGAGGCAGAAGGGATGCCCTGGAGATAATTTTCTGCTTCACAAAAGAGCAACTGCCAAACAGAAGGTAGATTCCCCCCAGACCCCCCCTCCAGTCCTGGATGCTGTCAATAAAATGCTTCTGTCTGAGTGTGCGGGATGGGTAGCAGCTGCGCGCGCTGCAGATGGCCTCCTCGGAACTGCAGTCCGCACTGCGCCCATGCAAAACCCTCCAGCGCCACGCCGCGTCCTGGGAGTAGAGAGCCTCGCTCAGGCCGCCACCTCACGCTGGGCAATTGTGCCCAGCAGGTGCAGCTGTCCACAGGGCTGGGGCCCTACGGCGCCAGCGCGGGCTCACCCAAGGCGCTGGCGGCAGGAGCGCAGGGGGCGCCCACTCCCTGCCCCCGGGTGGGTCGGTCCCATGCAGAGGCACCGCTCAGCCCTAAGCCTGGTCCGCTGCGGCTCTGGCCCCGACCCCGCCGGCTCCCCCAGCACCCGCTGCTGCCGCGCCGGGTGGGAGGCGGGCGCACCTGGCCCGGACGGGCGCGGCCGGCCGGCTGGGTACCGAGCATCTGGCTCAGGAGGCGCCCCCAACCCTCGCAGCCTCTGGACTTTGGCAGAAGGAGGGGATTAAAGCGAGCTGGCAGTTGAGGGAGGAGATGGGTGAAAGGTTCATTAACTCCACTCTAGTGCCCCAATTTCTTTCCCCTGAGAAGCCAGGAGAAAAACAAGTGGGTTTCCTTGCCATGGGGGAGGGGAGCTGCGTGATTGTGTTTGCTTTCCTTACTTTTTAATTCTTTCCTCGTAAACAAATGAATGAATCATTGCCTGTTGATGATCATAGAAGACCCAAATTTTAATTAAGGAGGAAAAACATCCTGGCTAATAGGCCAAAGAAATATCACCAGCCGGTCTACTCTCTAGGTGGTACTTAGCTTCTGTCTTCTGGTGACGGTCTGACTTCTGGGGCTCTCGGCCCTGGGGGGTGCAGAGGCGTCGGCCACACTGCCCCCGCCCAGGTACCACACTGCGGGATCCCTGTGCGGAGGCGCCCGGCCCAGGCCAACAACTTTCCTGAGCGCTGGCTCGCTGGTTCAGACTCCATCTCTGCCCCTTTACAAAGTTACTACTGGCTCCCCTTCTGAGTCCCACTTCCAAATCCTTTGTCTCTGCTCACTCTCCTTCATATTTCAATTCCCAGACACGCTCGAACCTTTGCACACGGCGCCCAGAATAATCAGTGTATTAATTCCACTCAGAGATTTTTCTAACACAATCTGCCCAACCTGAACTCTTTCCTTCAGAAACACTTTGCCTTTAAAAAGAAACTCCCAGCATGAAGCTCATAAGAAGCGACATGTAACAGACAGTGCATGTGGCGCTGGGCATGCAGCTCAGAATTAAAAGAGAAGTTTTTACTTTGTTTCCTCAGTGCCATGTGCATAATGTACATGTGGCTGAAACTGACGTCGGACATGGGAAGTAAGAAGGCTGGGGAGGGAGATGTGAGGGTGGTGGGAAAAGAGAAAATGTGTTCATAAAAACAGTAACTTCTGTTAATCTACATTTTTCAGTCACTGTCTTAATTAAGAATGTTAGGAAATATGTTGCTGTTTAATTGCATTGTTTTAAGAAGCTTCAAGGCTGACAAATTTCAGACTGTGTACGCTTGGAAAGCAAGAGATTAAAGTGGCAATTTCTTCTAATTGGTAGATAACAATCAAAATTAGGCTTTTCACAGACAGCCTGATCCCCCACAGATCCCAAACTCAGAAGGCAGAGTAAGACTATCCTAACAAGAAATGGGCTCTGTGAAAGAAGGGGGCAAGGAAGTGTTTTAAATGCATGTGCGAGATAACCCGACCATTTAAGCTACAAGTGCCAAGTATTCGCAAACATGAAACGGTGCTCTCGGCGTGAAACTGCAGAGTGGCGTCCTATCTTTGTAGACAACTGTTATTTGTGGAAGAAGCTGGTAGAATCCCGCCTGAAAGATTTTCATATGACCTTGTTTAGCAGTAAAAAGCCATTTCCCTGAGCCTCAAGAAGACAAAAGCTAATGCCAGTATGAACACACCATCTGGCCTTCTAGCCCATACCTTCTCCATCCGACCTACTAGTATGGTCCTGGGTTCCCGTTCTCTTTCTGAGGGAGGCTTTGCGTCAATAAGCAAGTCAGGTAGAATGCACTTGCAGTGCTCAGCGGTCCCTGAAAGCCACTGTCCTGGACACATTTCCTGCAGTAGATCAAGCAGCTGTTTTGACCTATATGGTGGCCTGGGCTCCAGTGCGGATCCTGTGTGGCTGGAGTCAAGGCCTATAAAACAGACCTGCAATCTGGTCTCATGGACACCGCACAGCTAGGCGCTGACATGACGGCTTAATGTCACCTTGCTGGATGGTCCCCTCGGGTCAACAGACTGCCCCTTTGACTAATTTCCATCCATTTTGCTTTCCATTAACTATAACTAATGATTTATCTGAGCCTGAGAGTTAGTTATCTACCCCAGAAGAGGTGGACCCAACTTTTCCAGTTACTTGAGATATGGTACCATAAGTGCAACATAGAAACACAAAGAAACTGCTTGTTTGCTGAAGGATGTGGCTCAGAGCACCCCGTAAGACCTGTTCAGAAGCTAGAGAACTTGACTACAGGTGAAATACGTTCAAGTCTCAGTTCCTGGACTCGTGGCACATTCTGTTCCAGGTCCGGAACTGTCAGGTATGAGTATATGTGACCTGAGAGCCAGCAAGTCTACTGTTGGGGACTCTTCAAAGCCACGCATGTGTGATCCACAAAGGTGAAGACACTGGGGTTTGCCTGGAATGTGGGTGGAGGACACAGCCCCTCACCCCACAAGAGCAGCACAGCCTCCTCCTAAGGGGGCGCCTGGAGGCCCGGGCACTGAAAGACAAGAGCTTGGAGTGCAGTGAACGGCAGAGGGGCAGCACAGACAGGAATAGGACTTCACTAATTAATTACCAAGCAGGAGCACCAGAGCCTGGGAGAACCCAGCCTTGTAATTAGTGCTGGAAAAGTTCTAGCAGCTCCGCAGAGTTTCAAGAACATTCGAAGAATACATAATACTGGGGGAAAGGGAAGCAGCAGTCGCCCCAGGGCCAATGGCCTCTCCAGCAGCGGCAAGGCTGTTCCGGGGCTCGCAGGACCATTTGTTCCATTACGCAATCTCCTGAAGCCATTTAGAGAGAGCTCAAACAACTGCCTGTACCAACACGACACATGGCTTCCCATCCCGACTCTTTGCTAATCCAGACGCTCCAACCATCTTTCTTTAAGATGCCATATGGTTGGCAGAAGCCTGTAGATCTAGCAGCACATCTGCTTGTGCGTTTCTCCTTCCCTCCATCCCCCAACAAAAGAGGACAGTGAGGCAGCCAGAAAGGAGGGCGCTGTGTGCCCTGCCCGGATGGCTGCTCTTCCCAAGCACTGGGATAAACAAGAGTCTTTATGGGATGGCGAGGAATTATTCAGGCTCTGTCATTTTTAACTGAACAACAAAGCAATTGTGTGTGTGTGTGTGTGTGTGTGTGTGTGTGTGTGTGTGTGTGTGTGTTCCTGTTGATTTAAAACAAGGTCTGAAAAACAAAGGACAGAGGGTCTCACTTCTCTGAAGGATGGTTACTTTAAAACCACTTCAAAGTGCTCTCTGGGGAATCCTCTGGAAGCTGCCTTCTACCAGAGAGGCACCGGGCCTTGCCCGAGGCTGTTTCTGCTCTCCTTTTTGGTCAAGGAAGACAGACAAGCTGAGAAAGGAGCACATACCCCAGCGGCTTTGTGAGCAAGCACTGTGCGGCTGTATGCTAATGAGGCAGCTCCACACAGGGCTTTTTTGGTGTGAGGAGCAAAGACTTGATACTGCTGAGATCCTGGCTTTTCCTGGTCTGTGAGCCCGCAGTCGGCCTCCTTGAAATCTGGCCCCATGGAGACGGTGTGCAAAAAGAATTGTATTCATTCTGTCCCGGTGATTGAAATCTGGCCACTCGCAACTGGGAGCATTTGTGAATGAGGGAACATCGGAAAAGTAGTCTGTCAGGCCAGGGTTAAAAAGGATACAGGTGAAAATGATTGATTTCCTCTGTAGAAATAAATGTGGGAGATCAGTGAAGGATGCAGGCCAGGACCTAGCCACAAAGATCTGAAAAGTGGGGATGGGAGGTGCTGGAACTGGCTCCACCCCTGGGCGGGTACCCTGTTGGCATCCTCCCACAGGTGAAAAGTAAAGTCTCACCTGTCAACTTGACAAAACCTACAATCACCTAGGAGGCCTCTGGGAACAAAGGCTTATCTTGTTTCCTGAGGTGGAAAGACCCTCCCATTGTGGGGGGCGCCATTTCCTGGCTGGGATTCCAGAGGGCACAAATGAGAACCAGAAGCACCTTCATCCTCTGCTTCTTCACCTCGGCCGTGTGACCAGCTACTTCAGGCTCCTGCTTTGACTTCCTGGGAGGCTGTGTCTGACCCAGCTGAAAAAACCCTCTCCCTAGGCCGCTGTTGTCAGGCCACGCCTCACGCCCACATTAACAGGGGGGTATCTGAGACGCGCTCCTTGTAAATGGGTTTGGACCCTGTGTTGATTGACCAGGCAGCTTTTCATGTCTGTATAAATATGGCGCAGTCAGAAAGCAAAGGAAATACTCCACTGGTACAAAAATAAAACTTTTCAGACAAAGAAATGTAGAAAGGAATGATACATGTTTTAAGTGATTTTTGAAACATCTCTTTACTGACCCACAGAGATCGGGGTCCTTATTCCAGATGAACAGATGAGGAGACTCCTATTACACACACACACACACACACACACTCACACAAGCTCATGCGCACGCTTTAGCAGAGCTGTTAGGAAGGAGTCAAACTCAAACACATTCACATTCCTCTTGTCCAGGACCCTAGGTACTAGGTTCTGGGGGCACACAGATACTATCACACAGATCCACCATCTTGAGGCTGTGCCCAGGGTCCCCACATGTCAGTCACCATGAGCCACTGAGCAATCAGCTAACCATTATCAGTATGCAGGCACAGGAATAGAATTGTAATTCAGTTTACTTGCAATCTAAGTATGAATGAAAATTCATGTAATCGAAATGTAAAAACATGAGAAGTGATTTAAAAAGCACTGGAAATTGTAATAAAAAGTCAGAATTTATCCATTCAAAAAATATGCTCTTCCAACTACGCACCTTGAGGACAGAAGGCTGCCAATACAGTCTCTTTCTGGTAAGTCC
Organism: Typhlomys cinereus; assembly: GCA_023101885.1. Classification (NCBI taxonomy): domain Eukaryota; kingdom Metazoa; phylum Chordata; class Mammalia; order Rodentia; family Platacanthomyidae; genus Typhlomys; species Typhlomys cinereus. Next base: position 1,717,713 of record JALPQD010000437.1, on the reverse strand, counting down.
TTCATGGTCTAAGGGTTCAGTGGACTAGACATGTGTGTATTATCCAAGGTTCACATTCAACTTTATGAATAGTATATCTTAAATACATATAGTCAAAATTATATATTTCAACATAGAATGAATACAGTGGATCCCATACTACTCAACAACGATATATAAGCCCAAACTAGATAATAGAGACCAAATTTTATCACCAAGAATAACAAACCATTATTAACAACCTGAAGGATTATTATAGTGGAGTTGTGGGTTCCTTAGGAAGAATGGAAAGTTTTGAATCTAAAATACAACAGATCCAGACTGAAACTGGAGTATGAGTCGCGGCAAATTCATGGAAGACTGTTTTCTCATTTACAATAGAAAATAATGCCAAGTAAATAGTGTTACAATATTGGATTAATATACTGAATTACAGATGATAGTGTATAAAATGTCTGGCACTTGGTGCGTCCTGAGTAAGTGACATATGATCACTGTAGCTCTTATTTTAATAATGAGAGTGCCTGTGCACTCATTAGCCTGTTCAACAGAAAGCTGTTCTGCAATGCAGCGAGGGCCTATTCCATCTCATGAATGCGGTAACTGACATTCAGTAATAAAAATAGCTGAGGGGAAGCAACATTTATTGGGCTGTTTTATTCTTTCTTCTGTGTTCTTCTATATACAGACTGGTCTCAAATTCCTGGGCTCAAGGGTCCCTCTGCCTCAGCCTCCCAAGGAGCTGGGACAATGCGGGTGTGCACCATACTTAGCCCGGCACCGAACCTTTCCTCCGTGCTGCGCGCTTTCCTGACCGGTTCACTGGTGTTACTACAGTGCTCACGTTAGGAAGCTCACGGATACTGCCAATATCTTCTCTACATTCACACAGTTAAGCAAGTATCAAGGCAGGGAGCAACCCCCAGTCCTGCCTCCTAAATCCATGACCCTAATAACAGCTAGATAACGTAGATAGAAGGTCAAATTCAGTCTAAAACCCTGGGTCCTTTTGTTGGTACTAAGTTGTTTTCTGCGTAATTTACTTAAGGTATTTGACTAGAAAATTTACACACACACACACACACAAACAGCAGGGATTATCAAATTTCGATGTATGCTACTGAATGGTAGAGATTCCTGGGCTAAGCCACACATGTTTGTACATGATCATCTATCCTGCATGCTGGACGCCGGCTCCAGCATCATTGAAAATCAAGGCAGGGTTTTCAAAAGAGAGGAGAACGCGGCACGTGCATCTGAATGCACCACATGCGAACACACACCAGCAAAGCTACCCGTATGCATCTGGAATCAGATTTAACATTGCTGAAACTGTCAGAAATTTCTTATCAAAAGAATTGTCTTCTGTAAAAATTAACTATTGATGGAAAGCTTTCGAAGCAAATTACTTGCAAGCGGTGCTGCGACATTTAGACGTCGTGATCAGATGCTGACATGAAGAAATCTGCGTGGAATAGCTGAGATCCAGATTCATGCACACATATGTGCTTCCCCGGACAGCTCCCTCTAAATAAAAGCACAGAGCATCTCTTCTGGGAGGAGGCAGAAAGCTGTCCCGGGGGGGGGGGCTTTCTCCCTCAAGCCTTCTCTCCTTCGCTATGGGCCTCATCTCTGTGTGATGAGCCCACCTGGCTGGCTCTCTAGGACCATAGCTTCCGCTTTCCCGATTTCACTACTGAATCCTGTGCCTTCACTTCAATCCAGTTCAGTGTGGAAGAGAAGGTAAAGCACATCAGTGAAATACTTTGCTACTGCTCCAGTGCTTCCAAATTCATTACTTTGAGATCCTATTATTAGATCATCAGTAGCCACTTCCAGGAGGGCCTGGGCCCAGGAGGTGGGAGGAGAGATTTATTATTTGAAGCTTAGTGCTGTTCAAGAAGCACAAGGTGTCCCGGTGTCCCTTGGTTTCAGACTTCAAAGGTAAAATCCTGCAAAGGTCGCTGGAGTATTCTGGTAGCCATCACTAGGAAGGTACACCCCCATCTGTCATGACGAGGCATACAGTGCCTGTCCCTCATTGCCTGACTGTCTGGCAGTCATACTAAAAACATTAAAGGCAAGCGTTAAAACAGTTTGTCCTTAGTTCCATGGGCTGGTGCAGTTCTGGGTTATCCCAGAGAATCCAAATAGCTGTTTTAATCATTATAAAAACTTTTATGTATTTATTTACTTATTTGTATGTGTGCCTGTGCTGAACTCTTGAGAAATCCATGAAGTTTCAGTAGCATAGAGGAATTCGCTCCAGTCGACAACTGCTACAAAGGCTGGCAGTTTAGGGAAGGTACTAGATGGGCTGTGAAGTGCGGCTGCCCCTCTGCGATCTTACTATGCACCAAGTATTAGTTTTCACCACTTTATCATATCCTCATACACTGATTGCCAAACTTTAGGTGCCATGTGGGCCCATCAAATGAACAATAATCGTGTGCTTTGATAAATAAATAAAGATGAGACGACTTGTTCGTACTGCATTTGGTATTTTACCTAAATGGTCTCAGATAAATCATGAAGGTTGTGAAATAGACAGACCCACAATGACAGAAAGCAATGGCCTGTCATGCGGGCAAGGGTCAAAGAAGAGAATCTTTTCTTCTGGGGACCCCTGGGGTCAGGCTGGGTTCAGTACATGGAACACGGGGCCTTTAAAAACAATACGGCAACCACAGACTGAACACAGCTAGCGGGATGAAAGGCGGGTGACGTTCTATGTAAAAAGAAATGCTGCCTGTCTTGCAAAGACAAAGCAAATTGTTAACACAAATAAACAGCTGTTAGGGAATAAAACATGATTTCCAAAACCCAGATGAAGCACTATTTATTATAATCCAAAGACATTTAAATTATAGTGTCTGAAAACTATCCCATCTTGGATATCTGTGACACCTCAATTATTTGAAAATTTGAGAGGTTAAGCTAATAATAAAACTGTTCTGTGAGCAAGATGCACAGAGTAAAAAAAAATCCTCCTCTTCCTCAAGGATCAGGTGACTAAATCTAATGGGGAGGATAACTAAATGAATCCTGAGTTCTGAGACACCACCAGATTTTTTGATATCTAAATAAATGGCAAATTTAACATTTATTCCAAGATACTAATAATCTATGTGTTCACACTGATTTTCTCAGCCCTCTATTGTGGTAAGACATGGGCTTTCTCAGGTGTCTCCCGGGTACATTTCTAGTACATTCCCATGCTCCCTTGCTAGGTGGGGCCTTCGTGTAGGGGGCACCAAGGCCTAGGCCCTCCCTTGAGTCAGATGCCTGGCACATGTGTAAGACAGAGAGTTGCAAGTGGAGACCTCCCTACTAGTGATAGATGAACACTTCCTGTCTTGTTTTTCTCGTTTTTGAGACCAGATTTGCCTTGTTCTGCTCAGGACCGGTTCTTGGGGCCAAGATGTTCTTTCTGCAATTCCTTCCAGTGGACCTTCATCTTTTCTGGGAGGGTCAGGGCAGGTGGAGACAGATTCAAGCCCAGGCACCCCCCCCAGTGACTGTTGTCACTGCATGTTGAGACCACTGAGGAATGTTATCTATGGATCACAAAACTTTGGACATAAGTCACAGTGTATAAATTAACTCTGCCTGGAGACACCATATATGTCCCCATATAGTAACTAGGTGTCACATCTGCTTTTTCTTGCTAGCTAGATAAGTTTCACAATGTGTATGTCTAACAAGTTCCTGTAAAGAATTTAGCTGTGCTGTTCCCTGTTTTTTCCCTAGCTTTGGGGTATAAATACTTGTGCTTGCTGCAAATAAAGTTGGCTTGGATGGTTTGGATCAAAGACATCCTTGCTCCCTCTGACCCAGCCTGATTTTCATTCCTACTGCTCCCACTCCTGCTTCCCACATATCACACAGGTTTGCATAGGTTCACACTGGTTTATGGGCCCAGGCCATCATGCAAGGCATGACACTCCCTGCAGTAGGCCCGGGGCGGGCATGGCAGTCACTAGGTGGGCATGGCAGTCCCTGGGCGGGCATGGCAGTCACTAGGGCAGTCACTGGGCGGGCATGGCAGTCACTAAGGCAGTCACTGGGCGGGCATGGCAGTCCCTGGGCGGGCATGGCAGTCACTAGGGCAGTCACTGGGCGGGCATGGCAGTCACTAGGGCAGTCACTGGGCGGGCATGGCAGTCACTGTGGCAGTCACTGGGCGGGCATGGCAGTCACTAGGGCAGTCACTGGGCGGGCATGGCAGTCACTGGGGTGGGCATGGCAGTCACTGGGCGGGCATGGCAGTCACTGGGCGGGCATGGCAGTCACTAGGGCAGTCAGGGCATGGCAGTCACTAGGGCAGTCACTGGGCGGGCATGGCAGTCACTAGGGCAGTCACTGGGCTGGGCATGGCAGTCACTAGGGCAGTCAGGGCATGGCAGTCACTAGGGCAGTCACTGGGGTGGGCATGGCAGTCACTGGGCGGGCATGGCAGTCACTGGGGCAGTCACTGGGTGGGCATGGCAGTCACTAGGGCAGTCACTGGGGGGGGGGGTGCCTGGGCTTGAATCTGTCTCCACCTGCCCTGACCTTCCCAGAAAAGATGAAGGTCCACTCATGCCTTTCCCACTGCCCCCCACACACCTGCCTCAAGTTTTTCCAGAGAACGGACCATCATACTTCAACAACAAGCTCTGGCTAAGGAAAAATAAAAGGCACAGTATTGAACTGGACCTAGATGTAGCTAAACAATAGATCAAATGACCGTAGAGGTGTCACTCTCACGGTTCAGTGTGATTTAATTTGTCCGTTTAATTCATTTCAAAGTATAATGTAGACTTCAAGTTGGAAAACCAACAACAGCAACATCCAGAAGCATGCTGTAGCCCACAGTCTTGGGCATCGCTCACGGCGCTTTCCATCTGTTTCCCGCCACGGGGCAAGCTGAGCCTGAATGCCCAGGGTCAGCCCAGCAGGGGTCTTGCTCACCTCTGCAAGCACGCTCGCCATTCCTCCTCCACCAACTTCCTGTTTTCCCTTCTACCTTACTCCTTACACACCTCACAGGGTGCTACACAGTTTGGTTAGTTAGTGAAGGCTTGAGATTTTTCTAATGAAAGGTGTTACGGTGTTATGTAAATACACAGTATTATTTTGTCTTTATTCCAGCATTACTGGTTTGAAGCTGTTCAGTGTGTGTAAATATGTTCAATAAAGTGTATTCGTTTTTTTAGTAGCTCTCTGGCATTCTACTTAACTGAGTATAGCAGCCTTACTTGCTTAACCAAATATTCAGTTTAAACTCAGACAACTATTTACTGGTCTCTATCTCTTTCAAGTCAAATCCTTGCTAGGTGTGTCTGTTAAACATTTATAAGCATTCACTGGAATAGACAGACTTTCCAAGCTGTCACCTCTGTGAATATCAGAGGCCAAGGTTAAAGTTCATGACATAACACTGACTCAGCCCAGAGAACAGGTGCACGTATGTAGACGTTCATTAACAAAGCAACTGAAAACCCTAAGCTAACTACAAAAAAAAAAAAAAAAAAAAATTAAAAAATACCACCAGGCACCACTACATAATTTATAAAATAAATAACACTATGAAGACTAAGGAAAGGTCAATTAGGCCTTATCAGTTTTTAGAGTCATTTTTGTTCTCCTTTATGAATATCATTTTGTCCAACCACATTTAAAGCTGTGGATTCAAAAGAGTTAAGTACAATGATCCATCCATTCACACAAAATTCTGAGTGAAGGATTATTCACATATTTCTCACTGCTACTTGTTGATTCTCCCAAGAACACAGAGTTCACATCAACTTCTCTCGGTTACTTTTCTTTCATTGCTCTGAGACACAACTTAAAGGAGAAAGGGAAATATATTTTGCACACAGTTCCAGAGGGGATATAGTCCATTATGGCACAAACCACATAGCAGAAAGCACAGCTGGAGGCAGAAGCACGAGACCAGTTCAAATCACTGCTGCTATCATAAGGCAGAGAGAGCACGAGCAAAATGGAAGGAAGCAGGGCTGGGCCACCAAACCTCAAGGCTAAACCCGTGACCTGCCTTCCTCCAGTGTGGCTCTACCTCCTACACGCGTGCCACCACCTTCCTAGACATTAACAACAGCTAATCATGCAAATGCATGAGCCTGTGGGGGGCAAATCGTATTCAAATTATGGCATTAGGCATTTCCAAGAGCTAGTACTTAATAGCAACTGTAGGCATGTGCCCACCTGGCGGAGTGGTACTTGGAGAGGTCAGAGAAGGCAGTGTGCGCCTCCATATGAAAGGACTCAAATCAATGGTTCACTGGGAAAACTTAGAAAAAATTCATCACAAGTTTTAAGTGAGTAACATCACCACAGACGACATTTTTATTATGCATATTACCTGTCATCTCTGGAAATAAAAAAAATTTTCACTGTGATTGGACAGCACTATACAGGCCCGTGAGTCTGGGTGGCCTGGAGGCAGCAGGCACCAGGGAGTCAGTAAGGAGATGCCTGAAGCACAGCACCATGTCGTGATAGTGGAGACGTGAGTACCAGCCACAAGGCACTGACTTCTCCCTATCTTGGGTGTTAAGTCTAAATGGCTTCCAAAGTGCACAAGCCAAAGAAAATGGCACATGGAAATAACTCACCATCTCTACATGTGCTCTTCACCTCCTTGGGAGTCACTTGTCAATGTGAGCCTTTTCTGGTCTCACACTTACCTGGTTACACAGCCTGCTTTTTGTCATGGTGTACCAAGCCTGCCCTCTGTTGCGTTAAGATGTGACTTCCTGGCACCTGACACTCTGGACACAGCACTGTGCTGGTCCCTGGGGCACTGAGCGGCGCCTGGCATGTGCAGTGGGTTGTTAGGTGACAGATGGCTCCTCTGTGGCCTGCACTGTGCTTCTGAAGCACCTCTAGGTCTCACCAGATGGCGCCACAGGCCAGGTGCGCACACCTGTTCTTTTCTGGGGTGTGTGTGTGTGTGTGTGTGTGTGTGTGTGTGTGTGCATGTATGCGTGTGTGTGTCTGTCTGCCTGTCTTTGTGCCTGTGCCTATTTGGGACCAACGATGACATCAGGTATTATCATCCTGAATCGCTTATTGTCTTGCTCTGGGGTTTCCCGAGCTCCGCCTTCCAGGGCTTTAATTGTCATATCTGCCTGGCATTTTTACATGGGACCTGAGACCTGAACTCAGGCAAAGATCTTTTTTATACAGGGGGCTTTCAAAGACCCACTGGTGGGACCCATATTCCGCTTTCCTTTGAAGTAGATGTCTGCATTGCAGACTCTCACGCTGCTTTTGCTTTCCAAGGAACGTTGGCTTTTTCTTTTCTCTCCTAAAAGAAAACTAGATGAGAGAGGGTAATATCTTGGTGCAAAAAAGACCTTGGGGACTTTCCAGGAAAAACCATTTTACTGGCAGCAGCTGGGGACCCAGTGACACTGTGATGATGCCGATGCTATGCAAGTGCAAAACACAGCACAGATGCTGAGGCTTTCTAACTGACCCAAGACAGCAACTGGAAGGCAGCCATAGAGAAGACATAAAATGAACCTGGTCTATTTTCCACTCATTTATTTGTTCATTGATACTTTCTGAGCACCTACAGTGTGTTCTCTGGAGGACACTGGGACACAGTGGAGAACAAGGCAAGACAAGACTCCCAGAAAGCTGAGCAGTGGTGAGCAGTACCCATATCTGTGGAATCTGCAGGTGCATCCACTACCGGCCTCGCCTCGATGGCCCTGCATCAGGAGTGTTTCAAGCGTGTCTCCTCCCAGGCCGCACTGCCTGCTGCAATCATTTATGGGTCGACAGCTATTTGGGGGAGGATGGAATGAAGAGGCAGAGAATTCTAGCGCTCACAATGGCACGAGCTCCACCTCTGCTGGATCACGCACCCTACTCTGCTACACTAATTCAGGACACCAAGGAGTGGACAGCAAGTCCAAGCCTTATGCTCAGGAATCATTTGGTGGGATAAGAGCAATTCCCAAAGACGCTGTGTCTACAGTAGATATTTGTTCACTGTCTCAAAGAGGTCACAACTGATTTGGGCCTAGAAAAGCTTTCTGCCAATGGGGAAAAGAAGGCAGAAAATATGTGCTTGAAGGGAGAGGTCTACGTGGCAGAGAGGTCTTAGAATCAGAAGAGGAATCTGATAAACACTTTCCACTGACTACACACAATCGTGCATTACTGATTTTTTTAAATGCATTGCACAATGGTGCATTTACATTCACCATAACCTGGAAATGAGGGATGGAAATGAAATAGACTGCCTCATTGGTAATGAACGTTTTGATGCAATAAATAGCAGAATGTTATACAGCTCAACTTTGTCAGACAGTGCCAAGAAAGAAAATGTTTCCCACCTATGTGAAGGATAGTGGAGATTAAAAAGAACTTTGTAAAAATGCTGCAAATCAAGCTGCCCGTGTGTTTGGGGACCAGTAGGTCTGCAGAAGAACCAACTACAGGGGCTGCTTGTCCAGCCAGACCTGGAGGTCAGAAACAGCCTCACAGACACGCTCAACAGTCAGACTGACCCAGTGTACTTTCCCTTTGATCAACCTTATATTTGACTGTATTTTAGTAAATTATCCATGTAGTTGTATTTTGACAGCTCTCTTTACAGCAGTAAAACAAAATGTGTGCATCGCAAATGGCAAAGATTCAAATTTCAGCTATGTTTATCCAAAATAGCACTGAACTGCTTCTGTACTTATGCTATACTGCCTACAGCTTCACGGAAGGGAAGACAGATGGGATGGATTTAGCAGGGAAACAGCTGTGGCTTGAAGAAGAGACAAGCAAAAGTTTTGCTATCAGGCTTCATTATGTATCAAGGTACCAGTAAAATGTGTATCCGAGAGGCAGCCAAAAAAGTGTTTTTCATTTGACTAGTGATAATTACCTTTTCTCCGCAGCTGACAATGTTCTAAGTAGCATTAAATGGGTATAATAATTAAGCAATAAGACCCAACAGGCACTGCTTTGTGAGGATGAGGGGGTTCCTTCAGGAATGCAGGGGCTCAGCTGAGGGACCACAGATGTGAACTGAGAAATAGAGCAGATCTACCATGCTGTTGGAAGGAGCACATGGAAACAGGAAAAGGCGGAGAGGCCATCCTGGGAAATTAGAGACTTGACGACCATGATATTACTGGAGACGCCTAAGTTAGCTCCACATCAGCGTAATCACCTCTGTCTTGAAGCGAACATGCAACATTCACCTTCTGCTTGACAACTGCGGCTGGAGCTTTGGCGTAGTTGCGAAGAATCAGTGGTTGAGTTAGGGCCCTGAGCCAGCCTGCAGGACACCATCCAGCTGATGTGAATGGGACTTTGCTCAGGGCAGGTGAGAAAGAGGAGGGAGGCAAGTCAGGGAGCGAGCGCTCCTCAGTACACTTGCCAGACACGCTGGCCTGGCACTGAGTTTTGCCCCCCGTCTCAGTAATGGATATGGTATGGCCAGTTTCCTCTGCCCTGGTGATGGTATGAGCCCTGCAGACAGGCTGGACTAAGAGATGTGTCCGGACAATCATAAGAGGGAATAAAACCTCGTGCTCCCCCTTAAGGCATCCATTTGTGAATTTATCAGCACAATGCAGACCAGCTGTGGCAGCTCACACAAACACAAAAAGCGGCTTCTGTCGTTAGAACTGTCCTTGGCAGTGTTAAAATGGCTTCCAGTTTTGACTTTCTAAGAACTGGAAATGTCCGGTTTTCAGAATGGCAAGCTGGTGCTCAATCACTCTGAGCATGAGACACATTCGGAATGATGGGTCCTGGCAGGTGCCAGTTCCATCTCACAGGAAGCCTCGGGGAAAACAACGCCTTCATCCTCCAGGGGAAAAAACCATGTTCCTATAGATACCGTGCTAAGATTAAGAAACCTGCTCTGTGTGCTGTGTCTGGGCTCTTTATGAACTACCTTAAAGAAAGGACTCTCTACTGGGTGACCCCAAAATAAGAATCCATACATTGTTAACACCTGATATGTTGTTCTGCTAAACTGATTCTTTATACAGCTAATTTATGCCACACACTGCTGAATAACAACATGTTGTACCCAGATCACTATCATTAATATTACCATGGTAACAGAAAGAAAAAAAAAACAGAAAAAATCTTAAAAAAGAACAAAGACAGACATACGTACGATATACTCTAATGTGAAAGTGATTGTTGTTAGTACAAAGCTTTCACCAAAATTCTGAATCATCATAGCACCTTGGAAAGAATCCGCATGCTCAATAGCACATACGCGCTAATCCGAACCTTACTAACTTCCTACTTTCTCTCTTCTTCCACCGCTCTTGGTCAAAAGGCACCATGTTATATGTTGTACTTCCTCTAATGTTCAGTTATCGTCCACTTGGTCTTTCTGTAAGCTCGTTCGGTTCTAGGAGCAGCTGCCTCTTTATGAGCCCCGCGGAACTATTGCTTTTCTGGATCTCTGGGGAGCACGCGTGAGCAAGCGCACTGTTGCTATGAGAGCACTGCTCGACAGTGGGAAGCCTGCTCCCCACCCGCCTTCACAGCGGTGGATGGCAGGGTGACCACCTTTCCTTCCTCTTCCTCACTTTCCTCACTGAAAACTGGAGTAAACGTGGAGAATTACCATACAGCACAATACTGAAAGCTTAAAGCATTGGTAATTGAGAAGGGTTCTTTGATTACAGGAAAACGAGTTTTAGTGACTTACCCTTTTCCTTTCCTTCATTTCAAATCACTGCTTCTCCAACAATGTGCCACCAACTTAAGGTAATATAAGCATCTTTGAAGAGTTACTATTTTAGTATCTCTATCACATTTTATTTTATGTTAAACATGTAACTATACTTCTATGATAAGGTATGTCAGGACATTTTTATGTGGTTGCCAAGAGGTTCAGTACAGTGTTCACTGCCATTTAACTGCATAAATCAGGGAATGAAGAAGGGTGTCAGTCCAAGTGTGATGGTACATGCCCGTCATCCTGACACCCAGGAAGACCCTGGGTTAGAGGTTGGCCTGAGTTGCGCAGTAAAGCTCTGTGGGGTCAGGAACATAGAGAAGGAGCCCAGGAAAGAGGTGTAAAGGTCTGGCTAAGCACCTCTGGCAGCAAGATCTTGAGAATGTGGCTGTGACCAGCACCTGCATGGGGAGGGTCCTAATCAGCGGCTTGCTGAGAGGGCAGAGGAGCCAGGCTCAGGTGGGGCTCTAAGGTGCCTGTGGACTTCTTGACACATAGCAGGTCACTGGGTGATCACATTCTGACAGAGACAGATGTCTTGGGCACATTTTGTTACCTACTAGGAAGAGAGAGGTTAAAGTCCTTGCAGTGTAGAGGGGAATAGTCACCCTTGCCAAGCATTTAGCAGAGGGGTTTGAGGTTGCCAAATGAATAGACACAGCATTCCTGAAGTTTTGTAATGATGGAATTACAGGTAAAATCTTTTCATTAAGAATCAACTTGGGGCAACTGAAATCCATGTATTAAAGGCAAAAGCTTTACAATACCAATTTAAAAAAAAAGCAGATTTAGATACTACAGTCTGATGTCAACCATCAGCATTAAAAACATCATGTTTGTATAAGACACTACCAGTCGTCCATTCAGAAGATGGCATGATGCCAATTAACAACAGGAAGCCATTGCAAACAGAGACTTATGGACCAAGGTAACCAGATACATTTTTATTAAAAAGTGGATAACTTCTGGGTCTTTTCTATATTACATTTAAAGTCATCAGCTCTAATAATGGTGTAAGAAAGAACAGTGCTATTATCTAAAATCAAACACTAGACAGTGTGGTTACTGAGATGAATTCCTTCTGCTTTGTGTAATGTTCAGTGCTTGGGATGATGACAGAATGAAGTTCGTTTTCTACCTCCAGGGTTGACAGAATAGACACAGTCTTAATTCCAAAATTTAAAATATTTTACATACAAATATAAAGCAATCAATAAACTGCTCATTTCAAAGTGAGATGAACCCCAATAGAGAGTCACAGGTCCAGTTACTGTTCATAAGTGTTAGTGTTTCCATTGTGTGTGAGAAACACCTATGATTTATCTACCTGATTTCTCTTTCCCAAGTTCATCAGTGTATACTTGTAATAATCTGCTCACCTTAGAATTTTGAATTTGAATAAAACACATTTTTTGTTCCTCCTATCCCAGATGAATGCACAGACAGCCTTAAAAACAAATGTTCTTTATAAGACATCGCATTGAAAACATTCCACCTCTATTAAAGACACATCATCTACCGGAAGGGCTTCAGCTGAAGTCATCCAGACCAATTCTCTAGAACATAGCTAAATATGATCAGAACACAAGGTCTAGGAAAAGCACAATAAGGAAGAAGATATAAAGGTGAATTGTTACCCTAAAAGTAAAAAAAAAAAAAAAAAGAAAACAAATAACTCTCCCACCACCACCACCACCAAAAAATCCCAGCTGTGCCCATCACCAAAAAAGGATGAGTAAACTGTCGCTCCCCTCTGCACACGCAGTGAATGTCTTGCTTGGACCAGGGCTGGTCCTCTGAAGTCTCACATCCTCTCACATTCATTAAATAACTAGCTCAGGGACACCGGTCACCCGCAAACAGGATGGGAGCAGCACAGAAGGACACTGGTCAGGCTTTCCCTGTCAGTGATGTCAGCGAGAGAGAGCTGAGAACAGGACCTTCCGCCGTGGTTAAGGGAACACGGGTGGACGAGGAGTCGAAGACATGGAACACCAGGATGCGAAGAGCCGAGGGACAGCACCTGAGCGCTGAGCGCCTGGCCCCACAGCCTAGGTCACCCGCTCCTCCAGGGCAGAGACCATTCTGAGAGACTTGTCTGTCTCCCAGGAAATATGAACAAACAGGCAATGGCTGGTTTGTTGGGTGACATTAATAAATGTACTTTGCACTTGAAATGTGGTGAACACAGAGGGTTTTAATATGCTGAATCACATCTAAAAGCATTACAAGGGAAAACTTATTACTACAAATTATGTTGCTAAGTGAAGAATGACCACTTAACTAATCCATTTTGCAAATTTGGATTTAATATATTGGGTTTGCTTAAAGTGAGATACAGTGGCAGCAGCTTGGCTCTCTATCAGCTGAGTGTGGAATCAGACGTTTGGAATTAGGGTCATTTATTAAATTTCAGAGCCTCCAGTTTCTCCATGTAATCTGGGATGAACAAGATGATAGAAGTGAAGCAACTTGAGTGTTTAGCAGCTGGCCTCTTCTTCGCAGTAGGGCCTAGAGCCTAACAACTGCCAAGGAATCCTGTAAAAGCTTTGGAAAGGTCTCAACCCTCACCAGAAAACAGAAAGGTTCTCTTTCTTTACAGGAATTGTAAAATGTACCCAAGATTATTTTCTTGTCTTATGAATTATCACATTTTAACCCTGACAAGTTAGATAACGTTGCACATGGAGCTCAGAGGACAGCTTTGTAAAGTTGGTTCTTCCAACATGAAGGCGCTAGGGGTCATACTCAGCCACTAGGCTTACACACAGGCACACAGGCTGAGCCATTCATTCCGACTGTGGTTACGGAAACCAAGCTAAGCACTGTCGGACACTCCATGATGGTGGGGGCATGTGCGTGTGCTGAGTACGATAGCCATGCGCTCACTGTCAATGTGATCTGCTCACCCCACCAAGCATTCATTCCCCCCATCTAAGAAAGTTTCTCACCACCTAGCCATGAGTGGCACATTTAGCTCATGCACTGAAATCTCAATTTGCTGAGAAGCTTGTGTGTCATGAAGCATCATGAGCACTTGTAAGAATTTCTCTCCAGCTACTCAGCACCAGGCAGGGAATACCGGTGAGTAACTGGAGATGCTGCTGAGACAGGGTAGGTTTCTGGTGTCTCAGGTCATTGAAAAAAGTAACATCTCCAAATCTGTATTTGGTCTTTTGAAGGGAAAATTATTTTTATTACTATTATTATTAATACTTATTATCAGCACTTTGGATAACATGTTGAATTTAACTGTGGCCAAACCTGCATTCGCCACTCAAAAGTATACCTCTCTACTTACACCTGTTCTAACATTTTGTGTTCGTCATTATGAAAAAATACCCAAGATAATCACTACACAAAGAAGACAGTGTATTCTGGTTAAGAAATTCAGGGCTTCGGGCCTGACTCTTTCTGCCCGCTGCCTGTGGGCCTTGGGAAGGCAGCGTGGGATGCAGGAGCAGGCAGATGAGGAGCAGGGAGCAAAGCTGCTACGTCATGGGGGCTGCAGAGCAAGAGGAAGAAGGGGCTTGAGTCCCCAGGCGCCAACCATCTCCCACCAGACTTCACATCTGAAAGGTTTCATCCTTCCCACTAGCACCACAGATTGTTAACCAGGCCTTTAACACAGGGACTTTGGGGACATGTATTGAAACCATAGCCTCCCTCACTACGATAATATGATCAAGGATCCTGGGAACTCAGGGCATTGGAAGTGCATAGGGTGGACACGTCTCCTCCCCCAGCTCCAGGACAGTCACGCATGAAGGAGGCTGCTCTGCAGCTGAGGCGGTACGAGCACCAGGAGCAGGGAGTTCTCAATTTAGTCCGGTGGGAATTAGTTCTCAGATGCTCTGGCCTTGGAGTCTCCGAATCGGTCTCCAAATCAAGACAATACAATAACTCAGCCCGTACAGTGTACATATGAGAAGTATCTATTTCGTGTTTTAAAGGTCATTGAATATATAACAGCTAGATAGTTGAAGTAAAATACCATATTCATCAGTGAAACAGGAAAGTTTAGCAGCATTCATCTGTTCTTACTTTAAATTTACCACAGTATGTAAATTAGAGGATTTAAAAAAGAATCAGGCAAAAATCTGAGCTAGGTGCGAATGAAAAGCACAATCAGAAGCAAGTTTGTGACTGCTCAAAGCTCGAGAGCCTGCCAAATGGGCTGGTGCTTAGGTTTTACTACTAATCTGAGCTTACGTAAAGCCAATAGGAAGATCCCAATTATTGTTAAATACCCAGAGTAGGAATTTGCTGCTAACTGCTGCAGAGGATTGGTCTCAGGTTGGCTTTTGCAAACATCTTATGTTATCTACTAAAATTATCACAGGAATACCACACACAAAGCTGAACTTTAAACACACAGTGGCAGCCATACCCACGATCTGAAGAAAACAAGTACAATTTAAATCAGAGGCTGAATTACCTGGGTTTTTTAAAGAAATGTTTTTGCTCTAGCTGAATCAATTTAGCCAGGAACAGCAGTTATTCTACCAACTTAACATTTCAAAGCACGATTGATGGCAAAATGAGATAACCTGATCATCGCTAACAGGATTTTCTTACACATCCAGAACATTCACACCATATCAGAAATGTACAGAGGCGGGTTTGTGATTCACACCCTTGCAGATCTCAGTGGGCCAATATGTTACACTGAGACATCAGCCTACTATTTAAACAACACCCTGTCTGGTTTCCATGGAACAAATTACCTTCAAACAAAATGAACTACACTGCACGAAACTAAGGGGAGCATGAAGCTCAGGGGTGCCTCCATGTGCTCTCACTCTAGCGTCATGAGAGCTGGGTCTTCATGCTACACGGATCTGGAAAATTGGGCTCAAGCCTTAAACCAGCCATGAACGGTGGAAATTTAGAGTCAGACACGCCCTGGGTGACCACAGAACACAGTCTGTGGGAAAAGAGGACTCACTCAAATGTCAAATTGAACCCCAATCCAACATCAATTCTGTGATGTCTATTATGAATTTCCCATTGTTGATTATTCCGTGCTTCCTCTAGTAACTTAATATTTAAAAACTCTGAAAAATGAGGGCAGTAAAACAATTTTTGGCTTCACAGTGCCCATTTAAAAACATCATACATTTTTGGGCTGGAGAGGTGGCTCAGGGGTTAAGCCTCTGCCTTGCAGGCGGAAGGTCCTGAGTTCGGATCCCAGATCCCACGTATAGACGCCAGGTGGAAGCGGGGGCGACCTGTGCTTCTGGTCCTGGTAGGGTGGAGCCTGTGAATCCCGGGGCAGAAGGAGGTGGAGGCGTCCATGGTGGTTCGCGAATTCGTCCGTGGTTCTACACATACACACACACACACACACACACACACACACAGACGCACATGCACACAGATGAATAAATAATAATAATAAAAAAATTTTTAAAAAAACCTCATACATTTTTGAGTGCCTAGACACGGTGTTAGGCACTGGGGGAATCAGTGGTGGACAAGATGGAGAAGACCCTCACCTCAAGGCATTCATTCTGAGGGAAACTAACGGCCAGGGTGTGTACAGAGCGAGATGGCCAGGCGATCTTAAATGCTTTGATGGCTGTGAAGGATGAGACCTAGACCTTGCCAGGACCAATGGAGACTCTCCAAAAAATGGATCACTTGCTTTGCAGAAAGCCATGAACATGCACTAAATTTTGCTCATGTTCCATTAAGGTTAAAAGCCCAACAATGGATTTCAGTTTAAAAATCCCAGTGTGGACAGGAAAGGCTGCAAGATGGCAGATAAAGACAGTGAAACAAAGAGAAGGGTGAAGGAGTCAGGGAAGTCATGAGAAAAGCACACACGTATAAGGCAATGATTCAAGTCAGGGGCCAGAGAGGAATCAGGCATACGGAAGGTTAAACAAAGGGAGCTCACCCCGCCTGGAAGGTTAGACGGGGTTGGCTGCCAGAGGAGTAGACACCTGAACTAATGCCAGCCTCTTTCCTCTACAAGATATGTTTTGAACATGTGGCAGCTAATACTGGTAAACACTTTTTGTTCATCAAGTCATTTTCTCTGCATTTTAGAATTCTGTTATAGGGAATTTATGTAACTAGTTTTGTAATGTTAAGACACTATGATTATTTAATATTTTGTGAGTATTTCAACATTCTGGGAGGTAATTCTATAGCTTGGAGCCAAGATAAAGGGTAATTATACTCCTCACACAGAAAGCCATTTTGATTCCGTTGTGCAAAGCAGGCTTTTCTCACCTAGCACCAAGGACAGCTCACGGCGAGTGAGGCTCAGGAAAGTACCTTAGAGACAAGTCTGACTAGATGGGGAGGGAAGGTCATACTCAGGAAATGTCGAGTAAGAGACAGGGGCCAGCAAAATGACTCGATGGGTACAAGTGCCTGCATGAAACCTGGAGACCTGAGTTCAGTCTCCAGAGCTCCCAAGAGAGAAGGAAAAGTACCCTCTGACCTCCACCAGTACTCTGAACCTATGTGTGCCTGCTAGTGCTCTCACGCTCTCTCTCTTTCTCTCTCTCTTCTCTCTCTCTCTCTCTCAAACAGAGAAACATATAAACAAAGAAACAGAGCAAGAAATAGAACTGTGGTTAACTCTTGATAAAATATATGACATCTGCTTCTTATAAAGCCAAAGATCTAGTTTGGTCACACAAACAAGAGATATATGTAAGTTTTAAAATAAAAATGTAGACTTTAGAAAATATTTAGACTGAATAAAATCCATGACAGATAAATGACTTGATTTTCATTTTTTCACTCAATTAGAGGATGCACAGGCTGGTTGGCCTGGAATTTAATATGTAGATAATGATGACCTTGAATTCCTCTGAATCCTCCTGCTTCTACTTCCCTAAATACTTCTGTAATCAGTTATCCTTTCCTCTTTATCTGATTTCTTCTTTGGAAAGTTTTTACACCTTTCTCCAAGAATCCCTGAACCTCCCTAATCATTTACTTCATCCTCTCTAAATCCAAAGCATGTAACAGGGGTTCACTCTTGGGTTACTTATTTAGTCATTGGGTGAAACTACACCTTAACCTAAAAGGGTCAGAAAACAGTCAATATGCCAGGTGAGTTCAAATTTTAGAGGCTTGATGGAAGGAAATGAGGACAAATGAATCAACTGATATTACTCTGACCACTCCTAACAAGTTTTAAATTCACACGATGCCAGTTCCTAGCTGTATCAATTCTCTGGTTTTCTCTGGAATCGATGTAGCTGCACACGCTGGAGTCCACTGACACATGGGTCTCACAGACGATCACAATCTAATGAGGGAAGGACATAAAAGGTCACAGAACCAGTGGCTAAAAAAGAGACATTTATTGCAGGAGCAGGAGGACATGAGTAGCGCTGGAGGTGGGAGTGTGGGCTCCTGAAAGCCTTTTTTAAAACCTAACCCTGATGAAGTTCTTGGGCAAATAAAAGCATCTAGAGATCAGACCCAAACACATTTGCAAAGCTGTCCCATGGAGTCATTTGCTGTCTGAGTTGAAGTGGGGAGTTTTAGAAACATGCCAAGGGGGCTGCAAGGAATGCCCCGTTCACAGTCGCTTAGGTTCCCCTGTTCTAGGCAGAAAGCCAAGAAGTTTCCAGGACCCCAGGATCCAGCTGGGCCCAGCAGGAGACAACCGTGCTCAGGAACAGAGAGGCATCAGTCAAACCAGAAGCACGAAGAGCAGTCTAACAGCGCCAAGGGCCTTTGTGAAAACTGGACCGCGTCCAAACTCGGGTCACCAGAATGAGGACTTTCAAAGACAAGAGGTACAGAAGTCACACATACTGGGTTTGAATAAGAAAAGATCATGCTTGTCGGTCCAAGGACCATCCTGCAAGGGCTTGCTCTGCCTGGTCAAGGAGAGGTGTTTCCAGACCCCAATTCCATATTGTCTCCATTGTCTATGATACATACATCACTAGTATGCTCTAAAATCCTAATTTAGCTGATTAAAAAAATCAGTCCAATTTGTACCTTAACAATTATGTTTTGGTATATCAGGCCACGGGGGAAGCAAAAGATTGAAGAATATATAACTCATTCCAAATGACTGTCATAAAATTGGTAAAGTCAGCGTCATTTATGTAGCTGTTAACAACCTTACTGAGTAGTTCCGTCAAACATGACCTACAAACCTTCAAAACTAAGGACTAACTAATAACACAATGAGGTGCTACATGACCTAGACAGACAGAGGGAGCCATTCCTGCTTTAATGAGGTCAAATCAGATTTCATAGTTGGAGTTAATGCTTACTGAGTGCCCATTGGATGCCCATCATTATAAACCCAAACTTTAGATTTATGCTAATTAATGACAGTAATTACATGGGGTAGGTTTCCTAAATGTGAGGCTACAGATAAAAGTTTATGAAACGTTTGACAAATGTTACACACATGCGTCAAGTTTGGCATTTGTCTCACTTTTGCTTTTCCAACTCGAGAAGCCCTAGAAAGGCTATGGAATGTGAGTGCACGCACATGCATGTGTAGAGGCCAGGGCTCAGCCTCAAGTGTCATTCGTCTGGAGTCATTCACCTTAGATTTTTGAGACCGGGTCCCTCACTGGGTCCTGGCTAAACTGACAGGCCGGCAAGCCCCTGGGGTCCTCTTGTCTCTGCCCACCCAGCACTGGGATCACATGCAACTCCACCTGACTTTTTACTTGTGCCGGAGATAGAACTCTGCACTTCATGCATGCATGGTAAGCACTTCACGACCTAAGCGAGCTCTCCAACCCTGAAAAGATGATTTATAGAAAGAAGGTGAAGGGAAAAGAAAGGCTGCATATGGAAAAAGAGAGGCCAGGAACAGTGGCCCGGGAGGCTGAGGCAGAGGGATTGCAGACTCTGGAGAGATCCTGTCATGAAAGAAAGAAAGGAAAGGACAGAGGGAAGGAGAAGGGAAGAGGGATAAGAAAGATGCTCCACTGGAGATGGGGCAGTGAGGAGACCGGCCTTCCAGGCTGCGGGAAGCACGAGTGCTGGGCTTGCGCGTCTGTCAAGCCCCAAGCTGATCACAGGTGTTACCAGAGATGGAACTCTGGAAATATGCGGAGAGCATTTACGTAAATAGAATGGAGAGAGCACTACCAGGTTTCAACTTAAGATTTAGCAATGATTCTAGATTTTAGAAAAAATAACAGAAAACAAACAAAAAAGAAATCCCTTTTAGAACCCACGAACTCTGGAGGAAAAAAACAAAACAAAACAAAACAAAACACTCTCTACCCTTCTGATCACTGCAGTCAGAAAGGCAGTAACGAAGAACCACTTCCTCTAGCCTTTCTGTCTAAATCTACTACTTGATGCTGTCTTGGGGGCTTGGATTAATCGCACCTCAACCTTTACTGTGGACAGCAGGTTCCCGTGGTTTGGCAGCGTGAGTGGACATACAGCTCTTCCGGCCAGTGGACAGAAGCAAGGAGTTGATGATCATAATGTCATAATGCACACGAGGGTGGAAGCCAGGGCCGGGTAGGGAGATGATGCTGGCGACTGCAAACCTGGCCTGAAGCGCTCCTGTTGTCTGTGACATGCGCGGTAACATGTCTTCAATAGCGGGCCCCAGGCAGGCGACGCAGCTCTTTGTGCCACACCCTCTAACCCCATCTTTACTTTAAAATATTTTAAGTATTTTATTGCAGTAAAACTCAACTGAAATGGGTCTAAACTTTATAAACTGATTAATGGTTTGTGAGATTTCTGAAAGTTTTTAATAAAGTATAATAAAGTATGTGTGACATTTCCATAAACTAAAACATGCAGTGCATTCTCCAAGAACCTCTTTGATGCACTGATGCCTGTCAGAAAAAATTTGGGAAACGGTGCCCTCTGTTCCTTCAGGCCTCGGACAGCACAGCAAAGGGGCATGAAAGCATTCGCAGAGTGGGAAGAGATGTGTGCTGAAAATCATCCTTCAGAGAGATACTAAGGCCTAATTAGGAAAGCGAAATGGACAGGATGCTTAGGTCCACCCCAACTCAAAAATACATAAACTAGAAGAAAAAGTAGAGGGGACCAGTAGGATAGTTCAGTGGGTACAGGCACGTGCACGCATATCTAGAGACGTGTGTTCAATTCCCAGGCCCACGTGCTGCAAGGCAGGAGCTGACTTCCAAAAGCTGTCTTCTCACCTTCATACTTGCAACGTGGCGCAAGCCGCGTTCTCCCACCACCCCCCACCCCAATGGTAAGTCTGTCAAATTAGATGTGCATGAAGCAAATGTGGGAGAAAGTGACCAAGCATAGGTTCTGCATGGATGTGCTTGGCAAGTGTGTGTGCTTTCAGTTCGTTCAGGGAAATCCAACAGTGAGCACAACAGAAGGTAGTTTTGGTGAAGTCTGTCCAGAAAGAACAACTGGGTCATCCATGCACAAAGAGAACACGCCGGCCCACGCGCACATATTAGTTTTCATGATTTCCCGACCTTTCAATGAACCATCACACTCGTCTCAAATCACTGCCTAAGAGACCTGCAAAGCTCATGTGTGCCCCTTCAGTGTCACCCCTTGATGGCCAGCACCAGCCCTCTCACTGCTCCTGGGGGCACATTATTCACTGGGTAAAAACACAACTGGACCATGATTCAGAAAACAGAGCTGCTATGTCTTTGGTCTCAGTTCCCTCATGTGCAGCGAGTGTGTCAGGAATGATGATGGAGCCTGGATATAGCTGACAGGTGCAGAGATGGGGAGAGATGATCTTTCAGGCCTGTTCTGAGCCTCCAAAATGTCATTCTCTGCAATTTGACCCATGTAAGACTACACAAGACTCCTTAAAACATTTACTAGTCGTGAGGGATATAACAGACAAAAATATCTAGAGGAGAAATCTGGAAATTCAATGTTCACATTGAAGATTTACTTGAGAAACAGAAGTTAACAACAGGCATAAATGATCATAATGGAATTTAAGTTTCCAATGCAACATTAATACTTGAGTTACTTAAGAACAAAATGTTCTATAATTTACATCTCAAATATCTTAAATAGTAAAGCTTTCTATAACTGAAAAAAACCTTGAATTCCAAAGTAGATTACAAACACAAACAAAGCCATAATTCTGGGAATAACATGCAATATAAAATTATCTAAATCGTTTCCAGCTTTGACTTCAATTTTACATAAACAAAACAAAAACAATTCTTGATTGAAAAAAATAAACCATCCAAACAAACAAATACCACCTTCATTATAGTCTTCAGGTTTGAACATAAAAATAAAAAAATTAAAATAAACTTAAGCTCACGGGTCAGTTTAAAAGTTGGGAACGTAGCTCGGTGGAAAGCATTTGCCTAACACTGCACAAAGCCCTAGGCACAGTCCTTAGTGAAATAGCAATAATTGCTACCATAACAGTAAATTTAAGTCACACTTGAATTGCAATGTTAGCAATGTGGCTTGTCAAAATATGTGGTTATCCATAAAGAAACTAACATATTGTCCTAAAATTTATTTCATTTTAATTACTAATTAAAACGGTGCATGAACTACTTTCTATGGCACCAAAATTATGCAAACTCGTCTCTATACAAAGATAAGAGATCTTCATCTAATTTTGCATCATGTTTTAAAATTACCATTTGCCATGTGCAAGTAGAAAAAGTAACCCAAGTGTAATGCTCAGTTTATATGCTGCCTTGGAGTCTATATCAAGTTTTCTTTTATGATTCAGCTATTCCAAGAGTTCCAAGAGTCTGAAAATATTTCATTAAAAATTAATGTGTTATCCACACAAATGGCAAATATTGAAAACTAGGAATATAAATAAAAAATAATAAAAATAGTAAGTCTACTAATACTGAAGAGGAAAGGAGACAGGAGGGAGGAGAGCATGTGAAAGGGAGAGTGATTTTAAACATCCGGTTTCTATTCTGGACCGTGTAGGAAACAGACAGACACAGCACAAGGAAGCCAAATATATTCTTGGGCTCTGACAGGATTTGTTTTCTATCTTGTCATTATTTTACTATATTATTCCTAATAATATTTTTCCAGTGTTCTAGATTTTTCTGACCGACATACCCGTCTCTCTAAGAGCTTGTGATGAGAACCTTGGCAGACTGAGGCACGTTCACGCGGCTGCCTAGCAAGGCTTCTGCCTGGGATCTGAAGCGCCCCAGTCACCTCTCAGCACAAGGCACAGGACACAGGACTGCGTCCCATGCACCCTTCCCAAACCCCTCGGAACCATCTTCTTCGCAGATCACATGCAGCACTTGGCAGAGCAATAGGTAGCTGGTCCACGGAAGCTGTGTAAAGATGTGTGAATCGTGCCCACTGCACTAACACTAAAACAAAAGGCAAACGACGCAACCCGGGGCTGCTTCATCTGTCCTTTTTTCAGGATGTCTCCACAGAAGCAGCAAGCAGGTCCCACCTCATTCTCTGTCCACCCTTTCAGCTAAATGGCACTGAAAGAAAGTCATGATACTTATCCAGCAGGCAGCATGAGCTCACGCGTGATCCCGTGTCAAAATGAAGCACAATGGAGCTGCTCTACGCCAGAGATAATGAGGGAAGTATTTTGAAAATATGAAAGATTTGTTTAATGCAGTCTATAAAACACCCCTTTGCATCAAAATAAGTGGCCCTCTTTATCACACACTGATTATTTTCTATAGAATTTAAATTGTACATAAAATTATAATTGTGCCTTGTTTAATGTAAATTGATTGTCTCAATTATTGGGAAAGGATTTGAATTTTAATGGACTATTTTGCTGGAGAAATGCCAAGCAAATCAGCAAAAACTCTAATAGCTCTAACTAGAGGTATACAGCCAAATATTTACATAAATTAGGAAAGCTATGTGGTCTCAAGAATTGATCCTGAACTGGTCCAAAAATGATTGCGAGCTCTTTCCAAGCCGATGAAAACAGTTTTAGTTTTCAATATTAGAAGATTCCAAGGCTGTGAGATTCTAACTGTGATTCCTTTTTGAGGGGGAAAAAGGCAGAACCCACACATTAGTAGAAAGGACTGCTGTGGCTTCCCTTTTTTCTTCTGCTTGCTTTTTCACAATCTGGGTATCTATGAAAATCAGGGCTTTCCCCTGAAGATAGAGCACGGTGACACACTTGAGTGACACACTTGATTGTCTGAGGGAAGGCCACCCCAGGAAGCTGGCTGCAGACACACCCCGGCCTTATGCTACACAGTTACTGCCTGAATATCTCCTCTATATAAATCCCGAGTCTATGAACTCAAACACATCTCCTCCACATTTAGGATCATGGGCAGAGCCAGACTTCAGCTGCTTTGCTACCCAAATGGTTGCATGATTTTTACAGTTAAATCGAAGATGCCAGAAATATTGATACACATCTGCCCCAAAGTGCTAGCCTTCTAAGATGGTTTTCACGAACACCCACCATCAAGAAATACTGTCAAAGTAGCATAAATATCACATCTGGATACAATAGGACATACCATTTACTATGCACCCAGATACATAACTCAGCTGGAAGAGGCATGGACTGACCTTGTTTGAAAATACAAGGTTTTAATAATTTCTGACCTAAGAAGAGCCTCTTTTGCCCTGGAAATTAACATTATTAGTACAGATATTCATACAGATAAATTCACAGAATAAAACCTACGATTTGGGCCAATGAGTAAAGATTTCTTCTGATTCATCAGATTCTCTTGAGTGAATTTCTGTGATCCTGAAGAATAAAGTGTAACATTAGGCATTTCTTTCTAACATTAGGCATTTCTTTCTACACCAAAGTTCAGAAGGTCAAAAGAGGGTCCTAGGTTACTACCAATGATACTTATGATTGATTTCCGATTTGCATGAAACAACTTCAGCGTGAGGATAGAAGTACACATGATGTAACCATGTGTATATATTTTAGAAGGACTGACGTTTTCTGGCAAACGGGTATTTGACTCAGTTGGTACAATGCCTGCCTAAGCGCACGAAGCCCTGGATTTGATCCTCGCACCACAGAAAGCAAGCAAAGCCATTATACCTGTAACCCTAGCATTTAGGAGGTGAAGGCAGGAGCCTCAGGGTTCAGAGTCTTCCTCATCTACTAGCTAGTCCAAGGCCAGCCTTTTGAGACTCTATCTCAAAAAACAAAAAAGCAATTCTCTGTTTCGAATGAATAAGAATCAAAGTTTAGACAAAAGTTAATTGTAGGAATGCTAACTTCCTTGTTCCCCGGAGTAAGTGTATGGAATGACATGGGCATTCTAGAAGTGAGCGAAAGCAGCAGAACCATGAACAGAGAAGGAAATCAATGTGAGGACGCGCTGGACAAGTGAAAAGGAGATGGACTAGATGAGCAGTGTCACAAATGTGCAAAATGCTTGATATTTTGGTCTCTGAGTAAACTCTCCCCCTCCCTCCCCCCGCCCCCGTCCCATTTGCAGAGGCCTGGATGGGCTTCAGTTAACAGTCAGAGCTAGTAATGCATCAGTTGGATGGATATCTACCTGCTTTGTCTAAAATCTCAACATTAAAATTTATATTTAGTGAAAAAGAGTGAGTCAAGCTATTCTAATGCTGCTTTTAGATATTTATAAAAATGTCTTTACAATATCTTCTCTTTAAACTGCTGTATATTTTCTATGGATGAGAGGGGGACAGATAAAATGGATATGTCTTTATTTATATATAAAACTAATATATGACTCAGGGTTTTTTTTTTTTAACCTTGCAAGCAAAAGGACATGAATTTGGATCCCCAGATCCCATGTAAAAAATAGTGGGCAGCAAATGCAGTGGCCTACCATTCTGGTCCTGGAAAGCAGAGCTTGGGAAACCCCAGAACAAAGCAATAAGGAGACATAGCAACCAAGGGTAATTCCCGATACCATGCTTGAGCCCTCACAGGCACACACGCTCAAATGCCCTCTTGTGTGTACACACACACACAAGCTTAAAAATAATTGTTTCCTCCCCAATATATGTACTCAACTACACAAAGAAAAATGCTTTAAAAGCAGTGAAGACATCACTCTTTTGTGTAATCCTCCCACATGTCACTTTGTTGAAAAATCACTAGCAGCATCAAAAAGCTTGGTGTCTCTCAAAGGTCATTGGTTGGTTCTGGGCCTCAGCAGTAACTAGCACAGGGAGAGCTGCTGCCACAGGCAGCACACAGCCGACCAAGAGCCCTTGGCCCTCAGCCCTCGCAAGCAACCCCCAGCACACACTTCATGTAGACCCAGGAGTTCTCCGAAGAGTACTGCCCTTCCTAAGCCAAGGAAGGAAGGTGGACTTTAGAATAAAATTCCACAAATGTGGCTAGAAACTAGTGATTTCCATGAAAGTCAGACGCCTGTAGTACTCTCTAGTAGCAGGGGAGCATATTTAAAGGGAGTCCTGCTGTTTTGGTTTTATTTTTGGTTGGCTTATTTTTGATTAATAAGACATATTCATATGCTGGAATTGTACAATAAAATCCGGAACTTACTATTTTATTTAAAACAAAGGATACAATGTCTTTGTACCAGGTAGACCGTAGCTTATTTAAGCCTGCAAACAACCCTAGGAGGTGTGGCATACTCTTCCACCTTCTGAAGCTGGCTCTGTGAGGAGCTAACTCAGCAAGGTCAGCAGCAGCTCAAGCGACCAGGATGGGACAAGAACCCAGACAGGAAGTCTGCACGACTGTGCATTCGTAACCACTAGACACCATATGCTCCATTAGTAATTAAAAAGTCCTTTTAAAAGCTCATTTAGTCTTGCTGTAACCTGGGGAGA
Source organism: Typhlomys cinereus (assembly GCA_023101885.1). Classification (NCBI taxonomy): domain Eukaryota; kingdom Metazoa; phylum Chordata; class Mammalia; order Rodentia; family Platacanthomyidae; genus Typhlomys; species Typhlomys cinereus. Next base: position 1,691,297 of record JALPQD010000437.1, on the reverse strand, counting down.
TCCCAGAGGCACATAAGCCTGAAAAAAGCCCCTACAGATGATGTGACGCTGAGACGCGGCAGACTGCAGTGGGAACTCGCTGGTGAGCTTTGCGGTGGGACTCCAGGACCGGAGCCCTCGTCCAGCTCACACACTGACTGGCTGGGAACTCAGAGAGGTGCTGTGGCCCAGTGCTGAGTGCGGATGGGCAGCAGACAGCCTTGCACTCCTGCAGTGTTCACCACACATTGGCTATGCCTTTTCAGAGCCTCAGTGTTCCCCTCTGAAAACAGAAGACACTTATCCTGTTGTTGAGGCCAGCCTCTGGGCACACCTCTGAGGACCCACTAGGTAGGTCAGAGCTCTGAGCAAGTCTGCAGATGGTCCTAATGACGTAACTGGCGCAAGGAAACTGAGCTCAGTGTGTGAGACAATCCCCGGGTAGTGGATGAAGAGGACAGCCTGTCGGGAGCAAGCCAGGGCGCAGCGCTGGACCTTTCCCGCTCTGCTCATGTGAGAGGCCAGGCCAGGTCCCTTGGCTCCTGCTGATAAACTCTCCTGCCACGACCAACTGTCACATGAAATCATGAGCATGAGGAAAACTCTCCTTGTTCCTCTAAATTCTTTGGGCAGGCATTATTTATAGCAATGGACTCTGAACCTAAGGCAATACCCAAGAGATATGCCCTGATGATTAACTTTAACATGGTTTCTCTGCCATAAATTCTCCACTAATACATGTGCCAGTCTTGAGTTAAAGATTACCAGATCCTACTGTTCAAGAGATACTATAAATTACATGATGGGGCACTCACGCAGTTGGCTATAACAATAATATACTATATTCAATCAGCGTTTTTAAAACTTGTGGGCATGGAGCACGCACACAGGCTAGAAGGTGTGTGTGAGCAGCAGAGGTCAGAGTTTAGGATCCTGCTTTATCGTGCTTTGCCTTATTTTCTTTATTCAGGGTCCTTCACTGGACCTGAGCTGACTGGCACTGGGACCACAGGTGTGTCCAGCTATCCCTGACATGTTTAAACATTGGTACTAGGGATACAGACCCAGATACTCCTGCTTGCATCTCCCCAGACTGAGCATTTTTTAGTTAGACATTCATGTGATCTGATCTGACCTTCTTGACTACTCTCTGTGGCATTCAGTCCCAATTTTAAGGATAAGGAAGTTAGAGCCTAAAGTTTTCTTGGCCTGTTGAGGACTATAGGGTTAGCAGTAGCATGGTTGGTCTGCAGACTCAGCTTCTCACTGTCCACAGTCTTTGCTATGTTTTCAGGAAAGACATAGTAATTCTTGCAGAGAGTTTATATGTACAGGAAATGAAATAACTGAAAGAACAGACATTCACACTAATTGTTCCAAATCTGGGCAGCAAGGCTGGGGTTTGCTGGCGAGTCGTTCTCAGGGCAAGTCTATGCACGAGTGGCGTTCAGGCTTTGCTGGAGCTGAGAAGTGAAGACAGAGATTCCAGGAAAATAAGACAGGGAGACAGTGACAAAAGCATATCTGCTGGAATGCTCATAGCCTGCGAGGGCATCTGAGGGGACAGATAAAGGGCATAACTTACGGACAGGCCTCCAAGCCGCGTCTCTGCGATTACCATGGTGTCCTATCTACTCGGTCTCATGGTGTCCTCGTGGGCCCAAGTGGGCTTCTGGATCTGCCACTCGAGGCTCACTATGCACACTTCAAGTCTTGGGTTCCTCTTTCTACCTGGAGCTCAATGGCTCCATGTGAGCGCATAGGCTTTATCTTCGCAGGCGGTTGCTGAAGGGCTGGTTATGTAATCGGATGTGCCAGGGAAATCTCTTTGGGGGGAATTTGGGACCCATGAGACAGGAGCAGAGCACACAGGCAATTTCCTCTCTTCGGCCCTGCAGTGAGCTCTCTGGGGTCACGGCACCTGGAGCAGCCTGTCCACAGGCTGTCAGGCTTCACATTCCTCACAAAGACGTCCTGGTACCAAATGGCTTCATCTCGTGTGGCTTTGCTGTGGGAGGCCTCGTCCAGGCCCCATCTACCTCTCCCTCACTCTGTGCTTAAGACTGTAGCCAAAATAGCTTTAATCTGTGCTCAGGTTTGGAAATAATAGGGATGCACAAACTGGCAAAATCTTCATTGAAAAAATCCATTTGGTTATGTTAATACACCTTAAAACAGGCTTAGAAAGAGAAAGACCAGTGAAATAAGCCATAGGAATGGACATAGTCTGATAATGGAAGTAAAATGACTGGGGAAAAATACCATTAAAACAGAGATGTGAAAAACGTGCAAAGGTAAAGATGGTGTGTGACAGGCAGAGCTGACAGGAGCCGCCTGGCTCAGTAAGCATGAGAGGAGCGAGAGGCTGTGAGAGAGATCGACGCCACAGAAGTGTGGCCACCATCACAGACGCGCATTTAAAACCCTTTTTAGGTTCTCTTCGCCAACAGTAGGAGCCCACCCCAAATGATTCAACAGAGCGGTTCTCCCGGACCTATCCTCCAAGGATACCACCGCATCCTGGAATACAGGAAGCCACGTGTAAGCACGTATGCCAGCACACCACTTCTACCCATTCTCTCTCAACTGTAACTGCTTGAGCCACAGAGTGACTCTGGGCACAGCAGGGTGAACTCAATCCCAACAGGTGACTGTTGCCGGAAGAAAGACATTTGTGTTAGACAGTGCACAGGAGGAGGATGGGAAGAACACAGCAAAGGTTTCCGTGGAGGCTCAGAGAGCGGCCTCCCCACGTGGGGACAAGAGCCCCATTCGCTTCCTAAAAGATAGTTGGTATCAGTGTATGCACATGCGCTTGTGCACACGATGCGTGCTTGGGGGCCATGGTGGCATGGAGAGGGTGGAGCACAACTCAGTGGAATCAGCCAGCTAACACCTTTGTTGTGGCTCCATGAGACTCAGATCATCAGACTTGCACAGCAAGTGTGTTTACCACTGAGCTTCCTCGCCGACCCTGAATTTACTCTGTGGGTTTCTCTCCACTACATGCTCAATAGAAAGACTGGGACAGCACAGGAGGACATCTAAGAGCAACCACCCTCCCCCAAGAGGGGCTCAAGAACAAATGTGTATCTGCTTACTGGGCTGTTTTCTCATGCAAACCAAAAGTTCAAGTTTTTAGAAGATGAGCCAAGGTCTTTCCTGGATAAGGCGCACGGGGGAGGAGGACTGTTGAAAGAGTTTATGATAAAATAATGTCTCCCAGGAGGTGCATGAGAACCTTTCATGTCAGTCCCATTCATTGAGGGGGGTAAGGAACATCTGTCAGTGCTAATGGTAAATGTTTTATTAGAACATCGGCTCTTTGGAGAAAAAGAAGTCCCAATTCAGAGTGTGACAAATTCCTGTGACACAAAATATATAGTTTATCAACTATAACAACGGTACTCATATCTTGTGAGGATGGTGATATTGGGAAGATTATACATGTGGAGGGGCAGGAGTTACATAGGAATATCCATTAATACTTCATGAATTTGGGTGTCATCCTTGTGCAGGGACCATGCTAATCTTCTTTGTATCTTTCCAGTTTTAGTATATGTGCTGCCACACTGAACACCCTATTTTTTGGCAAACCCAAAATTGCTCTTAAAACAATAAAGAAACGAGTGCTCCTAATTCCCAACTATGATAAAAATGTGATTCTTTTAAAAAAATAACTAAGTGAATACATCCTATACAAAATCTGATTTCGAGTTGGTTCATAAACTTATACTGACTTGTACTGAAAACTCTAATACACCAAGTACACTGAATGAACACACACATTCACATGCTGACACAACAACTAGCTATATCCAAGTTACAGTCTGAAATATTCAAAATCAAAAATTTCTTAGGGATTTGTCAGTCATGCAAAGGACAATGTACTTCAATGAAATTACTGGTTAACCTCAACTGACCTATAATTCTGGTAGGATAACCTGGGGAGAATGGATAAACTTTTCTAAACTGCTTCAGGTTTTCACAGCGTCTTCCTTTCCTCCACATAATGCTCTCAGGGTGTTTGCCAGAAGCCAAGAGTCAGTCAGTGAAACAAATTAAAGATAACAGAGAAAGTTTTCCAAATAAACAAGTAGTAATAAGCTAATTTTCTGGAATTATATGAATTGCTACTTTCTTCATAAAAGAATATAGTTTTACGTTATAACATAAGGGCATGTAAAATCTAAAATCACCCAGCAATTCTTTTTGTAAATTTTGTAAATTTTCTTTAAATAGTATGCTGTCAGTTATAAAAACACATATTTGCCAGCAGTAGATTCAAAAGGGTCCCTCTGTTCAGGAAATAGATGATCATGAGGAGCAGGAGGTGAGGATTCTATACCCACCTGTTTTATCAACGGATACAATGATTTGTCTCCATATTATAATTCACAAGGGGTTTGAAGCTTGGTTGTCAAGACACTACACTGCCGATGGAGTACGTAACACTGCATTTCAGTGAGCTCACGAAACAACCCCAAACAAACTCAATTACCACGATGAAGCTCTAGCTCTGTAATTAAAATCAGGAACAGAAGCATGCGAAAACCCTAGCGACCTCTGCACAACACTGATAATGAAGTAAGAAATAAACATCCTTCCCACAGACCACTGCAAGTCAAATGATCAGGACTTGTGCTACAACACAGGAGCCCTGCAGGACAAGGGGTCACCAGAGCAACAGGCATTAGCATTCGTAGTGAACGCTTCAAAAAGATCACTCAATAGACTTTAAAACTGGGCGCCAGACTTGGTGAAAGCACACATACTTTGGGGTCTGTCTTCTACTCATCACTACTCAGGGGGTACTAGCTAGATGTGTTGACTCTTTTAAATGAGTCCTTCAGGAAAAAAGACTTTTTTTAACCCTTAAATCCCACATCTGTATGGCATCATGACTTTTGGTTTGTATACATCAAACAGGATATCAAAAGACATCCAGAACAAGTGACTTGCGCCCAGTTGGCCAACAGGGGCTGATCTCCTAAGATGTGCTCCCTTGTTGTCTCTGGCGTTTCTGGAGGCATGGGAGCAGTCAAGGGTCATCTGCCAGAGGCAGGAAGTGGGGTCATGACTCCTCTGCACCAGGGGCTCACATTTCCCAGGTCAGGTGTTGGGATTTCAAGAAGTGGGGCCCAGCAGGAGATCCTCAGAGCGCTGGAGGACAGTGGGTCTCCAGCCCTTCTCCTCTGCGTCATTGCTAAGTCCATGGCTAAGTGGACTCTGGAGACATGGGGGCTTGTAGGAGGCAGTAGGTTACTAGGCACACATCCTTGGAGACTCTGCTTGGCCTGTGCTCTGGCTCTCTCTGCTTCCTGAGTGTCACGAGTGAACAGCTTTGCTCAGCCACACTCTGCCATCTTGATGTCCAGCTTCGTTTAAGGCCCAAAAGCAATGGTGGCAGCATGCTGCACACTAAAGCCTCTGAAACCATGACCCAAATGAAAACTTTCCACCTTTAAACTGCTTTTCCCATGTACTTTGTCACAGTGGTGAACAAATTATTACAAACTACACCATGGATTAAGCAGTTTTCCTCTTCCATGTGCTTTCCCTCTGATTGTGTCTCCACAGGTTCAAAGTAAGGAATCCAACTGATTGTACTGAAACCTGTGGTACCGTGAGTCAGAACAACCTTTTTCCTCTTTATAAGGTGATTATCTTTGCTCTTTGTTATGGTGATGGAAAGCTGACTAAATCCTCAGCTCCAAGAAGAGGGTATTTGTAGCCACAGTAGTGAGCACTGCAGATTTCTCTAACATTTGAATCCCTTGGCCAAACTGATACAAAATAGATGCCCATTAAACAAAGACTAAGTAATTCTGGCCTCGGCTCACCTCACAGCACCATGAGGAGAACCTGGAGCTCATATCATCTTTTCTATTTAGCTGCTGTAGTGCTGCAAGGGACGCTGCCCAAGCCCAAGATTAACCCCTGCTCAGTGCTTGTTTCCACCCGCTTCTATTCTCAGCGTCTCCAAACTTCTCTTGACTCTCACGCTCCTTTCCCATAACAAGCTTTAGAGGCTCTCGGAAATCACGATCTCACTTAAATATTTTGATATCATTGTATGAATTCATGAGGAAGAAACTGTCAAGCAAAACCATTTTATTCAAATAGGCACATATGTGAAATTATAATAGAAATTTTTAAAATTAACTTTCCTATTTAATAAATAATATTCATTTGCATAATTACCTAATGTATTAATCATATAAAAAAGGTATGATTGGTCAATACCACAAATATATTTCATACCAAAATATACACCAAAGTATCAATATGAAATTAAACCAATATTATAGAATCAAAACAAATGAAACTAGCTTCATGATTTCTTTTGAAATTCTTATTTTCTCGTGAATAATCTATTACTCTCATAGCAGTCACTTGTTTAAAAATGATGGAATATAAGTTACAATTTTACGCTTCCATTTCCAAGCACTTCTTGGAAAATCATGAATAGTCTCAATTTTACAAAATCAAACTGTCAAATTATGTAAAATTCGACACTGCAGTTCCTATTTTTAACAGTGACTTCTGAAGAATAGAGTTTCCACAAGGAAAACAGACTGGGAAGATTTCACAAGCATTATTTCCTAGTTTGCAGAAGAATTACCAACTTTAAGTTTATTACTAGTTGATTACATTTAATTCAGGAGCTTCCTGTTTGGGACATGGTTTTTTATGATGTTCAAACAAATGGGTTATGAATAGATTTCTTATTAGGTAAAAGGAAAAATCGATGCAGACCTGCAGGGACTGCCCAGGCAGAACTGTTGACGGACACACGGAGTGGTAAGGGGTCAGGCGGGGAAGAGCCTGGCTGGAGAAAGAGCAGAGGGCCGCATGAGAGAATGCTAGTGCTCAGCAGAGCTGCCCATTCTGTGCTTCCTGAGGGGCTCTCACACTGTTCATTCGGGAGAACTTACATCTTTTCAAAATAGATGTAGGAAAGGAGTCAGTTACAGCATCTTTAACATGGACTCCTGAGAATGGCTATGCGAACATCAGAGGAAAATTGAACTTTTTTGATCATTAAAACTATATATCCTAGCTCTATCTGTAACCTTGTAACCCTGTATTTCTAGCTACCCCGACTGAAAACAGAAACCCCCCTGCTCTACAGTCCCCCTCAGTGTGTGGCCCGCTCTGTGTTGGTAGGGCCTCCCTGACTTTCTGCTTTTCCTTAGCTCACCTTAGGAAAAACTGGTTGAAATGGGCTGTTTTGGATTTTCAACTCACAATAACTTTCAACGCAGTCTAATCTGCTCTCCACATCCTCTCTTCACCTAAAGTTGCTTCTGCTGGCTCGACCAGTGGCAGTTACCAAGGTCAACAGATCTTCCGGCTCGCTGGGTTGCTCAGAAGCAGCCGCTGCCCCTTCTCTTCCCGAGACCTTCTTCCTCTGCTGCACGCTGGCGGTCCTGCTCGGACTGCTCTGGGTCAGTCTCTCCTACTTTCCCTTTAAAAGCGTTGGTGCTCCTAGGGGGAGCAGGCCCTCCTCGCTTCTTACTCTGCTTCCTTCTTTCACTTACCCAAGGTTTTGAATAATTTCTAGAGGCCAAGAAAAACTTCAATCTCCAGGACAGACCTGTGTCCTGCTTATTCAACATAACTATTTGAGCAAAACACTTGAAATGACTAAAACTTAACATCTGATTCCATCCCAAATGCAAGCAGTCTCAAACACTAAAATCTTCCTTTAGAGAACTGTTCAGTGCTCTGGAAGCAGCGTCAGGAGGTGCTCGCTGTTCATGCCAAAGCATGGTGCCTTGACATGTCCCTTCCCTGCCTGACGGCAGCAACCAACTGATAAGTCCTGCTGGCTCTGCATCCCATGTGATCTGCCAATTTGCTTTTCTTTGCTGTGTTCTAGTGCTCCAGTCCAGGCCATCTTCACCACGCCTTTGACTGCTCTTTAGCTTCCTTACTAGCTGTGGGTAAATAGCACAGCTCTGCTCCAATCCATTAATCTACTCTGCACTATTTTTAAAATTCAAATCTGATCCCACTAGTGCCCCCCAATTTAAAGTAAAAGGGTAAGATAAAAAGTCAGCAGTGAACTTTGCAAAGGCCTCTCCCTCCCTGCAGATGTGGCCTGTGCAGCTGTCCAACCTCTCTGCACAGCGCATTTGCCCTTGTTCTTTTACAACATACCTTTCTTTCTCTTCCTCAGAAGAACTGTGCTGTCTTATGTCAGGGCTGTAATTTTACCATTTTCCTTTGTCTACAACAAGAGCTGGCAAACTTTTGGGGAGAAGACTAGTCAAATATACTGGACTTTGTGAGTCAAGAGTCCAGCCACTGACTCAGTTCCTCATGGCTGACACCACAGCTCAAAAGAGCCACAGCGAATAGGCACATAAATGACCATGGCTAAATTCTTTGATGATTTAAAAAAATACAGGGTGAGCTGCAGGTTGGGGCAGAGTTTGTGAAGTCCTGTATATAAGGCTGGCTGATGATCCCTACTGTCATTTACAGATTGTCGTTTTCTCACTGACAAGTTCCCTAATCAGGCAGTTCTCTTATCAAACACTTGTTCCACAAAGTATTTTTCTCATTAATAAAACTCAACAGTGTCGTGACTGCTTAAACACTGAATTTCTTTCGTCCATCTTCTCCACAAGGGTGTAAGCTCCACAGGGGTGGGAGGGGCTGTGTCCATTAACACTTAGCTGCTGTGCTCCCCACCCCCACATGAATATTCGTTAAAAGGGTCAATCACTGGTCTGCTCTCTGACCTCACTTGGCAAGTTAGCTCTCCAGGCCTTAGTTCACCATCTTTCTCTCCAGGCACCTAAAATACTATGGGCAAATACAGTTTGTGATTCTAAAATGATATGCATTCACAAAAGGTGTCTTGTCCATACAAGAGCAAATGATGACCTGATGGCCAAACAATCTACATTTAACAAGTGAATGAACGAATGGCAACTTCTTGAAATGGACCTGTATGTACTTCAACACGCTGCCAGTGGAATGCAGAACGATCTTGACTGATTTTTCTCTAAACAGCAGTGCGAGCAATCAAAGCCGTGAAGGTACACTATGACTGTCTCCTCCCCGTACTATGTTTACTTGAAAAGTAAAAATGTTTTAACTCACTCTTAATTCCATCAACCGCTATTTGTAAAATGGAGAAGGCATGGGGTTGCTGGAGAACAGAGTGGATATGGGGAATGGGGAGTCAAAAGACCATCAACTGCAAGGCTGACGGCTGTTCAGTGTGTGCAAGTCCAACACTGTAGAAATCATTTCAACATTGGCTACAAACATTCTTACTCTTAGGGAATCCATGATCAGAGCTTAGAAATGTCAGATTTATTAAAGAGACCTATATTTATGACAACAAAGCAAAACACCAACCAAATACTGCACAAACAGGAAAAGGAACTTGGAGTCAGAAGATCAAGATTTGAGTTTGAACTTTACCAATCATTCTGTACATAACTGAGTGATTATTGCTCAGGTAGAAGGTGGCTATTATGAGCTAAGTACTTGCCTTGACCTTCAGATCAAAGGAAGCATCATCAGCACCAACATATGGGCAAAGGAATATATGCTCAGAGAGGCTGAGCCACTAGCTCAAAGCAACACTATTAAGAAGAAGCCACAGATATGGAGTCAAATTCCAATGCAACCTCTGCTAAGATATATAACCTCTCATGTTCTACTACATGTCTCGCCCTTTGCAAACATACGAGAGCCCAGTAACTAGAAGAAAAGAATTAAAATGTCTGTATTGGCAACCTACACCTTAAAAATAAATAAATCCTGTAATAAATCTAGCTCAATGTCTTCAGAGAACAGTAAAATCAGAAAATGCTTCTTTGCATGGAATATGAACACCCCAACTTGAGGATGTGAAGCCAGAGAAAAGGATCAGAGCTGAACATTCCCTTGAACAGCATAATGACCCTAATTTCTACTTATCCCATGTGAGTTCCCCTGCGAGTCAGAGGCATTCCCTGGGTGGCTGGCCCCAGTGAGGAGCCCTCGTTACCTGTCCTTCATGGTCTCATGGACTCGCCCATGCTGGACACACTGTTCTTCCAGCTCCTCATTTCTCCTCCGTAGCTTTTCCAGCTTGGCATATATGTATTTCTTTTCTTCATTGAGCTGAACTATTTCAGATCTAGGAAGGTAGAGATCCAGAAATAATACATATTGAAGAGTACAGCATAATTTTATTATATAAACTTGGAATGATCTTTAACAGTACACCATTATATATATAAATCATGTAATGATATGTACAGTGTAAGATAATAGGATAACAGAATTTACTTTATATAAGAAAAAGTAGTTCTGTGGGGCTGGAGAGGTGGCTCAGGGGTTAAGCTTCTGCTTTGCAGGCGGAAGGTCCTGAGTTCGGATCCTAGACCTCACGTATAGACACCGGGCAGAAGCGGGGGTGGCCTGCGTTTCTGATCCTGGTAGGGTAGAGCCTGTGAATCCTGGGGCAGAGTAAACAAGGAAGAGGTGGAGGCGTCCATGGTGGTTCCCGAATTCGCCCATGGTTCTACACACACACACACACACACACACACATAGTGCTCATGCATAATTGAATAAAATAATAAAAAAAAAGAAAAAGTAGTTCTGAAGTTTCAAGCTTACTAGAGGAATTATAGAAACTCTTGTTATAAGTAAAGTAAGAGTTCGGACTAATAAAATGTCTAAGAAGTCAAAGTGATGATCAAGTCTCTTTTTTTTAAAAAAAGATCATTATTTGGAAAGTAGGCTCAGAGGTTAAAACCTTTGCTTCACAATGAAAGGACCTGAGCTTGAATTTCAGATCCCATATGAAAATGCTGGGCAGAAATGGTGCTGGCCTGTCCTTCTGCCCTGGAAGGCAGAGTCTAAGAAATCTCAGAGCACAGCAAATAAGGAGGTAAAACAATTCAGTATGATTCCAGAACTCACTGATGGCCCTCAGACAGACAAACAGACAGACAGACACACACACACACACATACACACACAGACCATTATTTGCTGATAATTAGGAAAATATTTCCTGTAGAGCCAGCCCCTGTGGTCTATAAAAAAAGCCAGCCCAAACCAAACATCTACAACTGAGTTATATTTTAGTTAACATAATAGCAGGTGGTTAAAAATTAAATAATTCTATCATGGCTAACTTTCTACCATGATATTTGGTCAGACACTCTTCAGAATATTTCTGTGAAGGTGTTTTAAGATGAGATTAACATTTAAATCGATAGACTTTGAATAAAACAGACCATCCCCTTAAGTGTGTGGAAGCCTCCTCCATTCAGTTGAACTCCTTAATACGACTGTCTGGCTAGGTAGAATGGATTTCAACAGCAAATAGCTTTTTAGGCTTGAGTTGCATTTCTATTGGGCCCACCAAATTAGCTGCTATACTATCAAGATTTTTGCCTTAAATAAGCCTTGAGGTTCAATAGATTGATGTTCTTTTTATTGGTTTTGTTTCTCTGGAGAATTCAGGCTAACACAAATTTGAAGAGGGCTAATAATGAAAAAAATAGCAGTCAGAAGACCCTGTGACCTCAGCAAGCACCCACAATTCTTATAAAGCTACTTCTGGTATTTAGCTCCATATTTCTAGATGTGTTCCAAACTTTTTTTCTATCAATTTTAGGACATTTCTTTTGATTTACTGAGTTATTGTGGCATGCCTCCTTCTTCCATCTATACCTTCAATGTAATTTCCATATTTTGGTTGTGGTTCAATTAATATTTTATAGTAAATATTTAAAGACTAGGCTTTGCTATCCAATGGCATAGTAAGAACATATGTGCACTTGATAACATTTATCCAAACCAGTGGCTTTTTCTACATGGTAACTGGGTAGAAACCATTGTTTGTGAGAAATCCATACATCTTAGTATCTGCCATTCTTTCCTCTGTGGTCGTTCTGTTTTTCAAGAGGATGTTCTGGTCTCCTGCCTTTGTATGGTCCTGACTATACAGTCTGGGAGCTGGACGGGAAGGGGAGAGGATGTCCCTTTTAAGAATGGAGACTTTCTTTAACCCTTGTATTGCAACGTCAGTGGCCGCTCTGGCCGCTATTCAGAGTGCTATGGCTTGATCTCTTAGGGAGGGACCCTTGTTCTTCTGCATGGAGGAGGGATGGTCATCTCACTGCAAGGGATGGGAATGGACTCTTGTATTTTGGTTCCAGTCCTATGTTCCTCCTCATCTGAGTTTTTTTTTTTCCTTCTGGAATTGAGAGAACAGATCAGCTCATTTCTCAGATATGTACCCCCTCTGTAGATGTGATTCATGTTCCTCTCTCTCCACTCTAAGTTGGATGCCATTCCCCTAATCATCTGTCTTTGCATATTTCATCTGAAATCACAGATGTCTCCTGTGATGATGGGATGCACACTGTATTTTCAGAGTCTTAAACGCTAATACAAGTTTAAAGATTTATAGATCAGGATATGCAAGTCAAGTGGGTCCTTATTTTAATCAAAGTCAGAATTGTTGCCACTGCCGCCATCTCCTGAGGTCCTGGTGCCTTATTAGTTAGATGTGGAAATTTGAATTTCCTCACATTATGAGTATCAGTAGTTTTCAGGTTATTCCTGAAGTTAAAGAGAAGACTCGATATAAAATTAGCTCCTTCCCCAGAAAGGATTCCTCTATTGGACAGGACAGCCTTTTCTAGTCAGGAAAGAACTTAGATTGTTAAAGGAAATAAGTCATGCTGAAGCCCAAGAGGCTGCATGGATGGAGCAGTGTCACCCTAACTTCACCTCATCCCTTGCTTTGCTTTCATCTTGGCTTGAGTGCCATCCAAAGGGAAGCTTGCACAAATCAATACCTCGCAGTTTCCACATGTCAGCACTTTCTGAAACTACTTCTATGCACACATTGGCCTACAACCCACACTTTGGAATTATGTGCTGTGCTTCACTCCTTTTGTAAGCGAGACCACGGCTTATCTCATTTCCCAGTCTACACTTGGATCTCTTGGTAATTCACCCATACTTGAAACAGTCTAAATGACTCATGTTTATCCTTAAAACAATCACATACAATCTATAAAAAAAGAATTTAGAGGCATCTCCTTTCAAGCCATGCATTAAAAATCAATTTCAAAAGAAAGAAAAAATATTCTTAAACCAAATTAAAGAAAAATGGAAAAGAACATATCTTTATTCTCAGGTAGCTTCTGAGCAAAAAGGTAACATTTTTAGACAAACTATAAAGAAAAAACTACATTTCACAATACAAAAATACAGAAGTTTACATATAAAAATCATGTATTTGAGAAAAAGTCGTACATTTATGTGAGAATACTCACTAAAGTTCTGTATATAGAAAAAGATGTTGCTCTGCAGCCCAGTATATAGAAGCAAGCCAGAAATCTATTGATAGGGAGGTCAAGATCTGATAATGTGGTTATTTATTAGTGTTACTTGTTGACCTAAAACATATTTTGGTAAGAAAGGGGAAACATTTAAAAAATCAGTACTTGCAATGCAATTTCACTCCACACCGCTATTTTGAACATGCATATCAACTATTAATACTGATTATTCGAGTGGTAAGATTAGGAATGTTTTCTCTGTTGTCTACTTACCTCTTTCTATATTTTACATAGATGTGTATTTTTAAAATCTATTTCAATTTTGAAAAATATTGCTAACAATAAAATGAAATGTAAATACTGACAAGGGGAAGTTTTGGTGAGGGTCAGGATATATGAAAACTCTTGGTACTTTTTGCTCAATTTTACTATGAACTTAAATTGTTGTAAAACCAAAGTTTATTAATTTAATAAATATATAAAGTATTGGTAAACTATTTAGAAAAGATAAGACAAAGAAATATTAAGAGCATCATTAAAGTACAACTCCCCATTCAACAAAGTTATAATTCCTAAAAATACAAGGAAACTATCTATAGAAGCAGAAATATGAGGTCAATAAACATTTATAAAATGGTCAGTTTCATTATTATTTAAAGGAATACACAATAAAACTAAATGTTATTGTCAGGTATTTATTTCATTTCTCTTCTGAACCAAACAGTGGAATTTGCTCTTTAATGATCTCAAATCCCTAGGAAGGAATTGTTCATTTCCTTTTCTCTGGAGGTGAGTATTCAGCTTACTGAGCTGCCTAAGGCCTCCCGAATGGTGAGCAGCCCATCCCACATAATAACTTTGAATTGTGTCTCTTCAGCACTCAGGGGTAGCTGAGCTCACTGTGAAGTACTGCCTCTCTATAAGTTTTTAATCTCATTTTTAATGTCATATATTGATATAAGTATCTATGTATACAGTAGAATTTGTTGTAACATTTAAGCAAGAACTACACATCAAATTCCCTTCAGGGAATTTAGGAATTTCTGCTAAGGGAGTCATCAAAATTCATATTACCTATAATGGTCAAAATTGGAAGCATCTTAAATTCCTTATTATGTAAACACATGATTCAATTAAGAATTTGTTTCCAAAGTAATTCACTGATACAGAAAAATGTCATTAATGAGATGGCAGCAAGCAAAAAGCAGCTACAAAACTGCGTAGTTAGCACAATCTTGATCACAATGCATGTGCATGGAATGCACCTATGCAACACAGGGGAAAAATGTCTGAAAAGATGCATGTTGGAAACAAAAATAATTATCTCGACATAATAATGTCATAGGAGATGTTTTTTCAGATCTTCATATTTTCCAAATTTGCTATACTGAGGATGCCTCATATAATCACAAACATATAAATGATATTTATAAGATATACATATATAGTATCTGTTATTATAACAATCCTTTTCTGCTTTGCATATTTTCATTTTTCGTTATTTACAGTGGTAATTTGCGTACGAAATTCAGTGTTAACACAAATTTAGTACATATGCATGTACGTCATTCTTTATCTGGATAAGGCTCACAACACAGTCATAACTAGTCTGCAAAGTAAAAAAGTAAGCTTAAAGTCAGACTTACCCTACTCTCATATAAAAGGAAAAACGACTCCCATCCATTTCCATGGAAAATTTAGGTAATTTCTGGCTTTATAGAAGCATGAACTTTTCCTTGCATTTTTATGTAGCAGCTATATGTGTAATTATATTTGCATGAGATGTCAGACATTTTACTATAATAATTTAGACTACAATGATAATTGTTTTTAAAGGAAAAATATGACACCTTAATTTTTTATCTTTTTGGATTCTGGTTTGACTTTTGGTAACAATTAGCAGGATGCCAATGTCAGTCTACTCTAGTAGAACATAATTTTTGTATCCTCCAAACATGCAAGGGGAAAAAAATAGTTCGACCGGGTGTGTGTTCTTTTACTTCAATTAAACTCACACAGTTGGATACCTACTGTTGCCAAAACAGTAATATAATTTATACATTACAGTCCACATAGTAAAACTACACTAAAAGTCATTTAACAATATTTATAACACCATAAAAAACAGTGTTAAAATATATGAACTGCAATATGTACCAAAATTGTAAAATTTGTTTCTCATCATCAGTGATTAAAACCAGGATCATTGCTCTAGCCTCAATACTCACAACCCTAGTGACAGATTAGAATTCAAATCTTAATGATCAATTTACAATTAACAAGATAGAAGTGAAACAAATTAAACCAACCATTATACATAACGAGACCCCACGGACTCCCATTGTTCCTCTTAATTACAAAACGCAAATCACAAATACAGAACGGGCAGTGTCAGCCATCAATCCACAAGCCTAGCAGCCCGGCAAGCGACAGCGCAGGAGGGAGCAGCGGCAAAGCCTCGCAGACCTAGTTCTGTGCTCACTCCTGTCCTTTCCTGAAAGCAAGAGGACAGAGCTGTGGACGGAGCATGAACTGTTCTTGTTCTCCAGCATGTGTGTTACTACCAGCGCAGACAGAGGTTCACTGCCAGCCAGTGCCCCACACTCCCCAGCTCTCCCCAGGCCAGCCAGGTTTAGTTGGCACTGCAAACCTTACGGCTCACATTTTACTGCTGACTCCTCAAAGCGCCAGGGGACAGGGCTCACTCACTTCACTTCGATAAAGAAAAATCACTCGTACCAAAAAAATTTAGGTATCTCCATTTACCTCCCTGATAAACAGCTCATAGCTGCACAGTAGCAGGGAACACAGACAGAAGGGGTAGCTAAGTTATGTGAGCTTCAACTAAAATCAGCCAGAATGTCTGCCTGGTGCCAATTAAAAGCAAAATGGAATTAATTCTCTTGCCTGATGGTCAAAAACAAGCTATGAAAAATGCAGGGAACCGGCACTTCGGCTTGGTTTAAATGCCACTCACAGCCTCTGGTGTTGCAGACACCACTATGTGCAGAGTGTGGGTCACACACAGTGCAGAGAGCCCTGTGTGTGTCTCAGAGTTTCTGAGACAGATGCAGTTGTCACTGTCATACTAAGACGTATGGTTTATTTGAGGAGATAGCACGTACACACACACACACACACACACACACACACACACACACACACACATGTACTCGCACGCGCGTACACACACACACACACACACACACATGCGCGCGCGCACATGCACACGCACAAGGGGCTCTTTCAAAAGCATCTTCCGAATTGCCTTGCAGGAAGCTAGGCAGGGAGCGTGGCCAGCCCAGACTGTCAGCCTCTGCGCGATTCTGCATGGGCCCTCGTCAAATGGACAGATCTGTAAGTGAAAATGCAGGCACTAGATGGCCTGTGTCCATTTGTCTAGAGCGGCATTCTGAGTAACACAAAATGTTTGCAGAAATGTTGCTAGCAAGGAAAGGAAGGGAAAACAAGATGGATTTTTTTATTGATCAGTATGAAAATAAATATAAAGTTTTTTTGAAGGCAAATTTTATTGTAATACTTTATAAAGAAAATATGAATCAAAATTACCATGGGTTAAATAATTAGGTTGGAGGAAGAATTTCTACAATGACAGAACCTTAGAAATAGATTTTCCTCAAAGGACAGCAGAAATGATTCATCCCAAAAGTCTGGCATAGTGTGTGCAGAAACATGCCCTGAAACACTGACAGGCTGCAATGCATTTGTGATTTTTATGTTCAAAGAAAAACTTGAGTTTTTCAGGTTTATTCGGGATCTCAGAGCAGAAAGTAACAGCAAAATGGAATGTTAAACTGGGCAAAGAGTGGTTGAAAAGGTCCTTAGGCAGGAAGGGAGAAATGAATCTGGCTTGACAAGAAATTGCAAGCAACAGCCTTAAAAATCACAGTTATCCTATCTACTACTTCCCTGGGAAAAACAAAAAAGAAGTTTGTTTTTTTAAATAGGATGTAACAATTCATTGAATGTTTACACTGGTCAAGCCTTAACATTGAATTGACTTGTAAAGTTATGGTGGTTTTGATTTTAATCCATCAAATTCAGCAAACCAGGTGCCAGAGCACGAGCCGCAACACCAGGAACTCCATCTTTACCAATGCTGCTTTGTCCTTAAATAGGTTTTTACTCAGATTGCTGGTGGCAAAGACAGTGACAGTCTGGGGAAGACCCTCACAGCAATGCAGCCAATGACTGTAGTTGCCACCAGTGTGCCCTACTATGTGTTAGCTGTATGCTGGGTGCTTCGCACATCCAATCTAACCTTCCACATGTGTGGCTCTACATCTGTAGACTCAACTAACCACAGATGGAAATACTGGGTCTTTACTGAACATGAATTTTTTTTCAATGTTATAATTTCCTAGAAGAGTAGAACAGCAAATTACACAGCATTACAGTGCATTAGGTAGTATAAGCAATTCAGAGATGAACTAAAGTCTAGAAGAGGGGGTTTGGGGTAGAGCTCAGTGGTAGACCACTTTCCTACCATGTACAAAGCCCTGGGTCCCATTCATGGCGCTACAAAAAGTAAAATGAAATATATATGAAGTCAAGGGGTGGCTCAGTGAAGAAAGTGCTTGCCCAGAAACTTGAGTTTGATCCAGGGACCTACTAAAAGGTGGAAGGAAAGAACCAATTCTGCAAAGTTGTCCTGAGACCTTCACATGTACACCATGACACACAGGTGCACACATGCACATCTTACATATACACACATTAAGGAAACCTTAAAATAAAATAAAATAAAATAAAATAAAATAAAATTAAAATAAAATAAAATAAAATAAAACGTGTGAAATAGGTATGTAAGGGATTTGAGTGTCTGGGGACTTTGGTATCCATATAGGTTCTGGATTCTGTGGGATGACGTATGACTTCCCCCAACCATTCCGAACATGGTTATAGAAATATTTTTTTGGCTGAAAAAGCTGAGATTTGGGGGCTTAGGCAATATATTCAAGATTATATGGCTAAATGTCCACCAAATCAAGGTTCACACCTAGTTTTTTTTCTGAACTTTTACCTTACTGCATACTATTTGTCATCAGTAAAGGAACGGCTTGGTGTCAAAACTCAGATGGGCACATAGAGGACAGCACCACATCTATTTGTTCACTCATTCATCATTCACTTGATAGATACACATTGGGCATCTAGTGCCAGATATGAAGAAGTATGTTCAGTTTACAAAGTAGTGGTCAGGAGCTGGAGAAGCAGAGTTTCAAGATCACTAGACACAACAGGTCAAGCTGATGAATTTAAAGGAGGGATTAAGGAGCTTCCAGATCTGCCTTTGCATACCAACTCAGGCTACTCCTCCCAAGGGAATTTAAAGGTCCTCAAAGATCTTCTTCTCTATCCTTCCCCTTTCTCTCCCTTCCCTTTTCCCTCCCCTTTTTCCCTCCTCCCCCCACTTCCTCTTTCCTTCTCTCCCCTCCCATGCCCTCTCTGGGATCATCCCCTCTTCCTTTTTTTTTTTTCTCTTTTAAAAGACAGACTCATACTATTTGCCTAGGGTGGCTCCTGCCTTATCCTGTTGAGTAGCTGTGACAGTAAGTATATGTCACCATAGACAGCAGACTTCGATTTTCTTTAGTGATAGAGAAAAAAATACAATGACCACAAAAAAGACTACAGACATTGGTAACACCAATACCTAAGTTAGAACTTAGACTTTCTTACTCAGAAGCTATTTAAAGGTTTCTTTGTCTGTAATAGGATAATTTCTGTCTTAAGCTGTTTTAAAAATTAAATAACACACACCAAGCACCTTTTCCTCTTCAAGTTCCCAAAGAAGATAGCTTTTGTGTGTTTATGAAGAACCATGATAGTAGGTTACAGGGTATTAACTACATCAACATAAGATTTTAAAACTGTTAGACTCAGTTGTATTTTTTATTACAATAACTAGTACCTTGAATATTGTCTAAAAAAATCCATACCTTTAAATGTAAGCATTACAAAATTCAAGTAACAGTTTATCTAATCATGAAAAAAATCAAAGTTGGTCACACAGAGTGCTTGCCTAGCGTGCACAAGGCCTGGGGTGTAGCTCAGCGACAGAGGGCTTGCCTAGCGTGCACAAGGTTTGGGGTCTAACTCAGCGACAGAGGGCTTGCCTAGCGTGCACAAGGTTTGGGGTCTAACTCAGTGACAGTGCTTGCCTAGCGTGCACAAGGCCTGGGGTGTAGCTCAGCGACAGAGGGCTTGCCTAGCGTGCACAAGGCCTGGGGTGTAGCTCAGTGACAGAGGGCTTGCCTAGCGTGCACAAAGTCCTGGGTTCCATCTGCAACACTGAAAAAAAAATGTCTAGTAGGACATTTACAAAAATATCCATACAAGGAAAATATCTTCACAGAAATTGTCTATCAACAACTGACTAATTTTAACATGAGATCGCAACATAGTAAAAATTGCAATTTTAAGGCAAAATTATAGTAATCAAACAGTACTCTGAAAACATTGTATAATATTACCTAATTACCTACCTGCTTTTCTGTGAGATTTGCTCCAGTTTCTTGGCTAACATACAGCACTCTTCCTTTAACTTTGTCAAAAATGTATTCTGGGAGGTCAGCAATGAATATTGTTCATTTTCTAGAAATAACAATAAGCCCCACCAATATAAGATGTTTAATGGTTGTACTCTTCAGTGCTTCCAAATGCACAGTGCTAAAGTGCTTTAGATGACTATGTATTTCCTAGAAGCCACCAGATCACTGTCAGTGACCTAAGTTAAAGGACCTATCATCTGGCAAGAAACTGAATCTTGTCAGACATTTATTTTCATAATAAAATTATACACCAGCCACATTTGTGATCACATCGGCTTGTGTAACACTTTACATGTTCATAAATTGTCAAATACCTCAAATGGAGTCATAGATGCTTATATCTTTGTAACATGCAAGATATTATATTTTTATTTTGACATTTTTACCATAAACAGTGTCAAAAATTCTCACAACCAGATAATTCAAAACCAAAATGAAGCAATTCTCTGTTACACTGCGAGTTGTGCTTTATATTTCATGTTTTCTTGTAAATCACCACCCCTTTGCATCATGGATATACTTTTCTACTTATGAAGTTTTGAAATACATAATTTTCTTAGAATTTTGATCCATATTACATCTTAATAAAGATTTGGTCAAAGAAATTAAAGAGAATATGATTTCTGTGGGAAATATGCATGTGAAAAATAAAAGAATTCTTAAGATGATTTTAACAGTTATAAATCTTATCTAGCATTCAGACTGTGCCAAGAGTCTTGGATTACCAGGACTCTGAAAGCAGTAGGGCAAGTGACAATTTACGCCATAATTTCCTTTGTGTTTTTAGTGGGGAAAAAATACTACGAAATCAAATGCATTTCCAGTTCTTCTGGCCAAATGCTGTGAGAAGGAAATCTCTTCTGACAGTGCTGGAGGGAATTATGTGAGCCATTGTGACATGTGCCTTTCTAAGTAAATAGATTATTTAATGCACTTTGTGTTACCCGCTTTTCACCTATGGGATAGGAAACAGTTTTTACCAAATCATCCAATAAAATAAACATTAAATCCAGTGACATTTATTTCTCAGTAATTATTCCTTTTCAATTTTAGCTAATGATTAGAAAAAAAGCATATAGCACACAAAGCAAAATAAATCAAGGCACTAAAATTAAGCAGCATTTTTCTGGAAGAGACAGGATCAATTAAACTTTTGTTTTAATCATGCAATCATTGTGGAGTGCGTGGTGAGGAATCACAATGACTGACACTGTCGTGTTTTGACTAACACTGTCTGTGAGCACACAACTCGAAAGTGAAAGGAACTACACACTGCTCTGACTGAACACATCAAACTGCCTATTTTCAAAGTGCATTTTACTTTCAAATTAAAGGTAAAGAGTTACTGGCCAACTCGGTCTGCAGAACAGTGCCAATGTGATGAAAGATGGCAGTTTTTAGCCAAGCTGCCAGCTGTGGTCAATGCCTGGTATTAGTGAATTTTAACAGCAGTTGTGAGAACTTGAAGAATGCAAAGGATTAGCCATCACTCGAGATTGGATTGGGGGAGGTGGGGAAATCATACAAATGCTAAAAATGTTCGAAGCTGCAAAGATTAAATAAAGGAACATATCAATTTGGAGCCACTGAATTACATCCAGCTGCGACAGTGAATTAAGAACCGATTAATGGCTAAAGCTTTTCTCCAGTTTGGATGCTGAAGCAAACTCATTAGGCTTTTAGAGTAGCTATAATGTGTGTACTGTGGGAACTGTTCAATGCTATTCAGGAGCCTCTAACTGTAAGCTCAGAGCATTTCCCGCAGAGCTTCTGATGCTATTTTCTTTATATAACATGTGTGCCTGAAAACCCAGCCAAAAACAAGCCCTTTGTTTTTCTACTTTGTTGTGGTCTCTCTCAGCTTTACGTTTCTTGAACACAGGTAAATAAACTCATAATCCAGATGGTGCAACAGATGTGAGAGCAGCACTCTGAAATCAACAGACAGTGGGCAATACTTTCCATTTTCTCTCTTAAACGCTAACTAATATGTAATTCGGAATCTCCGGTGTAGTTAGCATCTGCTCCCTTCGGCCAGCCAAAGGTTACAGGTGTTCCTGATGTCATTTCACAGTAAGGCGTGGGCCTCGCTGGTGAGCCAGTGCCCAGGCTCTAATCTCTCCCTACCACCCACCAGTTTTGTCGTGCTGGGCCTCCATGTGCTGTATCTTCTGTGTTAGCTCCTGCTCTCTCTGCTGGGCCTGAAGGGCTTGGGCCTTTGCTTCATTGCTAAAGCTCTGCTGCATGCTATCTTTTTCCAGTCTGCAAAACAGAGAGGAGACATACAGAAATGTCATTTGCAGGTACACAGACCCCTACCATTTCACCTTCATGCGTCGGAGAGAGGGTAGGTAGTAAACTGAAACACCAGAAGATAATCTTTCCGTGTTCTCTCCACCCCAGAGAGGCATAATCCGAATACACACCTCAGGTGCTCCGAGTGCAAGTGCAAGTGCAAGTGGACTGAAGCATGAACCCGTGAAATCAGGTTATGCCAACTGAACACTGGTTATTTTGCAACTTTAAAGCAAACAGACTTTTTTTTTTTTCTGTACCATTCATATAGCTTTGCACTGCTGTTCATCATTCATCTTTTGAATGGCGAGATTTCCCAAAGACTGGAATTCTAGGAAGAACATGACTTAATTCTTCATTAGGCAAAATGTAGAATCTTAAAAGGAAGTTCGTATGCCACCTTTGGTTTTCCTTCACAACAGAAGCTTTACTGCCGATACAATGCATGAGACTGTGTAGAGGCCAGCAAACACTTGCTTCCGTTAAATATGCTCCCTCACACATCGGGCTCTTTGGTGATATACACATGAATATGGAAGTGAATAACTTCCCTTGGCACTTTTTAATAAAATCTGGATCACTCTGCTGGAAACTGAAGGATGAAGACAATATGTTTATCCCATTGTGATAAGATATTGATCAATCCTGTTGGGTCAGTATCTAATCACAGTGGCTCCTAAGGAAAAAATTTTTCATTTGTTTGTTGTTGTATGGAGTGTGTGTGAGGGCATAGAGTCTTATGTAGCCTAGACTGGCGTTGAACTTGTCAAGTAGGTGAGAATTTTCTTGGATTTCTGATCCTTTTGCTCCCACCACCTAATTTCTGATATTATAGGCATGCACTACAATGCTCGTTTTTAATGAGGTACCAGGAACTCAACCCTGGGCTTCATGCATGCTAGATAAGCATTCAACTGAGCTAAACCTGCCCTTTAAGAGAAGCTTTCTAAACAAGTAGAAGCAGGGCAATGCTGGAAACTCTGTGGATACTGACAATGCACACACTGCTGTCATGAGAAACACGTGTTCAGTGGGCTCTTCGAGCTCTAGCTATGAGAAAGTGGTAGGGAGATTTACTTCAATTAAGTGACTCAGTTATTTCTAACTCCTGGTCTCCTTGTGGGCATTTCTCATCCATGCTGCTTTAGTTTACTAATTGAGATATTTACTGCCTAGCCTTTGCCAAACTAAAAATAAACAATTCCATAAAGCTATCGCTACCAGTCTATGTACCGCTGTGGAACTTCAATTCACTGGCTTCTAATTATAAAGCAACATAAGGAAAGCCTGTATTGAAATTGGTCAATGCATGTGGTAATGTTGTAGTGTAAAATTCCAGAATGAAAATACACCCACACCTCACTCAAATGGAATCATCGGGGGTCCATGCTAAATGTGAAATAAGGTCCCTTCTGGTACTTCTAACAACAACACCCCCCTGGATATGGTCCAAGGTCCTGTCTCACACTCGGTTCCAAACTAGTACATTGCAACAAATGGATAGTCAGACGAGGCTACTTTCTGCTTCCCCTTCACACCACGCATTTTCTGGCTAGAGATCATTGCACATGTTCCTTCCTCTTCCTGGAATTCCCTGATCCCTTCAGTGCCTCTGCATGATGCAGACTACTCCTTGAGGCATATCTCACAGATCTGCCCTTCTTGGGCCTCCATCTTCTAAATCAACTCATCTTCCCTAGGTGACCTCAATATGTGTTATGTGCACACCATTTGTGATTCATCAATTCTGGGTTTACACCCTGTCTCCTTCACCATTTTTGTTGTTCTCTACTCTGAGTCCAGCTCAGTGCTCGGCACACAAAAATAATTCAATTTTACAGTGTAATGCCTGTTAAATGACTGGATGTTCTTGTGCTCTGACCACAGGGGAAGAAAAAAGGATACAGTCTTTAGGGAAGCTGGAGGATATACTTATGTCTTAGCACAAGCAGGCAAAGACTTCTTGGGCATGCTCCTGAAGGAATGACTTGAGAAGTGTTCTCTGAATTCTGTGGCTCATTGGTAGTGTGCTTGACGAGCACACGAACGGTCATGGGAACCTCAGAGGTGCCAGATGGACAACAAAAAGAACCCTCTGGAAGGTTGGCGAGAAGGCTCAGCAGGTAAAGGGACTTGCTACACAAGCTTTACAATTTGAATTCGATCCCTGGAATCCACAAGATGGAAAGACATAAACTGACCCAAAAAGCTATCCTCTGATCTCCACATCTCATGTGTATGTGTGTAGATGTGGATGTGCATACACATAAAAAATAAATAAACACATAAAATTTAAAAGAGTCTCTGTATTCTTTCACTGAGCAGTCATGCCCAAGTCAGAGTGGGCTGAAGCAGATATTCAGGCTGGGAGATCTGGGGCTCTGAGGCCCGTAAAAATCACATGACCATAAAAATGTGATATTCAAAATCAATATACATCTAAGAAGGAAAAGCAGCACTTTTAATAAAAATACAAGGTAACAGTCATAACAGAGACTATGCCTTCCAAACTGAGACTTATAGTTTCCCAAAATAAAGAGCTGCCAACCGCACCAGCAATTTTCAGAATGAGAAGCTGCCTAATTACTGATACTCTAAATTGACTAAAGAAAAGAACCTCAGGCTTAATTGCAATTCTCTTTATAAAACAATTTAAAAGTCCCCTCTGCCAACAAAAGTTGCATTACATACCATCTTGTGTTTTTTCTATCCTTTCCTAACTGACTTCTACTTGAGAGAATATTTTTCACGAATAAAAGCATGGCATATTACTGCTTCCCGACCTCTTTCCCATACTCCTTTCCTTTGCTGCCCTAACCCCTTAAAGGCTCTTTTTGCTTTCTAAGTTTCTTATGAAACAATGGGATATTGGAGATGAAAGGGAATCTTAATTTGTTTCATGTAAGCTTTTCACATTAGAGTTGAATAACAACAACAACAAAACGCAATCCACATGAAAACTTTAAGGGTCATAGTCTCTGTTCTTAAAACACTAACAATCTCAACAAACACGATTTTTAAAAGGAGCAAGTACTCTATAGGAACGATACCTTTATTCATCAAGTTATCTCTAGCATCTGCAATCCATGTATGTGCTAGCTATGGTAAAAGCAGAACTAAAAGGAGTGACCAGTTACTGGCTAGGCTTCAAACATACACTAAGAATAAAACTACTTAGTATTTTTTTCTAATTATAGTTTTTGTATTTTCTAAAAACAGCTATAATGATGTTTATAATTCTGTTTCCATGTCATCTTAAAGTGAAACAGAACAAAAATGAACTTGTCAAATGGTTTTCTTAAGTATACTTTAATGTTTCAGCTAGACCAGGAAGCTGAGAGTATGTGATAATCTTCAAGTTCAACTATCACTTGATGTGGAAGTGCAGAGTGTCTTCTGTCTACACACAAGTAGTGGATTCCCCACAAATATCTGGAAGTTGTGGAGACAGAGGCACCCTTTCTATCTTTCCCATCTCTAGCTGTCTTGTTCCTGAGATCTGAAGTGTGCTAGTATTACATATATGATCTTTTGGCATTACATACAAAATGTCTATTTTTAAAGAATAATACAAAGCACTTGGTGGCAGTAGCATATCTACTGTTGGAGAAAAACTTTCACGTGACTGGGAAATAGCTCAATGGCAAAGTGTTTGCCTAATATTTCCATTGCCAGCATCATCACCCCCCCCCCACCCCCACCACCATCATACAACCACAGCACTTTGTTTGGAAGATTTAAGACACATTTACTAGTAAAACAAACAAAAGAATAAAAATTCCTGAAGGAGTGTAGAAAAGAGTAGTTAAGAGGAGTTTGATGCTGATGGGCCTTTGGACATGTGAGATCTATTTGTCCCCAAACTGGAGATCATATATGATCAGCATACTGGAAAGTATCTACCAATACTTCTTGGAGTTGGTTAAACAATTTTCAGTATGGGTATATCCACTACAGGCTATTGTCAATCACCTTTATGACCATGTGATATAAGGTACTCCTATTATAGATGGGTTGGGTAGGTTGTCCCGGGCTTCTCTTCTGTGAAGTTAATGTGTTTTGTCCTTTGCACTTAATAGGCAATAGGAAGATGCTATCTCATTCCACACCAAACTCTCACCTACCAGTTCTGCATCTAGTGATACCTTTTTTCTCTATCACTCTCTTTACATATAATAGTTAACAATGTCCTGTGTGGAAGAATGCTCATTTCTAGTTCATTAATCTACTGATATCAACTTGGAATTCTTGATTCTCATTTTATTTCATGGATTTTAGTCCATTATGATCAATATAATTTTCACTTGTAGGTTCAACTCATTCTGATTAGGGTAATGGCTTCCTCTTTAAACTGGTTACAGTGTAACCTGCCTCCATCAGCCTTGTATATTCTGAGGCTCATCTTGGCTATCTTTTTACTGTCTTGGAACCCACAATTGTCCAAGAAGAGTCACTGCTTCTAGATCACCTTATACATATAGCTGTGCAAATAGTAATATAAACATTTGCATGTATGTGTCCATATGAATAAACTAACATTTTCAAACACAACCCAACAACCTAGACAGAACCCAGTCTCCTTTCTGGAACTGTGCTCAATAGTATAAATAGATAAATTTTGTGCTCAATAGTAAGAAACTTGGCTCCTATTATTTTCAACATATTTACTCATTTGTTCAAACTTGGAAGCCACAGGAAGTTTCAAAACTGCTAATCTATAGGAAGCATATCCACTAGTAACTAGAATTCAATATTTGCTTACAGTCTTGTTTCCGTGATTCTTCTTGCTAACACATACATACCATTTGCAGCTGATTCTGTCTGTATTTTAGGAAAATGATAACATAAGAGATCGTGGAGAACAGTAGAAAGTCTGCAGAATGAAAGGGTCAGAAAATGGGATGGACCTCATTATTTATGTGATCACAGACAAGTATTTCTTCAATCCTGGATTCTTCATTCAAATAAACAAATTTGTTTTTAAAAAATTAGGATGGATTGGTTATTATAGCAAGCCAGTATATATTTTTTCTTTTGCATGCATGTGTGTGTGCACATGTATGTGGTATGTGTGCACACACGTGTGTATATGTGAGGGAGTATAAAAGAAGGAACTTGAGTGTGTGTGTGCCAGTGGAGGCCCAAGGATGACATCAGGAATCATCCTGTGTTGAACTTACAGCTTATTGCTTTCTCCACGCTGTCTTCTACGGCTGGAACTAAATGAAATGGCCGCTGCCATTTCTTCCTGGCATTTGTATGTGAGATCCTGGGATCTGAACTCAGATCTTTTTGCTTACAAGGCAAAGGTTCTAACCACTGAGCCATCTCAGCCCATAAGCTAGTATTTATTAATGTTTATCATAAACTACAGTCTTTCCCTGTAATCTTTAAATTAACCCTGCCCCTAACTAAGGTGAGTTCTCATATTATTTTCATTTTACAGATGAGGAAATAGTGATTCACTACTCTTCAATGGCTATTAAAGGAGAAGCAGAGAAATCTGAGTTGAAAAGACTCTGATTGCATCTCACTTATCTATAGTGTGTGAGCTCCACATAATACTTTTTGACAGCCGATCACAAGTTAGTTCTCCTTTCCCACTCGCTCTGTATGCGGAGACAACATCAATTAGTTATATGCGAAAACACTGAAACTTCAAGCTTGTTACAGGCTCCTCAAAAACGCAGTATATGCACATATATATGGAAAGCATCTACACGGAGAACTGGGTGAGCCCTTTGTTTTGGTCACAAATGTATTCTAAGAACCGGGACAGTACCTGGTATAGCTGTGTAGTCAACAAATATCTGCTTAGCAAATGAGTGAATGAATGAGTGAGTGAACAATGTAACGTCCTAAACATCCCCACCCAGATCCAAATATTGTTCCTACTGAACTGAAACAATGATGAGAAAGATCCCTATGTTGAACAAGAATTTAATTTATTATCATTGAAAATAATAGGGAAACAAAACAGTCACAATATTAGCAGACAGCATGATATTTTCCCAGCTTTGGGGAAGAATCCAGTTACTGTTGGCAGTAAACGGGTACTATAATCTCATATTTGAGCAAATCTAGAAACTTGAACAATGAAAGGCCTTGGGCCCTACAATCTCTCTTTCTCAAGTATGCAAAAAAATTAATGACATTCTCCATATTTCCTTTGAGTAAATGATTTCCACTGTCTTTGCTGCAAAGTGTGTCAGAACTTTAAGTGCAATGTTGAAATATGAGCTTCAGATCCAAGCATGAGTCACTTCTTGGAAAGAAAGCAGAAACTGAAAGGAGGTCAATTTCTTTCAAGGGAATATACACAAAGGAAAGGAAATATTTAACAGAAACATCCCTAAAAATAAATTTTCCTCCAAAAATGTTCTTACTGTAGCTCCAAAAGAATTTGAAAACTTACCTTCGAGGCAAAGGCGGTTATGCGTGCCTAGACGCTACCTGTTTGTTACACCTGTTCAACTCATGTTTACTCATAATCTTGTGGGGGGAGCACGCGCACATGCATATGTATGTGTATACGCATCAGAGAATGAAATCCCTGGGCTCACACACACTGGGTAGAGCTACCCCTGAGCCACGCCAGCCCTTATTTAAAATTGACCTACAGACCCTGTTGCTTCATCTTTTCCAGGGCTGTTCTCTGACTTACAAGGCATAGTCACAACATTTATCTTCCTTTTTTTCCAACCAATTCTGGGAGACAGGGACTTGCAGGAAATGCCCCCTCTTTGACAGAGAAAGTAGCTCAGGGATATAGATTTCTTGAAAGCCATCCACCCAGACAGCGCCAGAGCTGAAACCACACCTGTCTTCCCCTGTAAGCCCAGGTCCTTTCCAGTCCATGAACCTGCTTCACACGTGAAAGATTCATGTAATCAGACAGGGTAATACTCATCCATTCAACAAATGCTTAAGCCACGACTCTGTGCCAAACATAAAAGTATGGAGATAAATCAGTACACAAGACCCAGACCATACCACCAAAGTTCACGGTCTAGTCAACACAGTGCACAAGTTTCTTTAAAGGACAATCATGAAAGTACGGAACTGTTAAAACAGGGCTAAATTTCTACTGTCACACAGGTGGGTGGGGCAGGAGCAAAGGAGTGGCTAGGGACAGTGAGGGAGGCTATCAGGAGACTTACAAATTTACAGGCTGAAAATCTGAGTACCAATCCGTCTAACAAAGAAGGAGAAGCAAATTGTGACAAGTCAAGTGGACGGCATGTGCAAAGACCAGGGAAAGAGCGAGAGCCAGGTGCCTTGGGAAACTGGAATAATTCTGGCACGATGGGAGCTGGAGTATATATGTTGTGGGGTAGCAGTGAGCAGTTGGTGGAGGGGAGGTTATTGAGGAAAGATGAGAGTAGAAATGGAGGCAGAAGCCAGAACTTGAAGCTATTTTTAAGGCCCTCATCCCGAGGGAACTAGGAAGCCAATGTAGGGTTTTAAGCAGGGGAGTGTTGTGATCACACCCGTGCTTGAGAAAGATCACTCTGGCGGCAGCGAGGGAACAGATGGGGAAGGGACAACATTAGAAGCAGGGAAAGCACTTATTACTACAGCAATAGTAAGAGCAATTTCTATCATGGTTTCTTTCCACGTGGTAGATACCGCAGGTACACGCTAAGGCTAAATGGCCATCAAATGTACACTTCACTAGTTTTCAACTTCACTTCACTTTCACTGGCTCAGGGGTATCTAATGCATTAAGTGGCTATATAGACAAAGTTCCTGAGATCTCACAAAGCATTCCTGTGCCCTGCCTTACAGTACCATGTGCCTACTGTTCCAGACTAAAGAATGAAGCTAGATCTGCTATTGCATAAAATATATTTAAAAATGATTTTGCTCTTGCATCTTCACATTGTCAGAAATGTTTGTTTTCCACCTATAATTTATATATGCTAAGTGGATGACTTTTGTACATTCTTGCTTTTTGGAAAATATCAACTTACCTATTCCTATTCTCAATCCCTCTGGTGTCAATCAGACAGCAGTAAGATCAACATATAATTGTCTATTATCTGAAAATGAATATTCATCATTTTAAAATTGAATAGTTGATTGAAGAGCTTCTATTCTATTATTAGAATGTTTTAGAAATTGGTTTATAGGCAAGGTGACTAAATGGGGAATATGTCGATTCCTTTGTGGCTATCAAACTTGTTGAGAAATATGCTAAAACTGCAAGCATTAATATAAAGTACATTTTATGAAAATTACTTCTCAAATATCATAGAATAATGCACCATTATTTGGAGTGTTGGAAGACGTACTCCACAGGAGAGAATTCCTGGTATGCCATTCTAATAGAAATTTGTTTAAAATATATTAAGTATACCAATGTTTTCTTAAGTCATTTATACCAAATACAGCAAATACAGTTAAAACTCATAAGTTGAATAAGATGCCCTCATAAAGTGACATATCTCAGTTTGTAGCTATATTCAAGTAGCAAAATTAGGCAGAAGTTTCAGTACATAGAGATGACTGTAATGCAGACAGTAGAATCCCATTACTGCTGATCTGGGAGCTCCAACATTCAGCGTGCTTGTTAGGAACTGGTCTTGTGGCCACTGATTACTAGTTTCAGCTTGGCCACACAAGCAGCAGCCACTTTTAAGGCTGGGGTGACATTTCTGTCACCTCTTCATTATGGACCTGAGGGGGATGAAACTGACCTGTTCTCAGCGTCCCCACCGACTCACTCTCCAAATGAGGAAAGCACTCTATTGTCAACAGTTGACTCGGTCCTTTTCTTCATCACAACGCTTTGCCCTGAGCTGCTTCATTATTTGACATTCTTTCTGTGTAGTTGGCTTGTGAGCATCGCTACCTATGCTTTTCAATGGTTCCTCCTGCTCAGGATGTGCTTTCCAGGATGTGCTGCCTTTTCTGACCCAAGGACCTTTCCTGGCCCCCGATCTTTCTACAAACTCACATCCACAAGATTCTGGCCCTGAGCTTACTCCATGCTCTAAGAGGAGGAATTGAAGCCAGTGAAATCCTACAATACCTCTGAGAACAATGATGTGCCTTGGGTCACTTTTCCTTTATCCCACCATTGGGCGGGGTCACTCTTTTGAACACAAAGAAGCAGAAGTCGTGAAAATGGGCTCTGGTGTCCACTGGTGTTTCCAGTGTTAGTCGTGTGCCTAAGTCAGCCACATTGTCTACTGAATGACAAAATGGGATAGATAACAGTAGCTCTCTATATAGAGCTATACAGCTCATAAAATATTGGTATCACACTTCCATAGTAAGTTCTAAAGTTGTAACGAACAGCACAATTACACGTACTATTTCCTAGAAAGTGATTATTCAAAGTGAGAGAATCAATGTAACAATACTAAAGACAATCGGCCTTGACAAAGTAAAGATTTTCCTGTTCGTTTTGCTGCTACATGAAAAAGGTGGCATTGTACAGCAGATGTACTCTTGGGCTTCAGGCACACATAGACCCAGACCTGAGTCCCGGCTCCACTTGTGTACTAATTGTGTGTCATCTAAGGGAAACATCATCTCAGTAAGCTTTAGTGTTCCCATTCATAAAATATCATCAACGACCTCCAGTCTGGAACATAACTTGAGAGATGTCCAATTCAATGAATGGATTGGCATTGAGCTATTTCTTTATTAAATTTACTTTCTACAGCTAATATGTCAAGGATTGGGTAATGGGATCTAGACCTTTTTACAATGAACAAAATTTTGTTACATTCAGGACATTAAGAAGTCCAAGAATAAGAGGTTGGCAATCTGTCAAGAATCTCCTTACTGTCTCATTCCATGGAAGAAGGCAAAAGAACAGGACGGGAAGGGGGAGTGAGAGGGGAAGAGAGAGAGAGAGAGAGAGAGAGAGAGGAAAGGAGAAATAAACTTTTCCTTCTATGTAGAATATAGACTATGACACTGGCACATTACCTGCTCCTCACAGAGCAGCCACAAGTGGCAGCTGCTCATCTTACTCTTCCTCAGAGACCATCAGAAAAGGACTAGTCAAGGCCAGGGCTAGCTACAGCTACTGTATCAAAGGAAAAATGGACGTGACTTTCCATTTTATGGAAAGACCCCATAAAAGTAGAATCCAGCATTTAAGTTCACGACAACACAGCTGTGTTCTCTGTTGTCGTATATTGTGGGGAAACTGAGTGACTAAAGTTTACAGCTAATATGGCAAACAGTAGCTACAGGTGACTACTAAGCCTCTGAAATGGGCTAGATGGAATCAATATGGGCTGTAGTGTGAAACAGACTCTGATATGGGAGGGAACAAGGCAGAGAGAAAGGCAAAAATATCTCTAATAACTTGTTATTTCGATAACATGAAGAAAATAGTACTACTTTACAAAAACTGGATTAAATAAGCCACATTATTAGCTAAGATTAATTTGTTCCTTTTACTTTCTATTTTAAAATATGACTTAAATTTTTTTAATTTTATACATGGTTTGCACTTATGACTTCCATGTGTCTCTCATGCTGGTCTGAGCTGGCAACTTCTTGTCTACCTTGAATATGTTTAACTCAGCTAGTCATCATCACTTAAAAAGAGATACATAGATGAATTCTGAGAACAACTAAGGCTGAAGTAGTACCACATTACACAAAAATAAGTAGTAAGGCAGTATGTAATTAGTAAGTGAATATGCAGCTAAATAGCAGGATGTGTGCCTGATGTGAGGCCTGGCTTCCATCCCTAGCACCACCATAAAAAAGTAAAAGATATTTCTTTGAAAATTAGATCTGATTTGAAGTAAGTCTCAAAATGCACAGTCATGTTTAAAATGAAATTATAAACCACATTTAAAAAATTTTTCAATGAAAGAAAAGTGGACACTTGTGTACAATGGATTGCAGACCCTATACAGTCAGATGATATTTGACATTATATTGTCTTTAAATTTACTCAGAGACCACGTAGTTCTATCAGTTAGCCAAGAGTTTGTAAACCACTGTATTGGCTAACGAGTTGATTGGCTGCCTTTGCCTTGTCACTGATTATACACCGCTACCTGCACCCTGAGGAATACAAAAAAGCTAGTGAATAGTTTCAAGCTTCCATAAAGATTGCTAGAGTTGAGTTTTCTGGAAGAAATAGAATTTGAAAATCCAGAAAGGAAGGTGAGCAGAAGAGCACAAAAGGCACAACAGTAAGTTCTTTTGAGAATCCCAATTCCAGTCATTATCATTACAAGATGTTTTGGGCAGGAGAGATGGCTCAGGGGTTAAGACTATGTCTTACAAGCAGAAGTTCCCAAGTTCAGATCCCAGATCCCACACAAAAACTCCAGGTAGAAACAGCCGTGGTGGGCAGAGTCTGGAAAATCCCAGAGTGAAGAAAAAAAAGGAGATAAAAGCAGTCCAGGATGATTCCTGAAGTCACCCTTGGTCCTCCACAGGAACACACAGTGCCTTCTGATACACACACACACAAATTAATAGAAAAACTGGTAAAAGCGGCTTGAAATAACTATAAATTACAGACACCTTCCACTGAATTTGCAGAAAAAGTTAACACATTGTAAGTGCTACACTTCTAAACTTTTAAAGTTTACTTAATATCCACAAATGGCTCCATTTCTGCAGATTATAGAAAAGGAGCCACAGAGAGGGAAGCCGGCTGTGCTGCGTGTTGAATGGACAAAAGGCACACCGCATAGTCTGTCTTTAGGGCCATCTTATAAACTGGTGCCAACTATTGTGGTCCAGAGATTGTATCCCTACCAACATTTTATTCCATAAAACCCTTTTCGAAGAATAGCACTTTGAAAAGCACTAAATGCCCTCTTATTATTTAAATGGCAAAGCCATGTTCAAGGACTCAAGGAGCTTCCAGTGAAATGGCTCTGGGGTCAGGAACTGATGCCCACTCTGCAGTGGGGGTAAAGATGCTGCCCACCCTGCAGTCCCATTTCAGAGGAAGGACTAGGCTGGAAATGGGAAGTTACCTATGTACCTTCTCTTTCTATGAATGACATGGATTATCAAGAATTTAAACAGAGGTGGGGAAGAAAAAGGGATGATGTGTTGATGAGAAATAAGAGTCAATTATTCCCCCATGAGCATTTTTATGGGTCCTAACAGAAATTAATTTACACTGGTTTTTCTTAAAGTAGATTCTTAAAAGTCTGACTCCTGGGAGATGTGAAGAGATTTAATAGAAAAATTTTCCAATGGGACCACTGCAAACTAACTAAATTCTACCCTGAGAGATTGGTAACAACAGAATACTGAAAGCTTAGAGCAACTTTGCAAGTAAGAACCTGTTCAGACTCTTAACTTTCCAAAAGGAATTGACCAAGAAACTTTTCCTTCTCCTCTTGTCCTTCGTCCTCCTCTTCTCTTGAAATGGTGTAATGGCTGCAGGTGCCTGGAGCCTAGTGGCCCAGTTAGTGTCCCAGCTCCACGGAAGGGTGTTTTTAGCCTTTGTGTATTTCAGTTTCCTTACATAGTCCAAAGAGAACATACATTGGCTTTCTGTGATAGACTGTGGGAGAATTATACAATGGATTTTAAGACATTGACTTAGACATGTCACATTATTGAGTCTAAAGAAATAAATAATGTTTAGAAAACAGGAAGAGAAGTAGACTTAGGGCAAGGAGATGAAAATTCTTCCTCTTGCTACTCATTAACTGTTGGCCTTGGGGAAGTCCCCAGCTTGTCCGCATTTCAGTCCCCACCTATTACAGGAAGTGTTAGACCAGGTGGATAGCCTTATTAATCCTTCATTTTCATCTTCAGCTATGACTGTTATATTGTTTTCTAGGTTTTACATACACACAAGAATGCATCTAACTATATAAACTCATAAGCTTTTTCTACCAGCTTATAAAATACCTGTAAAGAAGGATAAAGGCTTCTTCATTTTATAACTTTAAAAGGTGCTTAGTGCAGTTGGAATAGAACGTGTGCTCCGTAAATGAATGAATCACTACTTAACTACAAGCAATCCATTACCTTCTCTTGAAAGAACTGGCAAGAGCCTTATAATAAAAGTCAATGGATTGATATATTTCTGGGAAGTGATCAATTAACGAATAATATAAAATTAAATTTATGGTTTAAATAATAAATCATATCAATAACTGCTGCAGGGTCATTGTTTTCTTAATCTTTCAATTTGGATCACATAATTCAGGGAAGTTCAAGTAAGTAGCATTATCTGACAAAATAGCAATGACACTGTTTCTGTTACAATAAAAAACAAAATGGCAAAATGAGTCATTATAATTGAAGCAAATGTATTCTTAATAAATTTAAGTAAAATTTGAAATCACTTACTATTGTTCCTCCAAAAAACATAGCTGTATGTAAGCCTTATCCAAACTTAAAAAAAAAAAAAAAAAGAGCAAAAGTGTTTATGTTCTTGGACAAACAGAAGTTAAAAAACATCTTTATTAACTACTCATCAAATTTTAATTCTTAACATTGGCTGACAAAAGCATGCCATAGATCATAGACACTACTTCCAAACCCAGCTTTGCTCTGATGCAGTCTCTCTGATTCAGTCTTTGCCTCGGTGTGTTCATTATTTGTGACAATGTGCCGAAATTTGCATGGGTGATTTAGAGCCTCAAAAGCTCACATGAATTGTGCATTTTTATTGTGTTACTTGGTGAGTACTTCCTCCTCCACTGGAATGGCCTTGTTGGCAATGTGATTCAGGAAACTTTTCAAGAATAATGTGGTAGACTAGGTTCACCTAAGTGGCCTGTGTGGTGCGACAAACAGACTGCTAGAAGGATGTCTTTAGTTCACAGAGCAGAAAGTTTAACAGTCAAGAAAACGAGCATGCCCTCTGTTCTTGTTCCACTCTACGCTGCTTTGCTGTAAATTGTACTTGAGGTTGCAGGTGTCTGCCTGGAGGCAGGTCACGGAAAGTCCAGGAAAACCAGGGCAACCTCAACAGCAGAACTTAACCTGCGGACTGTGGCAAGCAAGCAGGGATTTTTTTTTAAAGAGCATTCTCCTCACTGAAACACCACACCGGACCTCATGAAATGAACAGAGACTCGAAACAACAAAAACAACCAACAGCATCTATTCTAACATTGCAGATTTCTTAGATATTACAGATGTCACCCAACACTGCATGCATTTGCTTCCCATATGTGAACAAAACTGAGGCATCGCAGGATGAATTTGAATGGAATGTTAACCTTCTCTTAAGTTTTTTTTTTTCTTTTCTTAGCTGACGACACAATTTTAGTATTATCACAACGGAGCTTCTAGCTGGAAAAAAATAAAATTAATGGCTGGATAAAAAAAGCTTGGAAACTTAAAAAATAAACAACTTTCAAATATCTATACTTGATGGTGTCAAGAGCCAAGATGAATGTATTTCAATTGCAACTTCCAAACTCAACTCACAAATTACTACCATTATGCTAAGTGTTAGCTACCCCACTGTGCAGTTTTGCTTTGTGAATTTTTACCTTCCTCTATGAACACTTTTAGCCACTGATCGCACAGCCTTTCAATGTTTTCTGCCTTTTCCTTTAAATAAACTGGCTCTGGCTCCTTCCATCTGGTTCCCCTTCCGTCAGCAACCCTGCACCTGTTCACACCTCCTCTCCTGTTGGATGCCACTGAACATTTCCTCCTCTGCCAGGGCTATTCTGGCACTCGCAACCTTTCTGTCATTCAATCCATCTGTCAGAAGTGAACTTTGTTTACCGCAAGCTTCTGCTTTCTTCTTCAAGAAGCAAAGCCCCTCAAGGTCATTGTCAAATGAACTGTCGGCATGGATTTAAATCCTCTACTGCCAACCGGCAGAAGATGAAGTTCTGTTGTGCAATGTACTTGTGAAAATTACTTTTGGGTTCGAGAAGACAATAATTTGGAGTCAAAGTAGTAAAGAGGGGGTGTTTTAATGATCATTTGTAGAACCAGACAGCTGATATGTATTTTCTGCATGTGTGTCTGCACTTCTCATTATACTGAGTATGAACTATATGTATAAGAAGCAAAATAAAAGTTTAAAAGTGAAATCAAAATATCACAAACAAGCTTATGCTATGTAAAAAATGCTTCATACTATGTAGCATTAACTTGAGGAATAAATATTTTCACTAATGAATTAGCCAAGGGAGAAAATATTCCAATGAAGAAATTTTCCACTGAAAGGCTTAAAATGTACAAATGTGGACCATTTCAGTTATAAACTATGCATGAACGCGATCCCACTGAGGCTTTGAAAAACTTATTAACCCATAATAGACACTTCAATTTATGTATGTTTTAAATTCCTGCATTTAAAAATAAGATTCTTCTTAAATATTCAAATATATGCTGCCAAACAAACATAATCCACCTAAAGAAATATAAATTGAATGAACAGATCAGTTCTGTGGAAAAAAATCATGTCATAGAAATAAAATGGAAGTTAGACTTTCAGATGTACATATTCTGTGTCATCTGTAGCTACTGAGCACTGTCTCATAAATCACACCAAAAAAAAACAAAAACAAAAACAAAACAAAACCTTCCTATTTATTTACCAGTAGTTTAAATAATAATATTCTGCAAGTAAAAGAAAAGCCAATGACCTTATTCGAATTTCTCAATTTAGACTCAAAAGGAAAGATTATTTCTTTGGAGAAAAGTAAAAATACAACCACAGCACTGTTCCAAATGTACAGCTAAATGAGGTGCCAATGATACTCACTCACAAAGCTGCTAGGATTGTTTCTGAGACAGCACTATAATCTTACTGCGTAGGCTTATAGTAAATTCATTATATTCTGCAAAATCTTATAAATTCTTTCAAAAATAAAAATTATGGCTTGAAAAAATAGTCAAGAAAACATAGAATCTAAAATCTGAATCTTAGAGGGTTGACTACTTATTCAATTTATAAAAAAAATATTTTCTCACAGTAGTTTCTTTGGACATGTTAAAGAAAATTATTGTGCTGTTAAGAAGAGCAAAACCTTTTAGCTTAAAAATCCAAATTAACACATTCTTCGCTCTAATTTCTATTATATAAAATAGGTCTACTATCATTTAAGTCCTTCTAATGTAACATGCAATTATATTTAGTGTTTGGATTTTTGTACTCAAAATCTGAGTATTCTATTTATAAGTCTCCCTAAAGCATAACTTCTAAGTGATTTCTTTTTTATGTAGGAAAAATTCCAAGAATGTTATCTAATTTACCAGCTAGTTTGTTAATACTTTGCTGACTATTTTTTTTCCTTTAGTGTAATCTGTGTTTGACACAGTTTGGTTACCTGGATCCCTGCTTCTGACCAGCACTGAGGGCGTGCTGGTAATCAGATCACTTCTGGGGTCTGATTTGCTATGTGAAAGACAGAAGCCTTTACCAAAATGCTAGTTTAATAGAGAATGCTTAACAACAGGAAGGAAACAAATCTCCCTTCTTAGGAAACTGTTCCAAAACACACTGATAGCATTCTTTAGGAAACCGGTATGATAAAAACATAAACAAATGGGAAAAAAAGCCCACTCAGCTTTAACATCACTTAAGCCACACAGGATGCAGGAATGAGCACACGTTCCCTTTCACAGACATGTAAGGAAAAGAAAAGGGAAGCAATGTCATGGTTACTTTTACAGATACTAATTTAGGCACTCAGAGGACACAAATATTTGTCTGCTTAATATGTACTATGCTTATTTTATCTTTGAAACAGAAAAAGTAGGGAGGAGAAAGTTTAGCTTGCTAACAACACCTGAGCCACAGCCTGTGCAGAGAAGAAAGCAGCCGCGCTGGAGCCAGGCTGCCGGGGTGCGGCGGAGAGGAGGGAGCGTTTCTAAGGGCACTGCTAGGTGAAGACAGCAGCTAATGTCCTTCACATTCTTTCACATCAGCTTTCCTAAAGCAGCATATGGAAAGAGGAGGAAAGGTAACATACTTAAACTTCTTAATAAAGAAGTGACCTTAATTCGCTTCACTCTCAATGAGCCTAGCAGTTCTGCTTTTCTAAGATTTGCAAATGATGAAGATACTGTTATTTTCCTCTTGTTTATTGTTTTTTGCCTGCCAATGTTTTTTTAATGGAGAATACTTCTTTTTTTTCCCCATCCTCTTCTTCAGTTACCTTTCAGCAAGACTTTCTCTTGGATGTGCAAATATTTGCAGGACTTCAGGGACAAAAAAGAACTGAGCCATTTTATAAACTTGATGAGGGGGAACAATTTGCGAGATTCTCTTAAGAGTAAGAAGAGGCTAAATGACAACTTTAAATCTGCCACAACCACTTACTAATGTGCTGCGATATCAAATAAGTCTAATTTTTTGACAGCACCAAATTAGATTTATTGCAGAAACTGCTGCATAAATAGCATATGGCTATGTTATACCACCTATTCGAAATCCTGGTTATGTTGCCCCCTCCCCCTCTAAAATAATTAATTTGAGCCAAGCTCAAACCGTCTGCAAAAAAGAGGAAAAATACACTAGTTCAAAAACAGATGTAAGAGATCTGGATTTTTTTGTCAAAGTCATTTTAGCATGAATGTAGTAAGTCATAAAGAATAATGACTCCTTAATAAGAAATTAAGTTTCATACGTTAGTTTTTCATTTCTTGCTGAGTGAATTGACTTTTTTTTTTTTTTTTTTGCTTTAAGGTTTTTGGCTTTAAATTATGCTTATATTTTGGTGTTGAATCCACACTTTACACGGGGCAAAAAGAAAGAGCAAGTGGCTCTGAATCAAACATAGCTTGAATTAGGTTACAAAGAACTATTAAGGAGAAATGCATGTATCATATGGTTGCTTTTAGTTCTCATTTGTGAAAGACATATGTGGTAGAAATTGTATCAAAAAGTCTTTTCTAATTTTAACCACAGCCTTGATACTGAAAAGATGCATAAAATATATAAAGTGATCCCTCCACGTGCCACACCGGAGACTAGAACAGCAGAGCCTTACGAGCTGCAAAAATCAAAGTTCCACCGAAGATGACATTGAAACCTCATGCCGCAAATTCAGATGGACAGTTCCTCCTTTCTCCGTCTCTCCGCTAATAACCCCCCCCCCCACGCACACACACGTGTCCAAGTTTGACACAATCCAACTTAATTCTCTTTTTGGAACAAAAGTTTCAGTTCTTCCAAGGATGGGAAAGACACTACAAGGTCTTATCTCAGGCCAATGGGCACACCACTGCAAACATCATGGAACTCGGCTACCCGCAGACTCCCTCTCTGTGGTCAGTCTTCCCAGCTGCCCTATCTGTTACTGTCTGATTAGTTCTGCTAAGGAGCCCCTCCCCTGCCAGCTTTCAGTGCCATCTGTTCTACACAAGATGGCTGCTGCCCAGCACCCTAACACTGCCCTCCTACCTGGCAGCCGGCTACCATCCTTACCCCAAAGTGCTAACACAGGTTCTCACTGCTGGCAGAGTCAGGGTTTCATTACTACTACTTTGACAAGTGCAGGGTTGTTTGTAATTTCTCTTTTATCCTGATTTTGATTGTACAACCACCTCCCACTGATTCCGTTTGCTTCAGTTTTGTTGCTCACAGATTTTACTCTCCACATTAATCTCCCTCTGGCATGTTACTGCATCTGTTCCCTTTTTTATTATTAATTTTCAAATTCCCACCATTTTTGACAAAAAGGAGGTAATCTACACTCTGTTTCTGCCCATTTCATTTTCTTTAATTTGGAAGATAAGTATGAAAGCATGCCAAAGAAGTTAATTCTCCGTTAACAGTTTATTTTCTGGCACCCCTAAGCCTTTGTATATGAAAAACAGATAGGAATGAATGTTGACTGAATCACAGCAACATAGTCACAGCCATTCCCGACTCTAATGAAAAGCAAACGTGTGAAACAGCACCTAAAAAGTTTATTAGTTACTCGAGTTGCCTCATGCGGTCATTCCTCCTGCTACTCCTGACAGATATTCTTTTTGCAAAGCAGTCGGGTTGCAGAAGCTGCGTGTGGGTTCCTCTGTGGTTCTGACACGGGTTTCCTAGTCACTGGAGATGGATTTTATTATTCCTTAATAGAATTATCATCTTTCTTCAGCCCAAACATTGTTGACCAATTGACTAGCTAAAGATTGTAAATAAATGACTGGTTTTTCAGAAATAGGTAAAGAACAGAGAATTCCCATCTGTGCAGAAAGCAGAATTTGAAGAGTCCCTTGGTTTTAAAAAGATTGCATCAGAAAGGGAAAGATGGTTCTCTCTCAAGACAAAGACAACTAAGCTTTAGAAAGCAGGAAGTTCTCTATTTGACAGCAGACTCTTTATGTCCCTAATTTGGCAACACCATAACCTTGCCAAACAAGGGCTACAGTTAGTAGATCATGACCTTCACTGCCTTGAAGTTTCCTATATGGAACGTACACTGTGGAAGTTTCCTATATGGAACATTCATATTGTGACAACTAATTATTGTGCTTGGATTCATAGTAAGAGCTCTGAAGTCCCTGGATAGATTAAACTCTCAGGTTTACCGAACCCGGGCATGTTGGAGTGAGCGTACAGGTTCACAGGCTTCACAAGGTCTCAGTGCAGCTCTGCAGGCAATAGCAGTGGGAGAGTCTTCCAAGACGACAGATCTAGGGCAAGTCAAGACATCAAGTGGTGTCCAGCTGGCCACATAATCTTCCAGATCAGCTTCCGGCAAGCCTGTGCAAGGTCAAGACCACTTATAACCCCTACTCCTTAACACCCTCCAGACCCCTGCATGTGCTACTTCAGTTTGTAGATTTTGTTTGCTGACATAGGTACATGTTCAATAACCACCTTTGAGAGCATTCTTCTGATAAAACTCTTGAACACAGTGAATTCTGTGAACACAGTGAATTCTGTAGAAGGCTGCGCTGTTTGCTGGGGCATCCTTTCTGGAGAAGGAATACTTCTAGACCCCGAGACCCAAGCAACCCATTCCCCTTCCAGCCCAGGGCTTGGGCAGGCAGGAAACACTTGGTCCTCTACCAGGTGACACTGTGCTTGCTGCAAGAGGTCACACTGGAGCACAGACTTTCTCTAGACTAGGTGGACAGGCAGGCTGCACTTAGCTGTTTCTGAACCTACTCAGCAGCTGCTTGAGGCCGACACTGACTTTACTCCAGGGGGCAGTGGCACGTCCCACAAAGCTGACTTCAGATAAGTCACTGAGAAGACTCCCAGTTTCTTACACCTTCTTAGGGTCTGTTTTTAATTCTTGGATTTATCAACCATTGACTCACTTGTGGCTGTCAAGGCAGCATGAAATAATAAATGAAATGTCTAATAGTTGACCTACTGAGCAAACCCAGTCAGGAAGAGATAGCTAAGAAGAAATTAAACTTCATCGAGTCAATGGCTTGTTTTTCCTTAAAATAATCCTGGAGAGCAGGACTTTTTTCAGAAACCTGCTGCGATTTGGAGGTATTGTGAAAATCATTCGAAGCTTTGGCCTTCTCTGCCTTCTGTTTGTACAGAACCTGATGCTCATGGCTTGAGTCATGCAAGTGGCGTGGCAATACTTTCTCGCTTTCCTCTGGGCTTCTTCAGAAAATGAGTTGGCTCCTGCTGCCACCATGCTCCAGGCTGTGGGCCTGAGTGGCAGGGGAGAAGAGAGCATCCCCGACGTAAATTTTCATTACACGCACATTTGGGAGTTGCAGAGGGGCGAGCCAGGGAACGTTAAGCAGAACCTGCAGACACACATTTCCTGGCAGCTTTGGCCTCCAACCTCTTTGCCTGGGGCCACACTGAGACCAG
The DNA here is from genome assembly GCA_023101885.1 of Typhlomys cinereus. Taxonomy (NCBI): domain Eukaryota; kingdom Metazoa; phylum Chordata; class Mammalia; order Rodentia; family Platacanthomyidae; genus Typhlomys; species Typhlomys cinereus. The sequence continues at coordinate 1,648,416 of JALPQD010000437.1, read as the reverse complement.
GGTGTCTCGCCTGTCAGACAGGTGGGTAGAGGGGGCACAGACAGTGTGGTGCCCACCACAGCAAAGTGCAATCCCTTTTCTTTCCTGGCTCTCTGACAGCCTTTTTCTTTGGGTGGGGGAGGAAAAGAGGATGCAAGTTATAACAGCACCAAGGCCATCTATTTTAAGCCTTGAAGATGCGGGTTGCACATATATTCATTTAAAATTATTTTTGACACGTTCTCTGCTTAATTTATTCATGAAAGGAGTACAGGAGGGGAAAAATGAGCCCAACTTTTAAATGGAAACTTTAGACTCAAATTTCGTGAATAAAACTAGGAAAGAAAAAAAATGAAGTTAACAGGAATAGCAAGAATACATGTGGATGCTACACTGTCTTCTCTATGTGAACAGAGCAGAAGCTTGAGGTTGAGACCTAAGCTAACTAATGAATGCACTTCTTCCTTCTTTTTTTTCCTAACAATAAAGAACAGGTGAGTTTACGCTAAATACTTGATGCCAAACTTGGTGTTGGGGACCTGGAAATGGAAGAGGCTTGGTTCTGGCCCAGGAGCTGAGATTTCACACCCTCAAAGTCTATTTAACTCTGATGTTACAGTGTCTGCTTTTGTTGGTTTCTGTTTTTGTCCTTTTGTGTGTGAAGGCAGCATATAACACATCTTCAAACTTCACCTTCTGAGATTCAACCTTTTTGTCTATTTAGCACTGTTCTTCATCCAACTCACTATTTGTACTGAGACAGAGCATACCGAACTTCTTGCAATAAGAAAATGTTTGTTTGCTTGGATTTGTGATCATTTGTAAAAGCATTAGCATTATAAAATGCAATGCAAATGAATGACATACAATTTTAAAAATAAACCTTCCCATAATAAAGCTCACTGATGACACATTTGCCAATTGCAGCAATTTAAACTCTATACAGGAGCTACAGATGCATGTGATATTCATGTGCTTAGCATACATAAGGCCTGAGTTCAAACCCCAAAAGAAAGAAAAGGAAGAGAAGGAGAAAGATACATTTTCTAGACAGACACAAGTTTGGGGCCTATCATGGCACGGATGCAGAGACCCAAGCAGTGAGTGGCTCGTAGCTAGTATGTATCTCTGCTCCTTTGCGCTCGTCTCTCACAGTAAAAAAACAACGAAGTGACTAGTGGGGAACTGATCATACCTTTTTGGACCTACATAGCAATGGATAGGAGCAGGCTCGAATCAACACGAGCAGAAACGTGTTCTTTTCTCCCCTCTTCCTGTTCCAAACCATTTCTCAATCAAAGGGAAAAAAATCACTGATTGTATCTTCAAAATTAAAGTGGGCAACAGAACAGATATTTGTTCTTTCTTTCCCAAAATCCTTCTCACCTTCTGGCTAGCAAGAGCACTTCCCCTGCTATCATGACCTGGGGCTTGTGTTTACAGTATTCAGTCTGCTTTCAAAGGTGATCCTGTGACTGAAGGTTTTGAAGTTGGAACTTGGGAAGTCACATTCTTACAGGTTGAAATCAAAAGCATGTCCTCTCAAGAAAGCACAGTGCCTCACCATGTGGGAGTAGAACTTGAAGAGCTGAGCAAGCGTTCCGTCAAGTGGAGCTCGGCTGCAGAGGGTTTGAATACTACACCTGGCCCAAGATCCTCCAAGACCCCCAGGCGGATCTGAACATCCCACAGTGCACAATGTGCTGCCCTCAGCTCCTGGCTCCCGCAGCTCCAGATCACCTGTGCTTGGACTACTGTATGGTCTGTTGCATAAAACGCTAAGCATTTCTGCCTTCAACCAAAAAGATCTACTTGTACTCGCAGTTTGAACAAGCAAATTAAATTTAAGAAGGCATTTATAACAGTCCCTATGTGGAAGCCAAATGCCCTGGAATGCTCTAGAAAGCAAGTTTTAATCATCTGTCCCAAATTTATCTTCCCAGGCACAACAGATATCCCTGTGACTCCCCTGTGGCAGCCTTTGTCAATGTCAGGATACAGGGAATGCAAGTTGTCTTTCTAGGTCAGAGGTCAGATTATCTCATTTGGGTCTCAAAAGTAGGTCAGAGCATAATAATCATCTTTGCTTTCTCTTAGACAATTCACATATGTAAAAGAATAAATAAGAAGCTTAATGGTACTCATGCTGATAAAGTGGGGGTCTGCAGCTTAATGACAGGTGGGGCTTCCACTTGTACTTAGGGTTTCCCATATTAATTTCCCTCCAGATAAGATAAGAAAACAGCCTAAGATTTAGGAGGTGTCTCAATGCAAGTGCAATAGTTACATGGGAGAGTGCCTATCACTGTAAGTAATTAACAGCAGTCATATTAAACATTCAGAATGTTTCCTTTAGCAAACTATATCACAAATTAACTTGCCACATAATGCAAAAAGAAGCCTTGTGATTATATTCAAACCTTGTAGCTCTGAAGATATTTGGACATCTTAAAAAGAAATATGTACAGAAATTTCAACTTTTTCTTTAAAAGCCTCTTTCTTTTCAGGAAAAATGAAGTCCAAAAGAATCCCAGCTTTGTTATAATCACTAAAAATGATTATAGTCAATAAAGGACTAAAGAAAATGTCCAAGACAAGGCTAAAATTTCCCAACATATATTTCTATTAGTACATAAAGAACTGACTAAAATTTATTTCTATCACAAATTAGTACTACTGATTTTCTCAGTTGTCTTTATGAGAACAATTACATTTATTCATTTCCCTAGTAATTTACATAGAATTACAGCTTAATGGATAAGGGACAAGCTTGGCAGGAAAATTACTGGGGTTAGAAATCTGCTTCCATAACTTATCAGCTGTGTGACCTTGGATAACTCACTGTGCTTCTCTGTGCCTCAGTGGCCCCTGCTGTAGGACGGAGAGAACACAGCCCCATCTAACAGAAGCGCTGGAAGGGCTACGTGAAAGGCACTATTCTCAGAGCCACGGCACAGCACTGGGGCTCGGTAAGTACTACCCTCCTACCCTCTGGCGAATACATTCTTAGCTCAGAGCTTTCCCTTCAGTATGATGGAGGCGCAGAGGAGTGTTCCCCAAGAGTTATCAGGTGTGGCCACGGCACAAAAACTGGAAATCCGGGAGAGCTTGAAAAGAAAGTAAGACTATCATCAGGCCAGAGAAGGTCTTAGAGGTATTTCTGATGTAGGGAACAGCAAAAAGAAAAAGAAGTGCAGCTGTACAAAGGGAAGGGTATGTGTCTACTCCTGGTTGGAATCAGGTAGAATTGGTGGGGAAGAAACAGACAAAAAGGCTGGAGTCTGACAGGGCGGGAAACAAATCCACACAATGATATGAACCTCTGTGACAGCCAGTGTGGCCCCACGGAAGGCTTTGAGAGCCAAGGCAATAGCATGTAAATATCTACTGTGCAATAGGTAGATAAAGATTGGATGGACATTAGCAAGTGACTATTAAGGAAACCTTGTGAGAAAGCAGCAGAACACAGGTCATGTCAGACAGGAAAGGTAGGTGACATATCTATAAATAAATCCCCTGCAGTTCAAAGTTCAAATCTTATGCAAAGGGTACTCCAAGCAATCTAAAGGACTAATGTCCAGAAATAGAATCTTAACAATGGGCTATCTGGAATCAATGTTAAATTAAATATCAGAATTACAACAAAATCAGAAATTATCTAGTCTTACCTCATTTTAGGAATATGTAACATGACCAAAAAAGCTAATTTGTCAAAAAGTACAAAAATAGTAAATCCCAGGTGCATTTCCTCCTGTGCACAAATCCTACATGCAGCTTTCCTTGGTCCCTTAATTGCTATAGGGAACCTCCTTGAATAGCAAAAGGTTTTAATTTGGCATTTTACCAAACACCCTTTTGATCACTCTTTTTTATTCTTTTTTTATACACCTGAGGGTCCCGGGGCTGGAGAGGTGGCTCAGGGGTTAAGCCTCTGCTTTGCAGGCGGAAGGTCCTGAGTTCGGATCCTAGACCCCATGTATAGACGCCAGGCGGAAGCGGGGACGGCCTGCATTTCTGGTCCTGGTAGGGCGGAGCCTGTGAATCCCGGGGCAGAGTAGACAAGGAGGAGGTGGAGGCGTCCATGGTGGTTCCCGAATTTGTCCGTGGTTCTACACACACACACATACATGCACACACGCACACACACATACACACACACAATTGAATAAAAAAAAATTTAAAAATTAAAAAAAAAAAACAAACACCTGAGGGTCCCATTTGTGACCAGTGGTTCTTTTTTTGACTAAATTTTAAAAACAGGGTTCGGGAGTTGGGGGTTATATTTCAATAAGAGGACACTGGCCTGGTATGCATGTCACTCTGTGACTCCCCCCCCCCAAAAAAAAACCTGTGTCCTTTTACCAACTTTCAGATCTGCAACTAACACCTCTGTTGGTGAAAAAGCACAGATAGGCCTGTAGCCAGGGCCTTTCTCTTCACACTAAAGCTACATTGACACCAACACTCATTATTTTCTTCTCTGTCTTTAAGTTCCCTGGTTGGAAAAGGATCCGCCAGGCAAGTCACAGTAAAAGTGATGGAGTCACTTTTAATTCTGCCCTCTCCTGCTTAAACAAAAAAACAAAAAACAAAAAACAAAAACAAAAGCACAACAAACTCCCCTTTTCTTTGACTAGAACAGTCACTGTCTCTGTGGCTGTGCTTCCATTCTAATGGGTCCTTGTAAGTCTTTTCTTTTTAGTCTATTTTCAGAACACTCAATTACCTTCAAAGGATATACATTTGAACCTCTTGATGAAGTTCTATTGATACCTCACTGGAAATGCCTGAAGAGCTGGTTAACTTCCTCTGTCAGTACCCAGAGGGCTGGTTGACCTTCTCTGTCAGTGCCTGGAGGGTTGGTTAGCCTTATCTGTCAATGCCCAGAGGGTTAGTTAGCCTTCTTTGTCACTGCCTGGAGAGTTGGTTAACCTTTTCCATACCTTCTCCATCCGTGCCTAGAGAGCCTGTAACCTTCCCTGTCAGTACCTGGAAAGTTGGTTAATTTTCTCTGTCAATAGCCAGACAAGAAGTTCTCTAGGCTTTGAAGACCACAGTCAACTCAGCTATGGCAGAGTCATATAGCACACACAACAGGTAATTGTGCCTAGATTCCCAAAAGCTTCATTTTCAGATGTATAGTCTTCATGTGTTGCAAAGTAATTTCAGTTTTCTCAGCTATTAAAAAAATTAAGAACCAGTCTTAACTCATGAATCATATAACAACAGACAGAAGGCCAGATCTGCCCTATGAACTACGGATGCTGACCCTGTACTCACTTTTTTGGTCTTTTTATACCTTTGTCTCTTTTATACTCTCTGAAAGTCCACCATGTTGACGACATGTTAAAATGTACTAACAGCAACCAACGACTCTCAGAACTGCCAGGTTCAGAGTGTGGGTCATCGCCCTTTCTCTGGTCTCATCTTGGAGCCTCTCTCTAGTCGTGGCTCTGAGTGCAGAGGGTATGTGCTCTCTCACCTTTATTTTTACATATAATGGTAGTTCACCTGAGTGCCTAATCCATCTTCTTTTTCTTTGAGAACTCTTACTGTGAACTTGTTGATCAATACTTCTACCAAACATCTCTCCAGACCTATCATTTTTGTGTTATTGGTTTTTTCTATCACCCACACCTCCAATGCGGAACAAGCCGAGTCATGTCTCCGTCCTTCTGTGGTAGTCATTCCTCCATACTGTGTTTGCATGTGCACAGTTGGCTGCTTTAGTTTAGTGTGAGCAACCATAGAGTAACAACCAAGTTTTGTTTTTCTCTCTATGCCTAAGCATAAGCAGAGTACATACAAACCAATAGCTGCTCAATAAATAATTGTTTACTAACTAAATGTTACATTCATGGTGGGGGAAGGTTCCTCTAGGAAATACCAAATTTCTATTTTCCATTTTTAAATAACTTAAATTTAAATAAGGAAAAGCATCAAGAGTGGTAGATTATTCTTTCAAACTGATCTACAGACTGCTACTCCAGGTTTTAACTTTTCTTTTTCCCTAATGACTTCCAAATTGCATCATGACTTTATGTTTTTCATATTTAATTTTAAACTTTGTTTAGAACATGTCACTCAAATGTTTCAGAATGAATAACGAGAAGCAATTTGCACAGGGGTTATGTATTCTGTCTGATCTACACCAGTAAAGAAGTATGTAGTGTCTCTCAGTCACACACCTGGTACAATGAAGAAATAAAAAGTGTGAAGAACCAGAAACTTAAAAAAAAAGCATACTGAAATTATTTAGTATAAAAACCATGGCACCGATTCATTGGTATGGAGAGATATGCATAGTTCCTTGCATTTTAATTATCATCTTCAAATTTATGATCATGGATTTTATAAAACATGAACATAAACTAAGCATTAAATGTTTTAAAAAATTACTATTCTTAAAAATGGTTAATTTTTATTTCTTGTGAAACTAGGTTTACATTTTTGTAGTTTGTTAAATAAAGCTCACCAGAAGCTTTCCAGCCAGTTTTTCTTAAGAACAAAGGAATTAGTTACCACTCGTCTGTTTTCAGCAGTTGCTGCATCTTAATATGCTCTACTTGCAGGAAATTGATCTTGTCAAACAGTACAAATTGATACTGCTTAGGGAAACTCTCTATGGACTCTGACTCCAGAAATTAACTCTCTGAACAAGACAGACATGCAAAAAGGGGCACAACCAGCATTAATATTTATTTACTGAAGCTTGGCCACACCAAGACATGAAAAGCTGTCCGAGTTCTGTGGTTTAGTAGTTTTTCAGCACACAAATGGCTGGTTACCACTAGAAGTCTCACAGACAAGGAAAACTAGTAACATTTTAATGCTAAAGGTAAATTCTAAAACTTCTAGAGTGAAATCACTGCATGGACCATGTTAATAGTGTGATCATTCTCAGTTCCATAATGATGAAACTATAAGTAGGCACTAATTAAGAGCAGCTATTATTCTGCAATATCCAACAAATTTTTCCTCATAAAAGTATTTCAACTGTTGGGATTTTTTCCAGATAGCATACACATAGGAATGATTTTTTTTCTCTGTGCCTGTCCTTTTTCTCTTTCTTCTCTCTTTCACTGCTCAAATAGGAAGGTGTCAAACCATTTGGAATATTATCATAACAAAATGTTTTGAACAAAGTTTGATTTTAACAGAACTGGAGGCATCTTAACACTAACCCAAAACTTTGGGAGGTTCACCAACCTCTACAATATTTTTTTTTCTCCGAATGCAGGCTGTTCAAGTGGTGCTTTTCTCCATCTGTCATCACACCGTGCTCAGAATTACATTGTCAGAGTTAATGTAAAAGGGAGCAGTCCCCTTTCATAGTTTAAATTCAACATAGTACTATAATTGGAAGATCAGTGTTTTTCTATTTTACAAACTAAATCAAATATCACCAACTGCATGTGTATTTAGACAAAATTTTATCTAAAAGCTGAAAAACACTAAGAATTGAACAAACCCACATGACTTGATATGAAAACTGAAAAAAATGTACTAATACTCAAAGTGAGAAGAAACCACTTAAATGGTAAAGCGAAAATGTCTACTGTCTCTACGTAGATTTTTTCTGTATATGCCTTTAAGTGTGTACACTTGCAACCATGTGTGTATGTAACCTTGAGTCTTATTCTTACTTACAGCTGAGTTGTATACTTGCTTAAGGTTGATAACATCACAGTCTTGGGATGGAACATGAAATCTGAAACACTGACAAAGTCGACTTGTTGGTAATGATCTGAGTGTAAACAGTGCCAATCAATTTCATCTCTAAATTTTACACCTCCTGTGGATATGGAGTTCTTATTTTGTGTCAGCAATATTTCAATTTGTCTTAGCATTTCTTTTACTTTTGTCTCCTTCACCAGTGACACTACCTCATTATTTTTCTGAATATATTGTTCAGATCTTTCATTTCGACATTTTTATTAGGTACAGAATTAGCAGGAGAGGGAGTAGTGGTGAAGGAAATATGTCATCTTGCTTATATTGATAAAGAATCACCTAAATATTTGAGCACTGTAGACAAACGGTTTTGTAATATATCAGTAATTCCCTGCCACACTCGTCATTCACATGTCGGGGTGTTTTGCTTACCACTTCTCCACTTTCGTAATATGCCTGAAAACTGTGTGCAAATGGAATGACTAAGACTAGCACTAACAACTGCTCGGAGCCCGCGGCAGCAGTCGGCGGGACGCGCTGTGCCTCGCGCGGAGGGATTAGGCGTACCTGGTGAGGTGCAGTTGGCGCTCGGACTCGCCCAGCAGCTCTGTCACTCGCAGGCACTCCTCTCTGGCCCTGGATGCCTTCTGCTGCTCCTGCGCCACATGCTGCTTGCTTTCGCTCAGCTCTACTCTCAATTTCTCTATTTCCTTGGGGAGACAGGAGGAGAAAAAGCATCCATATCAAATATATGCACTTGAATTCAAAATCAGCTCACTTTAATTTTTGTCATGAATTTAAATATAATGAAAAAATTATGAGAAAATTCACATTCGCTTCAGTTTTATGACAAAGGGAATTCAATACACCCACAAACTCACATTCATGAGGTTGCTTTGGACTGTAAGACACATGAAAGAAGGAAAAAAACAGTGAAAAGGGACAAAAAGCGACCTTCCTTCCAAGTGTTGTTCTCTTTAAACAGACATCAGACCCTAAAATGTTCTGTCTGTTTAAAGCAACATTTCTGTTGAAGGATTCGATCAGATACATGCAGTGATGTTGATCAAGTATATACTTTCTTACTCTAAAAGATAGAGTTCCACTTGGATGCATGAAAACTAAATTAAAGATTAAAATAATTTCAGATGCCTTTGAGAAAAAAATGTGACATGTAAAAGAAGACGTCAGTATTGCTTAATGTTATTTGGGAAAAACACAGCATGAGAATCTTTAGTCTTTGAGTACCAGAGCTAAAATAATATGACATTAACATTTTAAAAATGTTTATAAAGGTAACAAGAGCACTCTAAGATAACTGAATATTAACATATAAAATATGAACATTTATGATAGCTTATTATTTAAGGAAGAAATTATCTTAACATTCACTATTTCAAAGCAAAGAACTTAAATGGGACATATTTTGGATAGGTTATATATTCGAGCAAAAAATGTCATAGACTATAAAACTAAACAAAACAAAAAAAGAGTTAAACATTTAAAAATAGAGTATGAGAGCAAGAAAAAAAGGGTAGACATATCTTCAATTTCATACACAGAAAGCAAGAAGCAATTTCACTACACAAAAAATGCCATTTACTTTGATATTTAAGTAAACTGCTTTAAAATCGATATTTAAATTCAAGTTTAAATTTCCTCATGCTATTATCTGATATTCTGAATGATCTCTGACTACATTTCACACATCATCTAAGATAAAGGAAATAATTTATTCTTTTTTGCTTTTATTTATAACACTATATTCAGCTTTTTCCTATCAAAATTATATGTTACCGACAATGTAATAAAATAACTTATTATAAGATCTCAACACTATTTTATTTTTAAGGATCCATGAGTCAAAAAAAAAAAAAAAAAAGGCTGCGTCACTTCCATTTAGATCAGGCTTCTGCGTCTTTCAGACTGGAATTCTAATTGAAACTGGTTTATATCCCTAAAATATTTTCAGCTATTAAAGTTATACAAAAATGTTTCCAAATTCATAATTAAATATAATTGAAGATGCAAAATGTTATAGAAAACTGAGTTTTATTGGATTAGCATTCATGGAATGAAAAACAAAGAAGTACATAATTAGAATTATATGTTGATTTTCAGACTTCAAAATCTGACTATTAATTGATTTACATAGTGCTATTTAGAAGAATCTGTGTTAAATATCAACACAGAGAATTATATCTTTACACTTGGAAGTTAACTCATCTGGGAAATGAGATGTTCATGCACAAAAGACAATCAAATTATAACACATATAAAGAGAAAAATGAGTTGTAGAGAAAATGTATGCCTCAAAAGTCAAAAAAAAAAGATACGTTAGTGTACGCAAGGAAAGTAGAAAAGAATGCAAAGCTACAAGGGATTGGAAGATCACATTATTAGAGACCTTAAATTGTAGATTAATACAGTTCGTCCTGTATATAATGGGAGACAATGACTTATACAGATATGTAATATGAGAACTGAGTTTCTAAAAATGGGATCAACATGTCTGATCAATTTTTAGGTAGCAAGGAATGGCAGATGGGAAGCCATGAGGAGATAGCTGCAACATTCCTGGAGATGAAAAGAGATCGTGGTGGTTTGATGGAATTAAGAGATGCACTGGGCTGAGTGAGAGATGTCTCAGTGAGTGAAGTTCTTGTTGTGAACCTGAGTTTGGATTCCCAGAAACCATGCTAAGGCCAGGTATGGCAGCATGAATCTGGCAGACTCCAGGGACTCTGGCTCAAGAAGAGACCCTGTCTCAAAAAAACTGATTTATATCTCTAAGATATTTTTAGCTATTAAAGTTATATTAAAGTGTTTTCAACCTCATAATAAAATGTGGGGTGACACACCTACTGCTGATCTCTGGCCTCCATATGCGCATACGCAGAAGAGGGCACCGTCACTCTCCCGCTACACACACACACACACACACACACACGCGTGTGCACATGTGCTATACAAAAACACATAGAGCACACATATGCACAAGCAACACATACAACACACACCACGCATACACATACAACACACATATACACACATAACAAACTAGAAATTACATGTGAGCACACATACACAATACAACATAAACCCATAAATATACAACCCAACACTTACGCATACAACATTCATCACACACGTATGCGTGAACATATGCATACTCCTACATGTATTAAAAGACCAAAGTTGATATCAGAATACTGAATTCAGAGGATAGAAAGAATGACAGAAAACAAAATTCCAAAGTTCCTTTTAAGAGAACGGATAAAAGGATTTTGAAATGTAAAATTCACTTTTGTTATGATGGAACATTGCTGTCTGCTTCTGACCATCAGGGCCAGCAACAGAGCTTATTGGTGCGGATATTCAAAACCAACAAATAATCTAACCAGCTGGCTCAAGGCTCGACACTTAACTCCCCGAGTCAGAGCTGCCTGCCATGGCATCAACTCCTGCAGTTAGAAGAGACCCCATGCCAGCAGCGCCATGCTCCCACTGGCAGGATAACCCTGTGCCTCACTCAACTAGGTCAGGGCCACTTCCTGGCTGCCCATCGGTGGCTCTGGGATGAAAGACCAATAGCAGGCATGGGCCAAATGTGCATCCTCTCAAAGCACACCGTTAACCTCATGTCTCCAGGCAGTTTGACACAGCCACCTTTTGGCCAGCTGGGTGGCAGCAGGTCCACATAGCTTCACACGTCACCCCAAAATAGATCTGAAGCCATAAACACAGGGAATGGGGATGTAGCTCGCTGGGAGAACACTTGCCTGGCACCTCCTGCCCCAAAAGGAAAAAAGTAAAAGAATACAAGGACATCACAAATATAATCATCAGAACATAAAAAAAGCCAAAAGCTGTTAAAATTAGTTAATCTCAGGAGAACAGCAACAGGGATGGAATATGAAGAAATAAAGACTATATTGTATGAAGATTGCTTTCAATCACAAGCACATTTACCTGTATTTTAATTACTGATTTCTTTCAAAGTAATGATCCAATTTGAGTCAGTGTTCACTTGTTCATAAGCTTCAATGGCACACTATCAACTTTTCATACATTTATCTTCATATTTTAAATGACATATTTATTTTGCTACTCTCTGATTTTGCAATATTACTTTTCTATGCATGAATGATTGGCACCTGAAGTCCCAGCTATCGGAAAGCTGTGGCAGAAGGGTCACTTAAGTTGAGGAATTCTAGGCTAGTGTAGGCATATCACCCTACATATCCAACGTGTACCTTCATACAGTAATCTAAGTCATTAGTTGCTAATTCCTTTATATTGTGGTAAGGAAAACTTTCTCTTTATTGAGACAAGTATTATTTTCTTTAACTTAATTTTCATACGTTTTATTGTATTATGGCTGGGATTAATTGTCTAGAATTCTTTGAATGTTTGCTTTTTCAGTTAGCTAGCAGTCTTGCTACATTACCCATGCTGGCCTCAACTTTCTGAATACAAAGATCCAGAATCTGCCTCAATCTCCAGAGCTGTCTATTGTTTAATATTTTTAATCTTTATTTTATTATTATTTTCTTAAATAACTGACATTTTCCACAGGTATTCAACATCCTTGTCAAATACTAATCAATAACATTTTTTCAAATAATAAATATTAAAATGTAAACTCTGAATTTTTTTTCCTGAACTACATCATTGATGCCTTATTTCTGGCCTTTGCAATATGTCCTCTATCAACCCTTCAAGTATTTCCGAATGCTGCAAGAATTCCTTTTTTCTCTAATAAGTCATTCTATATCAACTTCCTGGTTTGTTTTGGGTTATATTATGTATTCCAGAGAGCGTTTATGAGACAGAATACATAAGATACAATTGTATGCCTTAAAATAGTGCTATTATATGTAGACAAATTCAGCAATTTGGATGAGCATAAAATCTATTTCAAAGTTTATTTCACTTGGGACTTTTTAAAAAAAATTTTTTTATTCAATTGTGCGTGCGTGTGTGTGTGTGTGTGTGTGTGTGTGTGTGTGTGTGTGTGTGTGTGTAGAACCACGGAAAAATTTGGGAAGCACCATGGACGTCTCTACCTCCTCATTTTCTCTGCCATGGGATTCACAGGCTCCGCCCTACCAGGACCAGAAGCGCAGGCTGCCCCCGCTTCCGGCGGGCATCTATACGTGGGGTCTAGGATCTGAACTCAGGACCTTCCACCTGCAAGGCAGAGGCTTAATCCCTGAACCACCTCTTCAGCCCCCTTCACTTGGTACTTTATTGCAATTAAAAAGTCATTCTGATTCCTAATACTTGCAACACTTCACCTATGATTTATTTTTTAATCTTCCTGGAAATTCTTACAACGATATTTTTTCCCCAGTTATACTGAAATTTCACGATGCTTGATCTTGGAATAAGTTTTCATTCTTTGTGTTTGCAGTAGTCCTTTTCAATGTGGAGGCTTATTTGGGTTTTAATTTTTAGTTGTCTTACTGTTTTAAAATATTTTGATGAGATACATGTTAATGTTTTCTCTTCTAGAACTTCCTGACATTAGATGGTGGCCCTTCTGGATTAACGTATTCATTTTCTATCCAGATTTCAGCTAACTTCTAGAATAACTTCCCTTTCCAAACCTTGTGAATTTAAGAAAAAAATATTTATCATTTTCATCAATTGTTTCTTACTTTCACTGGTACTTTTACAAAACATTCTATTTTTATTTTATGGATAGCTATCACTCTATCATAAATTAAATTATTTCAAATATATATTAGATTATTATACATTTGCTTGGTTTCCTCCATATTTGTCTGTCTTGTTCTTTCATGTGTTAACTGACTGGATAATTTATAAAGAGTTTCATTTTGGGCCATAGTGTTTTAGACTAGGAATTTAGGCTGGCAGCTGTGTCTGGTCAGGCTTCGTGTTGATCAGCCAGGACAGAAAGAGGAAAGACAAGAGGGGCACCTGGGAGACAGAGAACAGAATGGCTAACCTTGGTCTGTGGCAACTCTCTTCTCGAGTAACACATCTAGGCACAGAAAGCGAGAACTCTTGCAGTAAAAGCATTAACCCATTTATGGGGAATCTGCCCCAATACCAACTGCCTCCGCTACTTACATACTGAAAACACTAAAGATGCAAAACAGTGAATGGCTGTTGAGAAATATATCAGGACCTTGACCAAATATGTGCCTCTAAAGCACTACAGCATAAATGACAAAATATTTAACAAAATCAATAGAAAGCAATTTAAAATGAACACACACACATACACACACACACACACACTTTCTCTTTAACAAACATGTACAAATAAATCTAATAAGCATTTCATGAGAGATTCTAAATTCTTCTAAATTCAATATCTTCCTATTTACATTCTCTTTAAAATACTTCCATGTCAATTTATAAAATCAATTCCATATAACTGCAACTCAAAAAATGCTGTACTATGAATAATTTTAATTACATATATTAAGAACCATTAAAAAATATTTCATTAAGAGAATTTCTATCATGTTGCTTCTGAATTGCTAAACTATCCAAAGAAATAAATCTAAAAAATTTTTTAAATTATATATCACTTTAACTTAATAAATTTTGGCTGGAAAGAAAAATGAAAATACAGTAGACATAATAATGTTCAAGCAGCTATTGATTGTGACACGAAACATTACTGACTTGGTTGTTTTGTATTTGTGTGTGGAAGCACATGCTTGCAATCTCAGAATCTGGGAACTGAGGCAAGATGTCTAAGAGTTTCAGGGTCATCTGGACTGCACAATAAGTTCAAGACAAGCTGCTTCAAAACATTAACAGTCCTTTTGATAATTATAATATAAGGTGATTTTTTTGCTGTTACAGAAGAATGGGAATCAAAGGCCAAAAGTGCAGGACAGTAAAAGGCCTTGCACAGTTAGAAGGACCTTGTGGTTCTGAAGCTGACAAACACTTGACAAGGCCAACTTATCACTCAGAAACCAATGGCCAAATTCATATATAGGAGAAAGTATGAAGGAACATGATTTTTAAAAGTAAAATATAATAATCTACTATGTAAGTTTTGTTTAGATAAAAAGAATGTTCTTGGAAATTTAGTCTTCTCAACTGACACTTTTAAGAACTTGGCAGATGTTATGATTGACTTCATCAAATCTTTGCTACTTTTTGTGTCGAGCCGCATTAGGTACCTGGAAGCTATTTAAAGTTCAGCCAGTTGAAATGCAGAAATAGGATTCCTTCAGGTAGAGTGAACACAGTGTAGCTGCAGAGTCTATAGACATCCTACTATACTAGCTGGGGCAGGAATAAAGGATTTCACCATCACTACTGATGGCATTGGAGTGGGAAACAGAAAAATCTGTATCTCAGACTAACTCTCCAAACAGAATTCATAAGAAACTAGGATGTTATGTGAATAAAAGAATATTACAAGTGGGGCTGGAGAGGTGGCTCAGGGGTTAAGCCTCTACCTTGCAGGTTGGAAGGTCCTGAGTTCGGATCCTAGACCCCACATATAGATCCCGGGCAGAAGCGGGGGCGGCCTGCGCTTCTGGTCATGATAGGGCAGAGCCTGTGAATCCCGGGGCAGAGTAAACGAGAAGGGGTTTACTCTCCTTGGTGGTTCTACACACACATACATACACACTCGTGCACACATACACAATTGAATAATAATAAAAAAAAATAACGTGTTCTTAAAAAAAAAAAAAGAATATTACAAGTAATTCCTAAATCCTTTTATAAAAGACTCAAAATGATTGCACATCTTACTGTAAGGTTTGCTAGGCCATTCTAGAAGTCCTAGTCATAGCACTGCTACTGATGGCACATCACGCTGATTCAATATTAAGTGCTTTTCATTTATAAGAATGCACTTTCGTTTTATTATAGTCAAAATATCAGATTATTCATAAACTCTAGTGCCCATTTTTAATAGAAATTGTCTTTTGTCCCTAATTCTATTCTGCTCTTTCAGTGTACTAAGGGATAAAATATTAATAATGTTCTAAGCATTGGATGTCTATAGACTCACAATAACCATTTATATTGTAGGCCCAAGAGCAGGACTAACACCATGGTGCCAGGCACTGTCTTGGCATTTTTGTATTTTAAAATCTCATTTTGTGTTCATGACAAACTTGTAAAAATAAGCACTCTATTTCTGCTTTACAGATGAGAAAATTGAAGTTCACAGATGTTAAGTAACTTATGTAAGATATAGTGGTAAAACTTGGATTCTAAACTGGGTTAGGCTAATTTCAAATCTCACAATCTTTCTGCTGTTCCAAATTGTCTTCCTAAACAAACCTAGATATAGAACATAAAATAAAGAGGCCATCATGACACATGATCAGCTGTTAAAACCCTTGCGACCACAATTTGGTATGAGTAGAAAGCACAAATAACAGTCAATGGGAGAAGACATAACTCAGATGGCCTAGATCAAACATAAGAATCTTGATTTGCAAGACCACGGATTTGGTTCATTCACATTGAAAAAGCATTTCTATACCAGCCTAGGTCTGCCGAGTCATCTCCACAGACCACCTTAAATAATTTTAAGGAATGTCTTCATCTCTTTCCATAATGGAAAGAGAAGTAGCAGTTAATCACTTAAAAACAAAAGCACTTCCTCAGAGCTAAAGCAGTTGTCAAGCTAAACAAACTAGCTGAGCCTGAGCCCTGGAAATGAAGTTGCCTCAGTGACTGCACAGCGCAGTGGACTGGGGAAGCTGAGCTCACCCACCACTCTGCCAGGAGTCCGAGGCAGAAATAAGAATTGCTGTAGCTGAGCCTACATCGAAGAGTTGAGAAGCTCCTGCTTTGGGGGGCTGTTTTTTTAAAAAACAAAAAACAAAAAACTTTACTCACTCATTTTGTGTGTGTGTGTGTGTGTGTGTGTGTTTCTATGGAGGACCAAGGGTGACTTCGGGAATCCCTCTGGATTGCTTCTGCCTCCTTTTTGCTTCACTCTGGGGTTTCCCAGGCTCTGCCCTCCAGGGTCAGACATGCAACCCGCTGCCATTTCCACCTGGCGTTTTTGCTACTGTTTCCATGTTTTACATGAGATCTGGGATCAGAACTCAGGACCAGCTGCTTATGAGATAGGGTCTTAACCCCTGAACCATCTCCTCCCCCCCCTTTTAAAGACCTATTTTAATTATTTGAAAGGAGAGAGAGGGGAAATACAGGAGAGAGGAGGGGGACAGAGAGAAAGACAGAACCATGGTACTTGTGCAGAGGTCGGAGGGCAAGTTTTGGAAGTTCTCTCCTCCCACCACATGGACTTCTGGCTTGTACGCAGCACGTGGCCTGCAGAGCGGTCTGCAGAGCGTCGCAGTACGTGGCCTGCAGAGCGTCTCACCGGCTCCAGGACACTGCTAATCAATGCTTTGAGCCTGCCATCAGGACGCCGGCTTTTCTATCTCCGTGGAAGTAAGCCTCCGTTTCCCAAAGATAAAATTATCAAGTCACTGATAGAGTTTATGCTCTTTCTTTAAAATATCAGTTGTCTTTTTGCCCCTAATTCTATCATACCCTTTCTATGTTCTGAGACAGTAAAACATTAACAATGTTCAATGTATTGTATGCTTACAAATTCACATCCCAAACACTGTGGACACCGAGAAAGGTACTGATGCAAATATAAAGGAACATTAAAATAATCCCAGATGTGCTAAAAATTTAAATATGATGGGACTGTTGGAAACCTCTAAAAGGAAAAAGTGGTAAATTTTCCAGTGCTGCATGAGTTAATCAGGCGTCACAGACGTGACTAACAGTGGCTGGGAGCAGCCCTGGAAATGCATAAAGATGGCCCAAAACTATGGACGACAAAGGGGTAGCAAATAGGACAAAGCTTAAGTACATAAAAAATTCATAACTACTTGAATCAAGACTATTCATCTAATTGTTGACCACATCATTTATAATCTTAACAATAACATGGAGTTTTGAAATTACCAGAGAACAGAATGTTCATTGTTTGAATACTAGAAAATACATAAAAAGCTGAGCTGCAGTACGATGGCCACCAGTTGGGACAAGAACATAACACTTCAGAAGCACCTCTGTCCACTTGCCCAAGTGGTCCTTTTTCTACAGGGACAGGCTCTGCTTCCATCTCTAAAATTTGATGCCAGGGCTGGAGAGGTGGCTCAGGGGTTAGGCCTCTGCCTTGCAGGCGGAAGGTCCTGACTTCGGATCCTAGACCCCACGTATAGACGCCGGGCGGAAGCGGGGGCGGCCTGCGTTTCCGGTCCTGGTAGGGCGGAGCCTGTGAATCCCAGGGCAGAGTAAACAAGGAGGAGGTGGAGGCGTCCATGGTGGTTCCCGAATTCGTCTGTGGTTCTACACACACACACACACACACGCACATACACACACACACACACACACACGCACGCACGCACATATATACGCACGCGCACTCACGCACAATTGAATAAATAATAAAATAACAAAAAAATTTAAAATTTGATTCCAGCGTCCCTTAGTGGATGCGGCCTCACAGAATCTTGCCACATGATCCACTGTGCTGCGGCCAATTCACAGTGCACTTACACCTCCCCTGAAATGAACATCACACTACAGTAAGTGTAATATTAAAGAAACAGGCCTATTTTTCATATGAAAACGTTCCAAAGCACAAGTCAACTTGCTCATCTGACCTTTGTCTAAACAAAGCACTCTATGCCAACAATAGAAGTGAAGTGATATGAACTAAATTTTTTGAGAAAGGTATAAATGTATCCAATGTCACAAAAGTATATGGTACTGAACACAAAAATAAAGAGATACAAATCTACCTAGAATATTAAATTATGGGCAACTTATGGAATTTTCTTTTTTTAAATATTTTACTTACTTATTAGAGAGGAGAGAGAGAGAAAAAATGTACATTCATGCCATGCCATGGCTCCTGGGGGGAGGCCTGAGGATAACTTTCAGAAGTCAGTTCTTTCTTTCCACCATGGGTTCTGAGGATTGAACTCCGATTGCCAGGTGGGCAAGCAGATGTCTTACCTGATCAGCTGTCTTGCTGGCCAAATTTATGAAATTTAGGAGTAAATTTACTCATATAGAATATGTACCATTCAAGCTAAATCAAGACAACCCCCACCCCTGAAATGGCACTACACTATAATGAAATACATTGAGTTTATGTATTTTTTAGTCAGCCGCATTTCAATAGCTTCATGCATCATTTTTGGGCTATGCTTATAAACATTCTCGGTAGGTAGAAGGGTCAATTATATTTTACTTAATGAGAAGAATTCATGGCTTTATTATGATTTGTGAATATCTTGAAACTGTGCCCGTACACGGGTCTGCTGTGTATGTCAAAGTAACAGCTTCCTAGCACCCCTATCTCTAATCGAATCCTCAACAACATCTATCTACTTGATGACTACTAAGTTTAACATTTCTGCAAATGCACATGTCTTAGATGCCACATTACCATCTACAGGAGTATTTCTGCTTTGTTCATGAGTATATCATAAGAGTTACATTCATGGAGGTAATAAACTTAATACTCTTCAGATCTCTGAAGTTCTTTATTGTATGTAGCCTGTAATATTGTAGCATCTGATTTGCTTCACATGCCCTAAGTTACTATACAGAAATATTTAAATATCATAGGGTTATTGTGAGGTTTGTAGAAATCATGAATGCACATCTATCTTCCTTTGCTTGGTACATAGGTATACAGGGAATCTTCCTAGTGCAACTAATGATTCATTCAAAACAGTGATACTTTGGCTTCTTATTACAAAAAGTTTATGTCAGCAGTGTACTTAACATTCTGATTTATTAAAAGGAGCAACTACTTTCCACTGAACTTGCTAACTATAAAATTAACTTCATATAATATCTAAATGTAGACATGTAATTTAAGATGTTTATATTCTAAATTATACTAGTTTTGCATGTGTATACTAACTATATGCAAAATATTCAAATTCATACTCTTCAGTTAAATAGTTCTTCTGACAACATTGGAAGAAATAAAAGGAAAGGCATGGTCTAATCACAGCACTTAGAAGGTGAAAGTGGGAGTCTGACTCTGCTAAGCAGAGAGAGCGTAAGGGCAATTTTAACCTGAGACTACACGAGACTTTGCTAAACACACACCCACACCCACACCACACCCCATATACACACACACACATATCACACACATACACACACCATACCACACACAATCCACACACAACCCACACACACCCCACACATATACCACACACAGCACACACACACGCACACACAGGAAAAGAAGAAGCTATGACAGTTCTCAGAGAATGAGGCCATGGTCCCTCAACAGAGAGAGGATGGCCCCAGTAGCTGGGTGAGAGCTGCTCATACAAAGGAGTCATAGACTTGAGCTTGCTGACAAATTAACATAATCGGAAAAAAATACAGACACTCTAAAGTGACTTCACAGTGAGAAAAAAAAAGTTACACCTAACTGCAACAATCCTTTGAAGGTGTTTAAAAGTATTTCAATTGACGATAACTGTGGTTGAAGAGAAAAATAGGCCTGGAGGAATTTCTTTCAAAACTATCTACTTTAAAAATAGGAAGTTCTCTTTACTAGAGGGCGGGCCCCATATAAAGAGAGGGATCTTTTTAAAGGTCAAGACATTGTTTCATATTTTTCCACTTTTATTAAAGATAATCTAGAAAGCACAAAGTTGACAGAAAAAGAAGTATCACTAAAGAAAATCTCAGGCTGGGGATACAGCACTGACTCAGCATGTGAACATAAGAGTCCAGGTTCATCTCCACCCCCACATTGGAGAGAAGAGAAGAGAAACAGAAATGAAAAGAAGGAGAGTGAGGGAGGGGAGGGAGAAGGAGAGGAAAGGAAAGAGAGGAGAGGGGAGAGAGAGAGAAAGTGGAGGGGGAGGAGAGAGAAGGGAGGGAAGGGAGAGAAGGGAAGAGGGGGGACAGGAGGAAGAAAGCCAAGCTAAACAATTACCTAAAATTCAAGAGAATGATGTTACAGGGTGATGAGAGAATTGTTGACTTGCTGCTCTTTGAAAATAGTTTATTACCAACAGAGAAAATAATGCAAAGTTAAAGTAAAATAACTTCAATTTGGGAAAGCAAACTATTAAAGTACTTCTTTTTTTAAAAATTTTTTTATTTATTCAATTGTGTGCATGTATGCATGTATGTGTGTGTAGAACCATGGACGAATTCGGGAATCACCATGGACCACCTCCTCCTTGTTTACTCTGCCCCGGGATTCACAGGCTTCACCCTACCAGGACTAGAAACGCAGGCCGCCCCCACTTCCGCCCGGCATCTATATGTGGGGTCTAGGATCCGAACTCAGGACCTTCTGCCTGCAAGGCAGAAGCTTAACCCCTGAGCCACCTCTCCAGCCCCTAAAGTACTTCTTAAACCATTCCTTTCCTTAAGAAAAAATTCCTTCCCAAATCCTCAGCTGAGTATAGGAAATGTTTCTGAATATAAACTATATGGCCACTATGTGTTTGTACATTATATACATACATATATATTCAATGTCCATTTATACACATATAAATAAATACTGCACAGACACACACACATGCATATATACACCATCCAAATTATCCCATATTTCTGTCCTTTGTAATTATTAAAGCATAAACTGATTATTGTTTTGATAAAAAAAGCAAATCAAGTAATATATAATTTATACAAATTATATTATGATATAATTTATGTAATTTCTCCCTCAAATTTACAATTATTGACACTACAGTAAGTAAAAGAAATCATTATAGTGCTCTTGTTTAATGTTTAGAAAATTTATGTCAGGAAATAGTTTATGAATGGTAACACTAAAGCTATATGATTTGTGCTAACTGAAACCTAGCCATTTTATTTTCACATGATAATGCTCTACTTTGGAATAATTTTATGTCTTATTAAAGCTATTAATACCTTCCGACAGGATAATCCAGTTGAAAACTCACTGAAATGTAAGATTAATATAACTTGGTTCACATTGCTCGCTACTAATTACAATGTTGCTACTATTACAGTGCTTCCATGAATAGAAATATGACTAAACAGAAAAGTAAGACTAAATATAAAAACTACACTAAAACAATTTTAATAAACAAGGGCATGAATGGTGTTCTCATGTAAAACTAAAATGCTATTGTATCTATATAACTAAAATAAATTTGAGCTGAAAATATTATTCCTAGAGTTATATCCACAAGAACTTTTAAGTAAATTTAAATATATGAAATTTATTATTTTTCCAGCCTAGGAAATACCTTTATTATCAGTTATATTTACAATGTTTTCAGTTTTTCATTATGGAATTAAAAATACTCATAGGGAAAAAAAGATACTTTTCATAATTATAAATCAAATAATTTATTAAAAAGTTTGTTTTCAATTGATGTAATTTTAAATGAGCTAAAGGTTACTGTAATGTGGAATGTGGAATTCAATATTTTTATGCTTTTTCACTCATGCTTCAAATGTAGTATTTTTATCAGATACTATAATTATAGATATTAAAATAATATGCAAATAAGTCTTTGAAAGCAAAAAAATGATGTATAAAAGTATTAACCACCAAAATAACATTTCCAAATATTAAAGTCATTCCAATAGTAAGCATAGCTTTTCAGTTATGACATTAGCTATTAAAAATTACTTAAACAGTACATTGGTTCATTTACTCTTAGCAGAGAAACAGACTATACTGGCCAAACTATTTTGTGCCCCAGAAAATATAAAACTGCTATTTTCTGCTATTACCAATTAAAACTCTATATACAATGTTTGTTTTGTAGTCACTGTCTGGAAAATAATCAGTTGAATATTCTGCTTCCTAAAGGAAATATGCCAGGGAACCCTTGGTTTTGTGTGTGTGTGTGTGTGTGTGTGTGTGTGTGTGTGTGTGTGTACGCACGCGCTTACATGCACACTCTCCTAACGTTCAGGACTTCAATGTACATTTACTTTTATTTTGGAAAAAAATACTTCTTCCTGAAATACCGAACTGATTATATTTTTCCTAAAGGGTGCTCCTTTCTAGAGGATTTTATTTGATTAATAAAGACATGAGCCTTTACAATAGAACACCGTTCCAGAAACAACAAAACAGGAAAGAAAAGGAAAGGAGGGAGGGAAGGAGGAAGGAGGCTCCCATCTACCTAGGGACAGATGATTCCCCAGGCACCAGCGGCCCCAGCCCCTCGCTCTACAACCGAGAACCACTCACTGAAGTCACTCAGCTGGGTTAGAACGCAGGCTCCCTTCTGCTGATAATCATCTCCCTTCAAATGTGGAATAACGCCAAACCACAATGCTAACTAGTTACAAGCATAAACAAGTTTCTATCGGCAATAATTAAATTTTTATATGCAATAAAGAAAACACATCATCTGTTTCTCCTCTGACAAGTGTTATTCAACAAGAACTTTCTCTTCTCATTTTGTGTATTCTCATAATTAAATTCTGTCAATCTTTTGCAATCAGATTGATTTGACTCAGTTTACGACTCTGACTCCTTTATTCTTTTTTAAACTGGCTTCATATGATCATATTTTAATTAAGAGGAAAAACACATTTTCCTGGGATCGACTTTTATCCAATTACTGTTTATTGCAGGTACGGGGCAGATAAAACAGATCTCTTCTCCCCCCAAAAGGAAACCTCCACCATTTTACCCATTCAAAAATGGGTATGAAATCACATTTTAATTTTTTCCTACCATCTTCAAAGAGTGGAGATCTAGAAACCCCACTTATGTAGTCTGGGTCTCTCGGTGCAGACATGGAGTATGCTGCCTATTCTTCCCGATAAATACGCGGACTCTGTCTGCAGTCATCTCGACTACCCGGCTTCTTTTACTGATCTGATGCTGACCCTGATGACAAGCACACAAGAGCCAGCGGCAGCTGCAGGACCACAGAGGGAGAGTGGGAGGGCCAGACTGAAGGCATACCAAGGTGTTCACACTGCAGGCTGCTGCCCGTGTTCTTGAAAGGACTGGAACCATCCTGACTCTCTCTCAGCTGTCGCTCTGCTCTGTGGTGACACCGAAGGGACCTTCTTCCACTGGAAAACTGGACAACTTAGTTTTATTTTGTTGGAAGGTATTCACCAAAACTAATGAGATGCTCTTATAGGTAGAGGAAGCAGCAAATTCTAGCAACAAAACTAGGTTTATTTATAGAGACATACCGATTGAAAAAAATCCTATGTACTGAGACATGATGTACATGATCTCACCTTCTGGGGAGTTTTCAGAAAAATTCACTTTAGCTGTGGGTTATATAAATATTTCTGCAAAATTCCACTTGAAGAACTTAAGAATTTACTGTGCTCAGTTTTAACTAAAAAAAAAAAAAAAAAAAGTTTTTCTAGCTAATTTTAGCAAGCTGCTCCAAAATGTGAATAGATTATTTCATTAATAAGTATTTTGAATGCAGTTATTTTAAGTTCACCTAGCACAAAAATAATAAATGTATCCTTTCATTTTAATGATGACGTAGTCAGTCATAATTTTCTTTTTTTAATTTTTTTTATTCAACTGTGCGTGTGTGCATGCCTGTGTGTGTGTGTGTGTGTGTGTGTGTGTGTGTGTGTGTGTGTGCAGAACCACGGACGAATTCAGGAACCACCATAGACCACCTCCACCTCCTCGTTTACTCTGCCCCGGGATTCAAAGGCTCTGCCTTACCAGGACCAGAAACGCAGGCCGCCCCTGCTTCCAAACAGCGTCTATACGTGGGGTCCAGGATCCGAACTCAGGACCTTCCACCTGCAAGGCAGAGGCTTAACCCTGAGCCACCTCTCCAGCCCCGTCAGTCATAATTTTCTAACAGCCCTAGGATACCTATGCAACTTTTCACAGCTTAGAAAACTTTCATTTATGTCATTTAACTTATATTCTGTGACAATCAGAAAACTAACACCATTATTTCTTCTATTCATTTTGATAAAGAAATATAAAGCAAGCAAAGGACAGACTTAAGACAAGGATCAGAAGAACCACTTGTACATGAAGAGTGTTAACTGAGTGAATGGAAGTTCCACAGAATGATTGTAGCAATTCTAGTCCAAATTTTTTTAGTTTAGCTCATTTATATATAAAGATTGCTTAGATGAAAAACTAAAATTTCCCGGCTGGGAAAATGGCTTAATGACTAAAGTGCTTGCTGCAACAAGAAAAAGACCAAAGTTCGACTCCCATAACCCATCTAAACAGTGAGTAGGCATGGCGGCCTGCCTGCAATTCTAGCCTCAGAGGGAAGAGACTGGAGGTCCCCAGAGCAAGACTAACTCTATTGTCAAGCTCTGAGTTTGAATAAGGGACCTTGTCTCAAAAAGAATATGGTAAAAAAGCAATTGAGAAAGATTTCTGATATCAACCTCAGGCTTCCACATGCATGTACACATATGTATACTCACATACATGTGAACATGTTTAGAAATATGCACATATACCCCACATACATATGAAAATGAAAAATAATAAAATTTAAAAACCAGCTGTCGCTACTTCAAAGATCAATGTCCCTTAGCACTTTGCACTGGGACAGTGGGAGAGACAGTCTGAAGATAGGACCCCATTTTGTGGGGCTCCATCATGTGAAAATCCAGACTCATTTAGTGGAAGGAGCCCAAGCTGAAGTACTTTCCAGTTCTTTCAAAGCAGCTGCCTAGAAAAGGTGCTTTTCCAGGGTCAGAGCATTGAAGTGATGCAGCCGTGGTTCAAGTGGATGTATCATAACTTCACAGAAGACTGTGGCAGCATTATCCAGGGGTACAAGTCATGATGCAAGATTGAGGGCTCATCGAGAGCAACTTATACCTAACACCATGTGGCACGGTTGGTATTTCTGCAAAGGAAGGTGAAGCTTAAGATTTCAGTAGAGAACCCAGGATGCTAGAGATGCCAGAATTGTGAGATATGTGCTGAAGAAAGCTGGGGATGCAGCTTGGAGACGGCCAGAGCACAACTGCTTGTCCCGTGATCGGAGGAGCAGAAGGGACGGAACTACTCAGGGCTCGGAAGCCAGATGACTACATGACAAACCAGAGTTACTGGATGTGGCGTTTACCCAGCCAGACTTTGGTCTTGGTTTGACTTGGTTGTGGTCTTAATTTTGATCTGATATTTTCTTGCTGGTTTTCTTATTTAAAATAAGGATATTCATTTTGTGGTATTATATGTTGGAAGTATTTAACCTTTTTATTTTATAGGAGTCTGTTACAGGTAAGGGATTTTGGGTTTTAAAAATTTTGGAACTATTAGTAACTATGGACATTTTAAAACTGGACTATGAAAATTTTTAATGCTGAACTATGAGAATTTTTAAAATTTTACTTGGGCTGAAGAGATGGCTCAGGGGTTAAGACTGTCTTGCAAGCAGAAGTCCTGAATTCCAATCCCAGGTCACACATAAAAAAGTGAGGTGGGAATGCCGGAGGCCTGCACTTTTGGCCCTGTGGGCAGAGCCTGGGAAATCCCAGAGTGATGCAAGAAGGAGGCAGAAGCAAGCCAAGGTGATCCCTTGGTCATTCTTGGTCTTCCACAGGAACATACAGTGCCCTCTGATACATGCACACGCACACACACACACACACACACATAAAATAAATAAAAATTTAAAAATTACAGTACATAATTTATATCATAAAATGAATGTAGTATTTATGAGAACAAGGATTGAAAAGTTATGGTTTAAAGTAGTATATTTTTCTACCAAGTTGAAAAGAGGTAGAGTTGTGGCAGTTGATTAACTTAACAAGCAAAGGCTGAGCCTTTGGCCACATCTGTGGGTTATTTAGATAAGACAGGCCCTGAGCGAGCCTGTGGGACATGCTGTATTACCATGGGAAGACCTAGCCATGGCAGGTGGGATTACTTCCTAGAAGGCGGATAAGATGCAGTGAGCTCATTTAGTATTTTGGCAGACTGGAAAATTAGGAAGTTTGCCCCCCTCTAAGCTCTTCATGTGGACATGTTGTGGCCATTCCCTCAGCGCCTGACAGTGTTATAAACTCTACCATCAAGATGATGAGCTGTAAGCAGAAACTGTGACCCAAGAATTAAACCTCCTTTTCCTAATTGTTTGGCTATGTCTTCATACCAGCAAGAGAAGAGTAATGGAAATAAAGGCTAAAATAGGGACCCACTGGTGGTTTTACCCAGAATAGCAATATACACTGTAACAGGCTCCCTCTGGCTGTTTTACTGTGAAGAGCTAAACGTAGGAGAAGCAGGGACCAGAGAAGACTGCTGAAGAGGACATGCCTAGGGCTAGAGGTAGCAGTGGTCATGGGCAAACAAATGTGTTGGCAACCTTGTCTCAAGTAAAACAAAGCAAAGCAAAACAGCAAAACATGAGACATCATGTACACTTGCTAGAATCTTCCTCATTTTTCTCTGCCTACTTTTTTTTTCTAGTCTTCTCTTCTTGATTTTCAGGAAGGCACTTGTTCTCTCAGCTGTTGAAGTAAGAGGGATGTTAAATTCAGCATTAGATACTTTAAACTTCAGGGTTTGTCCAAGAAAAATCACCAAGTCGCATTTCTTGATGATTGAGACACACAGGTATTAACTACACACAGAGTTCTAAAGTATAGATACAAAAAGATATTGGATCCACTCATTAGTCTGTCTTGCAGTACATTACTTACTGCCTGAAGTTCTACATGTTACAGGCTTGGTGTGCTGACTAGCAGTGCTGGAACCTTTAAAAGTGGGGCTCAGTGGGACAGCGTGAAGCCATTCGGGGCCCTCGAGAGCAGGCAGTACGATCTCCACCTCTTCCTCCGTTTCTCTTCCGGGGTGGACCTGCTCTATTGGGCACTCCGTCCTGTGCTGCCTTGCTACAAACCGTTCAAAGCAACAGGCTGGCTGGCGAGATGACTCTGGGACTAGAGCATCTGTGGGCAAAGCCAGTGGCCTCAGCGTGATCCACACACGGCGGATGCAGAGAACCTGAATGTTGTCTTCTGACCTCCACATACACACTGTGGTATGTGTCACATGTACAACTGCCCCCTGTCCCTCATAAATAAACAAATAGTATCAAGGAAAAATAATCATGGACTGAAACCTCTAAAACTAAGTCAAAGTAAAACCTTTATCTTAAACTTATTTTTTAGGTTATTTATTACAGTAAAGAGAAGATGACATTTGATTTCTCCTTTGGGTTATGTCACTTCTAGCTCTTGTAAGAACAACTGCATGGTCTGAACTACTACACACCTTTAATAGCCCTGTTATTCTATAATAAACCCTATGGAGGCAGGAAAATATGTTGGGGATCTGCCAGATCTCTGAAAGAACTGAAATACGCTTTGTTCTCATGTTGATAACTAAAAACCAACAACTTAAGAGTGCCGAAATCCTGGGTCATCTCCATGCAGAGGACCCGCATCTCCCCACGGATGCGCCGAGTGCGTGCAGAGGAGCCGCATCTCCCCACGGATGCGCCGAGTGCGTGCAGAGGAGCCGCATCTCCCCACGGATGCACCGGTGCCAGCAGAGTGACAACTCCACCAACTCTCACTGCTTCAAGTGGGCGTCCACCACCACACTCCCCATGATCAGGATTCACACCCGGGAGAAATTCTGGCCAAGGATGTTCAATTGCATATGTTTTGCAAAAGCTTCCAGCTCCCCCAAGTCCCACCTTTGACAGTTTGCTGAGGCTTAAAATCATTCCAGTAAAATAGTAGTCAAAGAGTGGGGATTTAATCCTTAAGTAAAGTAAAATGATGACTGCCTTATAACTAAATCCAACTGCTTAAAAGGCTAGACATCATTATTATTAATCATAATAAAAAGAATATGATCTAAAATTGCTGAGCAGAATAAAAATTTTATGCTTATAACCTTAACAGAAGTGTCATTCATATGAAATGAGAATGAATAATAAACAGTACAGTGGGACACCTTAGAGTCCAGGCAGCTCTTGTTGATTGTATTAATACTTAACTCAAAATCAAGAGGGGAAGAGAAATATAGCCTATGATTCTAAAAATGTAAGAAGTTAGAATTAGATTAAAAAAAAAAAACTTTAGCTTCATTTATCCAAACTTAACTCACCAGGAAAGCAGTTGGGTCTCTAGTGGTAGGCTCAGTAAGTCTACCAAAATGCCAAGGATGGTAGGGGGTCAATGGTAGAGTTCATGCTTAGCATGCAGAAGGCCATGTTTTATTGAAAACAATGAAACAAGCACTTCTAGGGAAAAAAATTCATCTTTGAACTCATGGTCCACACAAAAAAAGTCATCTTTGAACTCATGATCCACGCAGATAAAGTAGAATCCCAAATAACCTGTTTCATCTTCTATTACAAATCATTAGTATCCTCCATGAATCAAGGTAACTTGATTGTTTCCTTGGAAACAAATCCTACTTGATTCAACATTGTCAACAAATTGACATTTTATTGTATATTATCTGAAATTTGGGAATTACAAAATTTTCTGTTAGGCATACTAGCACATGCTCCGGCAGCTGGGGTTGAGAAGGTCACTTAGCCCAGGCTCTTGA
This sequence comes from Typhlomys cinereus, assembly GCA_023101885.1. NCBI lineage: Eukaryota > Metazoa > Chordata > Mammalia > Rodentia > Platacanthomyidae > Typhlomys > Typhlomys cinereus. The sequence continues at coordinate 1,619,243 of JALPQD010000437.1, read as the reverse complement.
GAGCACCACAGGCAACATAGTGTGATTCTGTCTCAGATAAGCTTGGGGGAGGCTGGAGATTCAGCTCAGTATAGGGCACTTGCCTAGCAAGCATGAGACCCTGGGTTATATCCCCAGCACCATTCTTTTCCACTACAGAGAATAATGTAACATAGAACAAACACTCCTGAAATGTGGCTGATGTCTGACTCCAGGGGACAAGGTGTAAGTAGGCAACTGAACTGAGAATGTGAGCACTGAAAAACTCATTTTCTAGGGGCAGTCCATTACCACAGACAGAATGCCCTGGGTGGAGCACATTGTCTGCTGCACATTATGAAGGAGTCGAAAGACATACACTTTCTTCCACTGCATCTGCCATTCACTGTCCCCCATTCCTTTCTCAAGCTGCCATGACAGGCCTTCTAGCCAAATGCCTCCTCTCCCACATATGCTGAGCAAGTATAGAAATCCCTGACCACTCTGAAAAAGTGCCACTGTAAACTCTTCTAAATCTCCAGGCTCTTCTGTAGTTTGCTGATATCACCATGATCACTTTCATATACTTACTTCATGCCTATCTTACTATCTTATCTGCTCCCTTCTAATAGAAATGTGTTATAGGTTAGCTCAATGAACAAGATATATAGTTGTGAATTAAAGTAGTCAGCTAAGTTTTGTTATACATTTGTTTTCTTCAAAATCTGACCTGTTATCATTTTTCTTTAAAAATAATATAAATGACCAAATTAAGGTAACTGCTATGAAAACAAGAAATGACATAGAAAAAGATACCTAAAATGATGTCAACTGAATAAAGCAAAAAACAAGATAATACGCAAGTTATGTTTACATGTTTTAGATATTTTATATACATATACACACAGATAAAAAGCAGAAGTTGAGAAACAAAGATGAAACAATTTGATCTACTTCATGATAGATTTATTGACTTTTGTTAATGTGCTTATAAAAACATTATTTTAAGTGTATACACATATATTAATTAATAATAATCAGATTGGATATGAATATTAATAATTCTGAGATGTTGAAAAGGCCTGTGCGTCCTATGTCTGCTGTGTGCCTGCATGGCCGCATCCACATCACCTGATAGCTAGCAGAATAGCAGACATGGCAGTTGAGGAGTCTCTGAGTAAGACTGGAAGACCTGACTGATACGTCAGTATTAAAATTGAAATAATAATGTAAAACATTGAAAAGGACTATAATATCCATCATCCACTGGAATTGAAAACACAGAAATTTCTTTAGGACTAGCATCAGAATCTTGTAAATGCCTTAAAATACAAAAGTATTCTTTGAGTTTACATTCCTATCCAAAGGCAAAAACTTCCTGACAAATGCCTATTCCACAAGGCATCTAACTTGTAAATAGGTATGTTTTGCTTTCTGTGTCTCTATCCCCTGAGTAGTTTTGAATCAGTCCTCTTACTTGATATTCACATCGTTTCTGATTATCTATTTAATTTTAAAGAAAATAAATATGGTGAGTAGAATTATCACCTTTTCTGGAAAAATCAACATACAAATGAAAAAAACTAAAGTACTAATCTTCATTAGTATGAGTTTATGTTTAGGGCTTCTGTGTTTCTGCGTGAGGTGTACTTACACCACCACCAAAAGCAACTGCTCAGACCGTTAACAAGCCACTAAATGCTAAAGACCCAAAGGGTTTCGAACTTGTTAGTCATTCCACTGACTGAGAACTGCTTCTCTGTGAAAACAGAACTAAACTAAAAACAAAATGCTAAATTTACCTTTTGTGGTTAACTTTGTGACTTTACCAACATAAAAATAATTTACAATGATGACCATGATTCGGCAAAGTGCTTTAGAAAAATAACTTCAATAATTGAAGGTATTTATTAAAAGAGCTATTTCTCATTATTTGTGCAACGCAATGAAGTCTTATTTCCCACTCAAGCCTCAGCCAGAGCAAGAACAAAGAGGGTGATTTTTTAGCCATACGCCAGGCTGAAGAATTTTCTCAGAAATCTTGGTTAGGCTGCGATAAGAACGTGTTTCTCTAAGTATGCTGAACAATGCTTTAGGGCATACTTAGAGAAGCTTTATTGCATCACACGCAGAACCAGATTCTCCCTCTGGTGGGCTGCAGCCAGAGTGAAGTTCACACTACATTAATTTGCACTTGTCGATATGCTGTTCTGCTAGTATTCTTAAGGCACGCTCAGATGTACACGCCGCATCCTCGCTAGAATGTAACCTCCCTCAAGGCAGGACCTGGCCGCTCTCATTCTCCCGTGTCTAGTCCTGGTCTAGGCCAGCCATGCCCTCCGGAGCTGCTGTCATGGAGAGGAGAGGCAGGAATGTGCTAAGCCTACGGCACCCAGGGAGGGTGTGAAGAACACTGGAGAGCAGCTCTGTCGGCCCACTTGGCCCCACCCAGGCACGCTATGGAGAGAGAGGTGAGACAGGCAGGTGGTAGCTGGAAGGCTAGTAGCTAGCTCTAAGATGTCATACATTGCCTCAGCCTACCGAAGAGCGCATGTGCGGCTTCACAGCGATCACAACTGAGTGGAAATCACCCTGATCTATAGGTGGTAAAGTTACAAGTCAAAAGACCAACCTTGCTGTTACCCGCTTTTACCAAACATGAAGATCTACTGCTAGGATGCTCCCAGAATCAGACAGGGGACCTCAGAGACAGGTAAACTGCACCCCAAAGTGCATGATCACACCAAGAATGTTTCATGGCCTCGCTATAGCAATCACTTTCAATCTTCTTACTGTCAGAAAATTCTTAGAGGATTGTGGCTTCCAGCAGCTGTGATTAAATTGCTTGTCTTGTTCTTTCCTTATTGAAGAGCAAGATCGGCTCTTTTTGAAAGAATCACTCCAGTCCTTGAAGACAGAGGCAGACCTTGGTCTTTTCTGAGTAAGGTGGCCCAGTCCTCCACCAGTCTTTGTTCTTGTGGCTTCTCCGGCTCACACAGGCCTGACTCTCAGGCTCATTCCTTACCAAGATGAACCCCACAGATGCACTTCCCGCGATCACCTCCTGAAGTGGATGTAGCCCAGTTCCTGTGCTGACACACTTACATGTATAATTCCAGCACTGAAGTGCTGAATCACACTGCCATGGAGCTGAATCTCCAGCAAAGCCTTAAATACTTTGCCCTAATTTCTCCAAGAAAAATTTTCTGATCTATGTATTTTGCATGTGTCACCACTCTTAAATATATGAAATTGAAGGTACATTTTGACTTGAAGTGTCTACTGCTTTTTCCAAAGTTATGCCATATGTAATAGTCATAAGAAAAGCTATGTCACACTCATCTCTGAAAAATGAAACTGATATTAATCTAAAATTTATGCTGAAAATCAAAAAAAGAATGCTATGTTTATATCTTCACCTAAGCAGCATGCCACTAGCCAAATACTGAAGTACAGCCAATCATACACTCACTGGGAATCCGTCAATGTCCCAAGAATGTGGTACACTTGGACTGCAAAATATTCTAAAGCCAGTAATATTGCAATACTCTTTAGAAAAGAAGAAGAAACTACATATATGTATATTTCTCATATAGATTTTCCATATCTGAGTAGAGAGGGAGGCAAACTGTGAAGGCAATGCTAGATAATAACGATAATATCTGGGCATTGGGGGTTATGTGGTGTCTGCCAAGCCTCTTTAATGTGGCAGAAAAGCAGCAATAACAATATATAAGCAATGTTTCCTATATTTTCATAAAACTTTATAAAAATGGGCAGCAGGCCAGACTTGGCACAAGGTTTTAGTTGGCTAACTATCTTTTATGGCTATAGGGAGTCTGGACAAGGAGTCTGTGAATGTCAGTGGGAATGTGTAAATGCATTAGTCTACCACATCTCTGCCTCTGTGGTAGTGTGGCAGTAATACAGGCGCTGGCTTAGGAGGTCCCTGTGGCTGGGTATGATCATGAGTTCAAGAATACCTAGACTTAGGGGCTGGAGAGCTGGCTCAGGGATTAAGCCTCTGCCTTGCAGGCCGAAGGTCCTAAATTCGGATCCTAGACCCCACGTATAGACGCCAGGCGGAAGCAGGGGCGGCCTGTGGTTCTCGTCCTGGTAGGGCGGAGCCTGTGAATGAATCCCGGGGCAGAGTAAACAAGGAGGAAGTGGAGGCGGTCCAAGGTGGTTCCCGAATTCACCAGTGGTTTTACACGCACGCAAACACGCACAATTGAATAAAGAATTAAAAAAAAAAAAAAAGAATACCTGGGCTTATGTAGCAAGTTCCAGACCAGCATGGGACACATGGTGAGACCCTATCTAAGAACTAAACCTAAAAAAAAGAAATGCTTTGCATTTGCAGCTTCAAACTATCATCAATGTTTTAAAATTCTTAATGACTTTTTTATCTTGGGGTCCGAGTTTTGTCAGCATTGTCTGGCAGGACAACAGAGCCTGTGCTCACTCATTGGTCTTTCCTCAGCCTCACTGCACATGGAGAAGTTCTCAGAAAGGAATTTCCCTCCCTCCAGATTCCTCTGTCCTGCCCCAGCCCTACTGCTGTTGTGATCTCTACCTAGGATGGAGCCAGACCTTGAGAGTGGGAAGCCCATATTCTGCAGTTGTCCTTTGCCCTCGGCAGAACCTAGATGTGAAAACTGGCAGCCAGGAAGTGTGTGTATCTGCAACATGTACGCTAGTTTATAGTACAAGAGCATACTCAGTGGATTCAATGCAAAGTCTTTGTCTATACCTGATCCTCTTATTTCATGTGTCCCAGTGTGGGTACTACAATCCCTTGGAAGTTGCCACCTACACCCCATATGATGACACTCCATATTATCTACTCACATATGCTACCTGGAAGAAAGGAGAACCCAGGCCTGGGAGGAGGGATGGCTCAGTGAAGTGCTTGGTGCACAGGCACAAGGACCTGAGTGTGATCCCAGACCCCACATAAAAATGCCAAGTTTAGAAGCCCTTGAATCCTAGCACTGGAGAGGTTGAGACAGGAGGACCCCCTGACGCTCACTGGCCAAGCAGTCTATCTCACCTGGTGAGCTCCAGTCAATGGAAGACCCTGTCTCAAAGGAGGTGGGGGTGTTCCTGAAGATAACATCCTAGGTTGTCCTTTGGCTTGCGCGCGCACATGCGCACACACACGAGAACTTAAAAGTTTATGGTCTACACATCCAACTTAGTTACGGGGTACCTGTGAGGCTATACATTCCCCCCATGTGCTGTAGCCTGCCCCAAATTAAACAACTAAAAACACCATGACTGGGTTGGGAGGACAGAAAGAGATTGAAAAAGCAAAGAAGAAAGATACACATTGTAATACCTTTAATATAATTTCCTTTCTGCTTTCTGACAAAGAATTCTGCCTGTCTACTTGCACAGGGTGCTGATCAAAGATCATGGACTGAAAGTCTCCTCTTTGAGGTTCAACTCTCAAGTTGGAAGTGGACACAGAAAATTCCAAAGATGTATCCCTCCTTTCAGATATCCTAACCCCTTGAACACCTGTGGAAATCCTAAATCTGAAATTCAGGGTTCCGGAATCTCCTCTTGGGACATAAGCATGGCTGTGTCCTCGATGGTGGGTCAGAGGATTAAGCTATATTTCTTTAGAAGATTACAAGTCATTTTAGAAAAATATAGCATAATCAAAGCATCCTATATGAAATTCATAAGACAACAAAGCAAGACTTCTTTTGAAAGCAGAGCACTGCAGGATTTGAATGTACAGTTTGGCCATTTTGAATAAACCAATTACAAAGTATTTTTGAGAAAAAGAAATGTGATGATGGGCATTATTTATCACTAATTATTGTTAATATGTCAGTGTAGTACAATGATTATGTAAAAATATCCTTCACTGATATACACCCAAATATTCAAAGATAAAATAATAAACATAATTTTTTTCTGCAAAAGCAGAGGAGGCAGAGGAAGAGGGTGAAGAAGAGGAATTAGGTGATGAAGACAGACAAAAAAAGATGACAATGAAGATGAAGGAATTGAGAGGAATGGATGTAAACTACACTGAAGGACCACAAGGGTGGAAATGCAGGTTCAATATCATATTCCCTGTGCCTTAAATTGTCACGATGGTATGTGCAGATGCGTGTCTGAATTATGCAAAAAGTTTCTTATGAAAATCAAGACACAGAGTCTCCATCTCCATACCAAACTTATTTTCTTTAACAGAAAAGTGCTCCCTGAGGCTGACAGAGGTTCTCTAATCTGAACAGATACAAAGGGGTTGATGGGGAGGATAACTTGCCCTTGGGTCCCTACACAAAATGAAGAGAAAAGAAGAAAGCAGGCGGAAGAGACTGCATTGTTACTGCCCAGCCTCTTGCTAATGATGCCGGAGTCAAGGCTTGGGTCACGAGGAAGATGATCTTGGTGGTCCACCGTTTGCCCTGTTCTGTACACATCAAAGAAGCTGTTGTTCTCACCACATTCCAATCTCAGAGTTTCCCACCTACTTTTAAAACCTAGTAAGTGGTCAGATTAGCTAAAATATGAATAAAATCGCTACTTTATGGGGAACAGATGTCTGCGAACTAAGAGACAGCCTTTTGGTTATGATGATTGTATAAGTAACAGTTTAAAAATTAAATATGCTTTATATTATTGTATTTCAGATAAATTCTCAACATGTCCGGCTTTTCAAAGTTCAATGTAAATTTCTCTCCTGAGTGCAGATGGTGGCCAAGCTAAACAGCTCCTTGGTCTTACAGACAGAAGGTCAGGTCATGGCTGAAAGACCAAAGAACAATTACAGCTTTGCTACTGCAAATCATCCCGGGAATGAGAGCTGCTACTTTCTTTCTGAAAGTGTCTGTTCAACACAAAATGTTACAAAGAGCAATGGTAAGGTTTCCTCACATTCTGGCCAAGGAAAAGTGGTAACAAGAGCATCACATAATAAGCATCTTGTAGCCTTTCATAACCTACAGTTATGACCTCTATCTAACAGGCATAACTATCTAAAAATGATAACTAAAAATCATTATGAACACTTATATTTCACTATATTAAAATTATTTACAAATGTAGAACTACTTCAGCTAATTAGGCAACATTAAATCTTATACCATCTTGTATTAATTTTATTATAGTAAAAGACAGTATTATAATGCTTTTAAACTAGGTTATTCACTTGTGACATACTTCTATTGTTACTACAGTGTTTTTCCTCTAAAATGTTGACACAATTTTAAAAACTCCAAAAGTCTTTGTTTCCATATTTTTAGTCCAAAATATTATGCTTATAATGAGAAAATAAAAGACATTTAATAACCACCAAGTATGCCAGCATAACTTTTAAAAGTTGTGGTAAATCAGAAAAAGGAAAGTTCTCTATGCTTCCTTTTGGTCTGGAAGGACTTCCATTCCACCAGCAAGTACTCCCCCAAGTGGACGAAATAAAATGGCCTCATTATTTGTTGTATGTTAAAAATGAGAACATATTCTGAAGTTTGTGACATACAGTATTTGCATAGAGTAGTAAAAAGCAAAATTTCATTCTAGTGGTCTGGCTTTGAACTTAGTATTAAGGACGTCCTGCTTTCAAACACTTTTTGTACCAACTGCCATTATCATTTCATGTCCAGTACGTCCCTCAGCAGTCTTTATGCAACTGCCAGAAACAGTTGATCAGGTTGAAAGGGGAAATAATTTGAAAAATAGGATAGAAAAGTCTTGATATAAAGTTTTACTATGAGTCATTTATGTCTACATTATTGACACTAAGAACTCAATTTTATTATTTTAATAGTACAAACAACTGCAAGCCTGCAATGGCCTCTAAAGTGAAATTTAAAAAATTGAAAAATAAAAATTAGCCTGATCTTCCTAAAACTTTACCCAAAAAGTCAATCAAAATTAGAGTATCAAAAGACTTATAGCAGAAACATCTGCTCAAAGGCACCAAAACAAGCAGTATTTCCCTCTTAACATTTCTAATTTCACTGTATTTAGGCTTTCTGAGCAAACGTATTCAGGGCTATCTTAGTTAAAACTGGTTTCACTCTGCCAACAATCAAGTTGATTGACATATTTACATATCAACTCATCTCATCTTACAAATTTTAAACTTTTTTCATTTAAAATTGGATGCAAGTTGGCATCTTTCAAGAACTTTATATATGTATATTTTGAGTTCAAACTACGCATTAGAACATTTTTTAACTTTTGTAAGTAATAGATACACATATCCAAATGTATATTTATGAACTGTCAAATTTGAATTACATATGCAAGCAGTTGTATTGTCACCACTTCATGTCAGGCAACTATAAATGAAATTCTTTTAATAGTTTAAACTGGATCCTAACATTAATTAGGAAAATATAAGAGGAATAAACATGTTAGGAGAAAAAAGGTCACATCAACTTCAGAAAAAGCGTTACATTTTAATTGCACTTTGTGCTTGTGCTATCTCTTACCTGATCTTTACTTTCAAGATCCCTTTTACATTTTGCTCTGTGTTCTCTCTGCTCCTTTTCTGCCTCATCCTTCTCCATTTTAGTCTTATTCAACTGAAAGCGGATTTCTCCACACACCTGTTAAGATTGTAAGAACAAGATCAATAGCCACTGGAATCCACCAGGCAATGCCTTCAATTAGATCTTTTGGTGCCCTCTAGAGGTTAGATAGATGAACTACAACAGAACTTTTCTAAGATCATTAGAACAGTCACATAGCTTGTTAAAATTTGTAGGTAATATAGGGATTATTGAGGCTAAAACTCCAAATTAACATGAAAAGATAAATAATTAAGTAATTTATTAAGAATATTTCATATGAAATAGTTTCAATTGAACATTAGCAATCAAAAAGCACTGTCACCCAAATTTTAGCTAGGTAATATTAGAAATGAAAACATTAAAGCATATTCTTATTAACTCAAATTTAAATAGTTAAACATTCTCTCCACATTACAAAATATTCATTCAAGGATTTTTAAGTTAGACTTTTAAGGACATTTTTAGATTTTTTTTAAAGAATTTTTTGCTAATAAATTTTGATGCTTAGGTATGTTGTACCAGTGCAGATTGTAAGAAAATCAACAAAATAAACTGGAACAGAATTGTAGTGTCTCAGGATTGGAGGTTATATCCTGGCCATTTACTTTTGTACTATTCTGATTTTCTTTCTGGTAATTCTAGACCAGAGGACCACCACACCTCAGAAGACCATTCTCATCCCATACAACTGTTCTCATGGATTTTACCTATGAATTTCTGTTAGGCATTTCCCTTCCTCTGCACATCCCTCCACCACTTCATATAGGCAAGCAGGAGCTTCTAAAATTTCTGTAACATTTAGTACAAATTTTAAAGCAAATGGTGAACTATAGACAAAAGGGAATAATTACTCTTTTGTAATGGGCAAGTAAAACGTAAATACAATCTGTTGAATTATAAAACAATGGCATTAGAATACATAAAAATTTAAGAAAAATAAAAGATTATCATGCCATAAAAATTATCGATGTATTTAATAGCAATTGATAAACTGATTTCATTTGAAAACATAAAAAGTTTAAGAAAAATAAGAAAAGGTTATCATGCCATACAAATATCTAGGTATTTAATAGTTATTGATAAACTGATTTCTTTATTAAATCATGCATGCTCACATTCAGTTTTTTTCTTTTAGAATGACTAACCTGAAATCTAGATAAACTAGTATGTCTTAAAATAGGGATCTTAGGTAATAACCCTGACCAGTGAAGACCTCAAATGTTTTAGTTCTTGCTTCAAAAGTTAGTAATGTCTAAATACAATGGTATTTTAATGAATAAACTTAAGTATCAATAAAATAAGAATTGTGCTATTAGAATCTTGGCTTTAGAGGTAGATATGAAAAGGAGTGTAAGGAAGATTTTTATGTCAAGCATGCTTTTCAAATTGTAAACAAATGTCTTTAACAATTACTGGGAAGACTAACCTTATGTTTGCTACTAAAAAAAGAGTCACTGTAAGTTAACTAATTTAGAAATGCAAACTTTGTCAAGTATTGAACAATTAAAGTAATATGACTCCTATAAGTGTTTTCAACAATGAATCCTTATTTCTAGACATTATTTATGTATAATTTTTCTTGAATGTGCAATACTCAAAACAGAGGCTATATATAATGATGTTTGCCAAGTGATCCTTTAAGCAGACTCCTATTACTCTCAAAATAGCAAAACTTTTCAAGTTAGTGAGATGGCTCATGGGCAAAGACACCTGAGGTGCAAACCTTGTCAGGAAAGAACTGACTCCTAATAGCTGTCTTCTGACATCCACAAACATTCTCTCTCTCTCTCTCATATAAGTAAATTAATTTTAAAAATTAATTTAAAAAACTTTCCAGGCTGGAGAGATGGCTCAGGGGTTAAGCCTTTGCCTCAAAAGCAGAAGATCCTGAGTTCAGATCCTATGTAAAAACACTAAGCGGAAATGGTAGTGGCCTGCACTTCTGGCCCTGGAAATCAGAGCCCAGGAAACCCCCAAGCAAAGCGATAGGAAGTAGAATAATCCCGGATGATTCTGAAGTCACCCTTGGACCTCCACAGACAACGCACAGTGCCCTCTGATGCACACACACTATAAAAAACTTTTCTATACTACTTTCTGAAAATGCTAAGAGTCTGCACATTAAGAAAAATATTTTCAAAGAAAATATGTACTTAAGTAATTTATTAAACTGTTTTGTTTGTACCTTGGTGACATCCAATTCCTGAGACGTAAGATGATTTTGAATTTCTTCTAGTTGACTAAGAGCTGACATCTTCTCCCTTTTAATCTTTTCAACCTCAGCCTCTAGTTGGGCAATCTTCTGAGACTGAATCAACATCTGTAAGAGGAAATAAAAGTTCTAAAAGTGAAGGTGTTTGGCAGAATTATATTAAAAATAACTTCATTAGCACAGTCTTAGCATAACCACTGGCTCTGTCTGTGTCATTTCTTATGGACTGGATAAATCTACTTCTGTGCTCAACATCACATGACTTCTAATACCTCTCCTATTCTTGCCCTGGACTCCAAGCTTACTATGAAAATGGAAAGATGAAAAACAAACAAACAAACAAACATAAACGAGCTTTGGTTGGAACCATGAGATAATAAATACCAGACACTCAGGTAAGTCTGAGAGCAGACTGCCACGGATACCTTCTCCCATGTGGAATTCATAAAATGGCAGAAGGGGAGAATTAAAGAGGAAGATATCTTTAGAGGGAGAAGTTCTCTGCCCAGCAGGGCAAGGAAGAGCAAGCTGCTTGCAGTTCCTCGGTGGGTAAGCCCCACCTGTGCTCCCACTGTCTAGAGCTCGCTCACATGACTCTCTCCCTTGGGAGTCCACAAAGCTGCCACCACCTCTCCTCCAGCTCCCAGCACAACACAGGGGCTGCTTCCCATCTCGGGGCTAACGGTCAGCTGGTGCACACTGTACCCGTTTGTTGAATGCTTGTGCCTGTTGTGGAACCCAAGACCATTCTACTGATCGCTGCCCATGCCATACTTTGGCATGTACTCCTACAACACTCTTAGTACATACACCTTCATCATCCTCAGTCTCTGCAGACTTAGTATTATGATACTTAATTACACCGCTTTTAGTTATCTCTGTTTCTTTGACTTGAAGTTCCGCAAGGGCATGTTCATTAAAAGGCACCAAATGTTCCATGGATGGATGAATGAACAATTAGGATAAATGACTTTGGGGGGGGTGTGCTGTGGACACTGGGTCTTAGTTTTCTTTTTAGGAGTGAAAATGCTTTCTAAATCTCAGACTTGTTCTGTTTCAGTGAGTCCAACTTTCTGGCCAATTTCTTAGTTGAACTAACAGTTTTTAAATGAGGACATGATACCTTACCCCAGAACAAAACATATGGGGATACCTATCAGCTTTCATTCAACACATTAACTGGCAACAAATTTGGAATAATGATCTTTGAAATTTACTATGAGACCCTAAGGAGTGTGAATTTAGTTTTATAACTGAAATACACACACACACACACACACACACACACACAGACACACACACACACACGAGAGTACAAAAGAAATTAGTTGAGGATTAGCAGGAGTAGAAGGAAAAGAAAAAAAGGGGAAGGAATATAATCAAAATACATTATATCCATGTATAAAAATATAATGTAACTCATTTGTGCAATTTATATATTCTAATAAAAAGCCTTAAAATAAACATAATCAACTTTGTCCAAAGTTTTGGTAAATAAAGAACTTTATAACAATAAAACCAAGTCAAGAGTCTGTCTTTGAATTATAAAGATTATAGCTAAACTTGGCCCATATGAAAATGAGCCTTGATGGCTCTTTTCTAATTCAGGCAGCTGAATTAACTTACTTTGCTGAAGACAGTAGAGAACTATTTATTTGACTTATGGTTATAATATCAAAAGATTATCTACAAATTTAACTTACACATAAAATTAGCTTCATTAATAACAAACTACAAAGTCTCTGTGCACATTACAATCTGAACCTAAAATCAAGGGTTAAAGGAAGATAAACAGAACAAATCAAAAGCATCCATTTCATTTCCTTAAGTTCATAACTATAATCCACGCCATGAACACGTAATGGCAGATTTTGGGGCCTGTATACAGCAGCAGTAAATTTTAATAGCAAGCTATTAAAATCCTACATTATGTGAAGATATTTTTCAAGCAGGTATGAAAACACTTGTTTGCTAACTGTAAATTCTGAGTCCGTTGCTAGTCCTCTCCCTTCCTTAGCACTCCTTCCCTCTACCACCTATCATGCCTTTCCTCGCCCACTACCTGTCACCCACTTCCTGAGGCCTCCCCTCCGTTGTCACACCTTCTTTTCCCCATGCCCACCATCTGGAAGTCAGCATTCACTGCAGGAGCTTTTCCATCCACATCTGTGGCAGAGTCAAAAGTAACACAGACAGCTGCAGCGCTGTTGGGCGTCCACGGCGCTGACATCAGGTAAGTCCTTTAAACTTTGACAGGGGCGAGGAAGAGACAAGGACACCCAGGCTGGAGGGCTTGAGAGGAATTTCTACAAAGCAGTTTCGTGTGTATTGAATATGGCATCAAGTGGTGCTCGTTATACAAGGCATATGAGAAATGAAGGATTCTGGCAATAGGCTATCGTCAAGGGAGCCAACTAAGGAAATGTGTGATCAAATAAGTATATGATGAATGATTGAATGGATGAACAAATTTGAATGGTTCAGTATAACCAAGGACTATTATTAAGTTAACAGACAAACTCACGCAAGTACCGTTCACAAGTCTGTATGTGCACACATGTGTTTGTATATGTGTGTGTGTGCATGTGCATGTGTATGTGAGAGAGAGAGAAAGAATATCTCAGAGTTGGAAAGCTCTGAAATGAGGTGATATCAAGAACTCTGAGGGATCAAAGAGGACGAAGGAAGAGTACTCTAGGCAGAACAAAATCCTGAAGTGATGTGGAGAAAACAGAGACCACCCTGATGTGAGACCATTAAGACAGGGCAAGGTCAGTATGGCGGGGAGAGATGAATAGAGAGATGAAGAGAGGAAGAACAAATAACATTATATTTCCCAAAAGAATCCTAACTTTATCCAAGGTTTCAGGGAGACAGCACAGGATTTTTAAATTCAGCAACTGGTACGCTGAGATGTTCACTTTAGAGGCATTCCAGTTGTGCTTAAAAGAAAGATAAGAAGGAGCTGAGATTGTGGCGCAGACACTATAAGAGGCTAGAGGAGCCATCCAGGGAACAAAGTGCAGCAAGATGCAGAGACGGGCGGGAAAATGTTCAGAGCCCTGAATTTCTGGAATTCAGTGGCAATGGAATATAAAGGGTGAGGAAGAGGGAGGATACAAAGATGACAAGGTTTCTGTTAGTATTTCAATGGAGATAAAGTAGGAAGATGGGGAAATCAGCAGAAAATTAAGGATTTGGAATCAATACCGTATATGTGGAATTAAGGGAAGAGTCACACCAAGATATCTAAATGTATATAACTCTCTGCTAAACACTAGTATCTTCTTTCAAGCTCCTCTCTGAATGTGGTGCCTGATTCACTGTCTCAAAGACACACATCTTCACCCTCTTGAAACAAGCATATGGATTTAAAGAAGTTAAGAGTACTATTTAGGAAGACTAAAAATGAAAACACTAATATAGAACTATTCGGTAACATAATAATATTAATTTCATAGGATAAGGACGTAGAGCTGAAGAGGAATGGACCAAAGTATGAGCAGGAGGTAAGAAAATAAAGACAACATGTATGGACAAATCTTTTGAAAAATTAAATTGGTAAAAGAAGAAGCAAGGGGAGAGTTTCTGAACTGGTTTAGATCTTGATGGAACTAAGCAACTTTAACACCTCTGGGTCCTCACCTCTGCTCTTTTGACATGGTTAATTTTATCACCGTCTTGAGCACAATCACACTTAAAAATTCATTTGTGCAAGTATTTGTTTAACGTCTATGCCTCCCTGAAGTTTGTAAGAACTGTTAGGTCCTGTGACTACTGTAACCCCAGTCCCTCCAATAAATCTCTATTGAAGCTGAAAGAAAAGGCAGAGTAGAATGCATGAGAAGACTCCTAGAAAGCACAGAGAAGAGAGTGGGCATTGAAGACTTGGGTGTATAGGAACCAGTTGAGATCACCATCCCAAGGCACAAAGGTAACCAGTGAATTGACCTGTTGGGTCCTGACAAACATCTTTTTTTTTTTCTTTCTAACAAAAGCATAAGAAAACAAAGGAGTTTATAGCAGATGCTTCAGTTTACCCAGAAGAGTTAAAACTTTGTGCCTTTCTTCTTGTATACACTTAGGCTTGACAGAGAGCAGATATACGGCATACATTCACCATATTTGCCATATCACTATAAGTCATAGATAGAAGTGTCTATCTAAGTGATGGTTGAGGGTTCTGGTTCTGAGCACATTTGTAAAGAATTAGTAGTTAAGCCCAGAGTTCAGTTGCTGGGGAAGGCCCAGCTCATAGTGGGTGGGACAAGTCCCTGGACAGGTGATTAAGATGGTGGAAACTGGCTTAAAAAGTTGGCATCCTGGGCTGGAGAGGTGGCTCAGGGGTTAAGCCTCCGCCTTGCAGGCGGAAGATCCTGAGTTCGGATCCCAGATCCCACGTATAGGCGCCAGGTGGAAGCGGGGGTGGCCTGCGCTTCTGGTCCTGGTAGGGCGGAGCCTGTGAATCCCGGGGCAGAAGGAGGTGGAGGCGTTCATGGTGGTTCGCGAATTCATCCGTGGTTCTACACACACATACATAGACACACAGACACACACACACACACAGACACACACGCGTGCGCACATGCGCACAGTTGAATAAATAATAATAATAATAAAATTAAAAAAAAAAAGTTGGCATCCTTCTGTACACTTGGCCAGACATGCTGGTCTGGCAAGTAAGGATTGTCCCTTTCTGGGTCATTGTGTGGAGATGTTGTGGCCAGTTCCCTTAGCTCTTGGAGGTCATTTGGGCTGTCCTACCAAGCTGGACATGGAACTGTAACCAGAGTATCATATGAGAGAATAAACTCCTTGTTTCCTTAAGTTATTTTGCCATGCATTTATCATCAACGTGCAGAGTAACTGCAACACTGTTTGGTATTACTTTTCCCAATTTGAGTACTATTGCATAGTACTTAGAGTTCCCAGTTCAAAGCATGCAGCAGAGTTGTTACTTGCTCCGTTTTAATCTGTTGCAGGAATTTAAAGCTAGGCTCCACTTAATTCTGCATTCCACTTTGGTTACTGTTTTCAAACACTGCCTATTTCATGTGATCTGCTTATTTCACCTTTAATTTCTCTTTTCCAGTTATTCATCTGCTTACAAATCTTTTTTACCATGTAATTTATCAGAACTGATCTCATACTGTGTATGTAATCACTATTTTCTTACTTGGCTTCTTACATATCGTACACATATTTAATTACACATGTTTAATTTAGGGTAAATGATAAGTTGGGCAATCATTTCACCCTGATTGAGCCAAAATTGAAATAAAATCTAGCTATCTTCAGAAACCTTCATCTGCTCTGACAAAAAAAAAATTAAATAAATAAAGAATGTAAGGACTGAAGTAAATTCAGAATTTCTTGATGTGGAATTAGGATTATTTTATTTGATAAGGTCAGGTAGTGAGTATTTCTGAGAACTATAAAGAATACAAGAACATTTTAATGAATATTGTATATAGGAAGCCTGTCTAGTTACAAAATTTTAAAATGTAAAGTTTGCTCAAAACTGGCTGCCTACAGAGTTAACAATGACAAGCATTCTTCTGCAAAGTAGATAAGGCCTTGCATATTTGGAATGGCCGAGTTTGGAACGACTCACAAAGGCTCACCTCTCTCAACACTTGGTCCCTAGCTGGTGGCGCACTTTTGTGAAGCGAAGGAATCTTTGGGACACAAGGCACGGCTGGCGGTGGGTCACTAGCAGCAGGCCTTCGAGGCTTACAGTCCAGTCCACTTCTGGCCCTGCTGTCTACTGCTGTCTGCCAAGATGTGAGGAAGCCTCTAACCACATGTTCCTAGCATAGTGAACTCTGCCAGGCCTCAACACCTCTTTCTTCCCTTAAATCACCCGTCAGATGCTTGGTCAAGTGACGAGAACAGTAACTAGATCGGTACCTTTGACTCTGCATCCTCCCTTTCTCTGGCCATTTCTTTCATTATCATCTCTTTCTCAAAAGCCCTTTTTTCCTGCTGAGATGCCAGTTCTTTTTCCAGTCGTTCTGTCTGCCTTTCGAGTTCATTCTTCAACTGCTCACACTGGATTAAAGCCTGCCAGAGCAACAGAGCAAAAAGGAGATCAGGACTTGGGAAAATGCAAAGGAAAAATGAGACAACTGCACATTGCTTTGGTTTTAGAAAGTAAAAAGTTACTGTAAAGCCTACCAGGATAATGTATGTTTACCAATACTACTTACTGTTCTAACATGGTACCACCCAAATGTTAAATTTGCTCACACACTTCAATTTTCACAATTTAACTGTATTAACTAGTCAGCTGTAATATTCATTCACAGAAGAGTCAGAATTTCACCAAAAAAAAAAAAAAAAGTTGAGAAAAACTACCTGTCTGCCTTGGTATTTTAAATTATAAATCATGCTGGCACTTCACAAAATATACAAGTTCACAGATTTCTATTTTGCTTATGGTTGAAAAAATTTTAAATTTATTTAGTTTTTTAATAAACTTTGTTTTTATTTTTACTCTTTTACAATCTCATACATGCAGACAATGCATTTTGATCATAGCTACCCCTATCTCCTTCCTGATTCCTCTGGACATTTCTACCTCTTACCTTTAAATCTTAATTTTTTAATTGGACAATATAAAATAATATGTAAGCAATGGAAGAAAATACATTAAGGATGTAGATAGTTATGGTTGAGCTCCCAGTTTCAATGGTTAAGAACACATGATAAAGCTGAAGAAAAGCAGTTTTGTCCATCTTCTATGAGACCAAGTTCATGGTGTGGGCACATGGAGCCCTGGCCTACAGGGAGCCGTCCCCGCTGAGGGCACAGGGAGACCTGACCACAGGAGACCATCCCACTTGTGGGCACACAGGAGGCATCCACCTTGTGAGCATATAGAGCCTCAACCCAGGAGGCCATCCACACTGTGTACACACGAAGCCTATCCCATGAGAGAGAGTACTCATATTGTGAGTGCACAGATACAGAATTCAGGGTTTTGGCAAGCATTAATGTCAGGCTATTTATCATTCAGCTGTCCACAGGTCAGAACACTGAATGTAGAAATAGTCTCATCTCTTCTCTGCCACAATGTGATGCACCTGGGACACAGCAGCCACATGTGCAGTGCCTTGAGGGGCAGGGAAGTTTTTAATTTTTTTTTTTAATTTTGTTTGTAAGTACATAAACACGTCTGTGTACAGGTGGACACACCCATGCAAACAGAGGCCAGAAGGGGGCACCAGGTGCCTTCTTCCTCACTCTCCATTTATGTCTCTGAGGCAGGGTTTCTCCTTGAATCTGGGGCTTGCTTCAGGGCTAGGCCAGAAGGCATCAGGCCCCAGGAATTCTCCTGTCTCCAAACTCCTCAAAGCTGGGCTTGTTATGTGGGTGCTGGGACCTGAACTTGGTTCTTCATGATTGTGGAGCGAGGCCTATCAATTGCTGAGTCAGTACTTCAGCCCCAACATAAAGATCTTGAAAAAATATTAAATTCTGTATTTTATTACACACAGGTATATAGAAATACTATACGAATAAACATATATTAAATATAACTAAGATTTAGTTTACTCTCCTTGAATATATTTTTATTATCAAATTTTATCATACAATACCCATAAAGGTTTATAATTGAAAAACATCCACAATTATTTTTAGTCTAAATATCACTCTGTGTCTAGAAATAGAAACTCTCCAAGTCCCTTTTGATGACATTGTGACAATAACATCCAGTAATAAAACAGGTCTTCAGAAATCACAACCTTTAAAACTCTCAATAAAATTAAGATACTACAGCATTTTAGTTTCATCCCAGTTTCTCTCACCTACAATATTCACCTCATCTAACTTTGATTTCCTCTGAATTGGTAGAAAGAAAATCAAGGTTCTCATTTTACAAAATGTGTGATTATATGTTATATAGATTCATTTGTTGATCATGGAGTTGGAAATTGTCTCAGAGTGCACAGCTATAATTTCCCTTTGGTGAAAACTACCTATAAATGGAAAATATCAGGATGTGTGAATTTTCCTTTCATCACTAGATGGAATTTACCTTCAACAATTTGGCTTTGGAAAGTTTCTGCACTCCTATGCATAAAGCATTAGGGTAACTTCAAATGTGTCCGGTTAACCAAAAACACAAATAAAATTTTGACTAAAAACTGATTCTCCTAGGGAGTTAGTCCCAAGCTAAATTCTAGATGAGAATGCTTCAGAAAGGAAATTTTAAATTAGATTTTAAGACAAATGAAAAAGTCTATTTTTTCTATACAGAAATCCTTGGAGCCTGGAATACTAAAGATTACTGAGTTTTATGCTTCAAAATGCTATATCATGCTTGTGAAAATCACTTTCTAATAAAAATATCTATAACTTTTGCTGATATAATGAATACTACTGGTATGAGTAAATACAATGATTACTGCATATAGACCAATATATACAAACAGAAGATTTCCAGGTTTTCTTTTTTAAAATAATAGGTATAAAAACCGTTAAGTAGAAGAACAGGAAGAAAACCAGACTCCTACCCATCAAGCAACCAGATTCCCAAAGGCTAGCTCGGTATATGGACAATTACAATGAAACAAGTCTTCATGTATCACATGGAAGTGGAACCTACATTTTGCTTCTCCTGGAACTTCGGAAGGTGGCAGTCTCTCCTTTCCCAGAGCCCAAACATCTACTTAATGGAAATGATTATTGGGCTTTGGGACTTGAAGAATTATGGCTTTTCTACTCAACACATTTGTTCTCAAATTTGAAGTCATATTATGCTCGTCCCATCAATTCTTATTTCAAAGCATAACTTAAGGGATTGACTATTATCAATTCTAGCTGTATTAAACAAAAGTAACATTTTTCACAAAAAACATTAATCTGATCAACTGAAAATTGTAAGAAACCAGATTTATGAAACATAAAAGCCTTTTTCATCCTTTAGGGATGGTATCCTAGAAATCTTAATAGTGAAAGAACTCGTGACTAATGAATTAAGATATTAAAATAATTATAATTAAGACATGTATAAGAAATACATAGTTTATTGCCATGAACATAAGCTTAGGAACTTATGAACATGTTTTTACTCTTATGAACCAAATCTCATAAACTAAAAATAATTATTAACACACTTAAGGCTTTAGCTTATAAATAATGCAAACTACTGACTTTAATTTATAAACACTTGTTTACTAAAGACTTAGCAGTAAGTCCATTTCCACAGGTATGCACATATTGGCAACCATGTTCTGAGAAATGGATCATTGCATAAGTTTATTATATGCATGTCACAGAACGCACTTGATGAATCCAAATGTTTATAAGTCAGTCAAGTGACTTTCTCTTGAAACAATCAATAGATGCAGTAAACATGAGATATATAAGACTGTTCTGGTGAAACACCATGCACTGGTTCACAGTAAACTTTTTAAAATATAAGTAGACTACATTATAAAATATAAGTAGAAGTATATTCTAAATAATAATAAATAGTATACTATATCGTATATATCAGCATATTATATAGTATATATAATATAGTAAATGTATGTATATGTAATACAGTAAATAACATTTGCTTACTATTATCAAGGGTTACTTGCTTTGCATAATTATATATTCTCTACTTTAATAGAGCTAACAGCTTAGTAGGTTCTTCTACTCCAGTATCTCCATAAATATATACAAGCAACATGTTGACCTATGACCTTACTAAAGTTACCATTTTGCTAGGTGATAGAAAAATTTTAGTTCCATAACCAACTTCTGGGATCATGAAATTCAATTGCAGCTTGTTTTGTTTAACAGATGATAATAGGCACTAGTTTCCATGCCTGTAACTAGAAGCCAATTCAACGATTTTCTGATATTCTTTTTTCTCCAATTTTCTGATTCCCGCCTTTTTAACTTTACCACAAGCCAAGATGCAAAATAAATGGAAAAAATGTGTTTGGAAATTTACTCAACCTACCTAGTTGACAGAGGGTATGTGTGTGTGTATGTGCATGGGCATATGTGTACGTGTGCATATGCATGAGTGTGTAGGAACAGGTGTGCCACAGCTCCATATGGAGCTCAGAGGACAACCTTTGGGTACTGTTCCTCACCTTTTGCTTGAGACCACATCTCTTTACAGGTGTTATACAAGCCAGGCTAGCTGTCCCAGGAACATCTGGGCAATATTAGGTGTCCACCTTCCGTTTTCTGTAGCTTACGCCACTGCACCTGCTTTTATGGGGAATCTGGGAATGACAACTCAGGTCACCAGCATGTGCAGCAAGTACTCTACTCACTGTGCCACGTCCCCATCTCTCCTTAGATGGTTCTTTCAAACACTATCATTCCAGAAATGCAAGATTCAACCATGGCTATTCCAAGACAGGTGGGAGGTCCATGGTCTGCAAGCCTTTGCTACCCGTTTGATGGAGTCTCATCCACACGGCACTGCCCATCATCCTCATTTACCTGGTTCTCATATGCTGACTCCCAGGTCAATTTTTTTTCTTTATAAAATTATCCCTGTTACATCCGATATGATGGCTCAGTGGGGAAAAGATGCCTATTGCAAACCTGGTGACCTGAGACTAATCCCCAAACTCACATGGTAGAAAAGAACCAGCTTCTGAAAGCTGTCTTCTGACTTCAACAAGTATAATATGACACACATGTTGCTCTCTTTCTCTCCTCTCTCAAATAAATTAATTAAATAAAAATAACTAAAATTATCCCATTGCAGTAATTTGCAATTTTCAAGTAAAAAACTTCGAGAATTTAGTGTGCATCAGATGCCTTGCTAAAGTGGCTTATATGACTTTGCTTCATTGACTCCATGTAGGAATTTTAAGTGGTTCTTAGCATTCTTGAAGAAACTAGGACTTTGAAACATTACATATAATTTTCACAGATATAGAAAGTAGATCAGTAGAGTTTGAACCAGAACTAGTTCAACACCATAATCTACAAATGACACTATGATCTTCTCAGATTATATATTTTTGTATAAAATCTTGGACAGATTCACAGCCTCTGTGAAGTATGATAGGCAGTAACTTTCTTCCTAGCATGCAATATACAAATGGCACACTAGATGGCAACAAATGTCAAGGAACTAAAGAAAAAAGTATATCTCAGATTAAAAAGTAGTTGATTCTAAAATTAAAGTAGCTATGATCTCTAACTATTTAATGTACTCAAAAAGCATTTTTAGGTAAAACTACTAGAACTGTGCCACATTTTACAAGTTGCTTTACAACGTATATTAATACCAATGTAGAAAAAACTAGACTCACGATACACATTGAATGCCCTGTTTATTCTTAACCATACATTTCAAAAACCATTAGTAAAAAAATGTCACACCGATAATTAAAATTATGGATTGACTTTAATTCAACACACAGTAATTGTACAATTAATATCACAGACTTGATTTTCAAAGTCTTTCAGTGGAGATAGCTATGTACCAAAATTCTACAATTTATTAATAGTTCAGAGGAGGAAGAGATTGATCCAAGCAAAACAAAGTTGGGGAGAACTTCTGAAAGACTGCCACCTGGATTGTACCTGTTCTGGCAACACACATGCTGCACATGAGTACAAGCAGCTGGCCCAGGTGGAGTAAAATCATGAAGATGTACAGAATATTAACAAACACGGCTTATGCGCAAGAGTATTGGGAAAGAGAAACCCAATACAGTTAGAGCACTGCCGGGTCATGCAAAACAATTACCTTGTAGGGAAAGCGAGGTGGCTCTCACAGGTAACGGCACCTGCATGCAACCTGAGTTCAGTTCCTGGAAGCTCACGTGATTTGTGCATTACCTGTTCTCTTTCTCTTTCTCTCTCTCTCTCTCTCTCTCTCTCTCTCTGATAATCATGTATTTTTTAAAAGAAATTTCTCTTATTCTGTTACAAGAGGGACACTCCCTGACCTGGGAGATTGGCAGTCCAGGAACTCTAAAGGCAGTGATGTGGAAGACACTGGAAATAGAAGAACCGCGGGAAAGCAATTAGAAGGCTATGGCAACATCACGCACTTTGCCTAAGAGGATGTGAAGACTTGAGTTGGGGCAGAAGTACAGGACTGGAAAGCTGTGTAGATCTGACTGGGACTCTGAAGAGAGACAGTACAGCAAATAACTGGATATCACAGTAAAGGCCAAGAACAGCTGAAGGTATTTTAAAGACTGGAGGCTACGGTTATTGGAGAGACGATGATGATGGAAAAACAATAACACAGAAAGCAACAGAATGAAAAGGAGCTGTAGGTAGAAGGATGGAATGTAGTGCATTTAGTAAAGTGTATTATCCACCAACGAGGTCTAGGAGCACTAAGAAACACAGATCCAAGGCTCAGAAGAGCCACTACAGCTAAAGGCATAATGTGGGGGGTATTCAAAAGGCATTAAATACATGAGAAATGAATTCCAGGAAATCTGGGAGACATGGAATCAGGTCTAGTAACTAGCTTTAAGGAATGTCTGTACTTAAGGATTATGGGAAACCATTTAAACCAGACCCAAAAAGTACATACAAAAAAGACCCACAGGAGCAAAATGTCAGCTAAATCAAGGGAAGGAGATGGTATGTTATGACTGGACAGTTAACGCTTCCAAAATTACAGGGTGTGAGTGGAATGAGGATTGCAATGAGGTCATGGATTTGGCAATCAGGAAGTGGCCAGTGATCACTAAATGAGCAATTCAGTAACATAAAACAATCTGCAATTTGTTGATAGCCTGACTGCAAAGTGATTAAAAGTGATAAAAGTTAAAAGTTCTACCAGCAGACCTGGTCTGAAGTAGAAAACTGAATGAAAGCTGATTGCATGAAGACTGTTTTTTGTTAAAAGAAAAAAAGGCTAATGGAGAAGTGGAAAGTCAGTGGTAAAGGGAGGGAAGGAGATGCAGGAAAAAAATGTGATCAATAACAAATAGGTCGGGGTTCTTAAAATCCTTGGAGTTGGAGAAGATCACAAAGTTAGAAAACCTAAAACTTTACAATGTAAGAAAAGAAGAAGAAGGAAGGAAAAAAGGAAGGAAGGGAAAGAGGGAAGTAGAGAAGGAGGGAGGGAGGAAGTTGGTTAGAAAGATAATTGAGGAATAAGATGTTGAGGAGTTTCTGAGCAAGAGATCTTCATCAGAGAAATGGATCATCTGTGGACAGTCAGGAGGGAAAAGTAAAGAAAGCGGGGTGCCAGACAAAATATATACTGTAGATGATGGGAGAGAAAGGTCGAGAAGCCTTGGAATCACTGTCTGGTGACAGAATCACAAGCTTTGAAACCTCCAGTGAAGACTCTTTGGCCAGTGCCAGTATTTGCAAAAAGTGGCCATCTTAAATTAATTCCAGAGAGTCTCAGAGGACTTAGAGGAGACACAGAATACACACACACACACGCACACACGCACACACGCACACACACACGCACACATGCATGCACACACACACATGCATGCACACACACGCACACATGCATGCACACACACGCACGCACACATGCATGCACACACACACGCACACATGTATGCACACGCACACATGCATGCACACACACACGCACGCACATGCATGCACACACACACACACGCTGTGTGTCCCTAGAAACTGGCCATGGTAGAACAAGTAAGGAGCCCTGGAGAGCTGTGAGAACAGGGCTCCAATCCCCTCGAGGACATGACCGAGCACCACAAATGTGCACAGCATCATCAAAGACACCAGTGACTAACAATCAACAGGAAGGGTGGATTCCTCAAAATTGGATTTTGAAGTTTAATGAAGGGCACAGACGGGCAGAAATAACATGCTTTGATGAACACTACGGTGAGGAATGGCTCTCTACTGGGGGTGAGCTGGCCAGATGAGAAAGCATTAATGAGGTAAAACTGAAGCAGACCTCAGAAACTACTTGTTTAGTTACTGGTCGAAAGCCAGGGACAAACGAAGGGATGACGTCCAGTTTTCTCATGGACAAAGGGGCCTTTCAGTGAGCAAGCTCACAGGGTAGCAAGCTGCCAGGGTGGTCAATACACTGAGTTCCACTTAAGACTGCAAAATTCATATTTAGCTGAGAAGGGGAAAGTCCAACCTGGAAACGCCAAATAAAGTGAAAGGAAAAGAAGAGTGTGAAGGAGCGAAGGCAGGGACACACACAAGATGACTCTACGCTGCGGGGTGGGAAGGAGAGAAAAGCTTTTGGTGAGTGGTTTCAGAATTTGAGACCACAGGGACCCTGCAGTTTACGTGGGAGTCACAGTAGCGTAAAAGCAAAGCAGCAGGATGAGGCGGCTGGAGAGGTCGCACACATTAACCAGAGATGTTGAATCCCGCCGATAGTGACACAACATAAAACCCAGAGGGAAGGGCTGGTGTCCAAGCTCTTAAAAGGCATCAAAACGGATCAAAAGGATCTTTCAGACTTGTCTGTTAAGTCAGAGTGACTGCTAAGACAGGCAGTAACCCAATTTGAAACAGGACAGAAATCAAATGCAGCTGGCCAAACCCAAGCAAGGAAATGACCAAGAGTGATCTGATATTAGCTCCTACATCCCAGCCAAGGGGAGCAAACAGCAAAAGGCCCTTCGCTGGATGTCCAATATCCAAAACACCTGGCCAGAAACACTTTGGATTTTTGAGTATTTCAGATATTGTGTTAAGGCTGAAAAAAATAATATTTACATCCTGAAACCTTAAAGTAAGGATAGGCTGTAGAAAGCTATATGTAACTCTTTTGAATAGGCAAAAACGTTTATAAAGGTGAAACCTGTCTAGGATGTACACATTCGCATTTCGTTATTTAATGAGCCTTGAAATTTTCATGTATCTCATGTGTAAGACAAGAGACAGATGAAAAGTATGTCAATTTCTGGAGACAAGAGAGGGCTTTTTATTTACATATGAAAGTAAGTAAGTAAGTGTGTGCTTTCAATGCAGCTACTTCTGCTTAAAAGTTGGGTAAATACATGTTTTCCACCATGATATACTTCTGTTTTGTCACAGTCTGTACGAGTGAAGATCATAGGACTCTATGAACAGGTTTCTGGTTTCAGTACACGTCAGAATAGGCCGCTGGTTGCACACGCAGCTTAGCCAGGTGCTAACCAATGCAGTCTCTCAGGGAGGATGGCAATGTTCTGTGTCTGCTCTGCCCCCAGGTCATCACTTGCTACCAAGCAATTCAAATGTGGCTACCCAGGAAAAAGACGCAGCGACTTTACTGGGTTAAGATGCGGTCTTCAAACACAGCAAGTGACCAGTAGTAACTACCAATTATCAATGTGCCTAAATACTGGCCACTTACTGTGAAAAATTATTATTATGATGATTATTTTATTATTATTATGTGACTAATTCAGCTTATAACGGATCCAGACTCATAGCTAAAGTTGTTATTAACAAACCTACGTGATCAACTTCAGCTTATTTAGATATTCTAAAATTTTTCTATGTACAAAGGAAAAACATTATCCATTAGTCATACATGAACATTGGGTGCTAAGATTTTCACTGCCAACCAGAAGATTAAGCATACACGTCTCTAAAGTGCTTTACCATATTGAACTACCATGTCTGAATAGTGTTAGCACACAAGTATTTGTGGAGGAATAAGTATTCTCCAAATAGCAAATATGTTTAATTTAGAAGAGTCAACATTTAACAGCTTTTATCCCTTTTGCGTATTTGGAAAGAACTTAATAAAGAATAACTGAAGGAATGCACGGGGAACCAAGAGCAATGTGCACTGTCTACATTTCCACCTCTTGGACTTGCCTTGGTCTTTTCGAAATTGGCCTCTTCCGTCATTTGCACAGCGTGCTTCACCTGTTCATAGGCACTTGTTTCCCTCTGCTGCACCTCTGCCAAGCTGCTCCGGACAGAAACCAGCGCAGACGTTACGTCATCTCTTTCTCTGTCAGCACAAAATGAGCATCCCAATCAAACAGTGATCCAATAATCATGCACCCACAGGTTAGGAGGAAAAAAGCATCGTGTGCATTAGAAGATGACCAGAGTGAGCCTGGTCAGCTCACACAAAGCACAACCCAGAGAACGACCCTCTGTCCTCCTCAGCCAGTGGCAGGCAGAGAGCTAGAAAGGCCCAGAGGCATTCAGAGCAGGACCACATCTTCATGAGACAATAATTTATTGTGGGAAGGGCTGTAAAGTCTCACAAAGAGCAAATAAGTTGGAAAATGGAGCAAAATGAAAGGAAAAAAACAACAAAGTATGGAGGACAAGTACTGCACAGCGAAGTAGAAATCAGCTTTTTAAAGAAGGAACTAAGTTAAAGCGAAAGTCTACCATCTGAAGGGAAACCAGGGTCCTCTCTCTTAAAGTGTGTGCGGGCACTGACCGTCTGGGGTCCACTGACTCTCCTCTACTTGAGCAGGAAAAAGCTCCTCCCCTTCACCTTTCTCACAATTCTCCTTTTGCCACTCTGCGTCAATAAAATCCTCTCAGCTATTTTATGGACAAATCCAGTTCTCTTCTCCCTCTTATTTCAATGAGTAATGCATGGAGCACCTCCAATCTTTTGATTATATGTACAACACTTGACTTTAACAACGTCTTGCCCACTGAGTTTGGTCACAGATGAGCCTTACGTGTTCCTAAACCAAGTTTCAAAGTTTTCTAAGCTAAACTTACTGGGGATAGAAGTAGACAGAATACATGCTCTCACATGTCAAATAGCAAGGATCCAATCTATGGGTTAAATAAATTCCGATCAAACTTCAGGACATTTTGGAACTTACCAGTGAGTAAAAGAAAAAACAGAAAAGCAGGAAACACAAACCCCTACACACACACACACGCACACATACACACACATACACAAGAAAATGCATTGACCTGTTGTATATACTGTCATATGCTTTGCTAAAGAGACAGTTTTTCAACTGTAGTCTCTAATGAGGTGAAATGAAAGCTTATAGTTTTCTCTCATTGCTAAGTTCTCAAGCATTAGAAAAGAGAAGACATGATTTTTTTAATTATCAAACTTTAAAATCATGTTTAGAAAATAATGAATATAATAGCCAGCCTAACTTATTCTGACTTAACTAATGAACCCATTTTAAAAAAATCCCCTAAAAGTAAAATAATTTTAAGTATCTATGGTATTTGGAAAGCAGCCACATTTTAAGAAACACACAAAGCTGAACATAGTTATCAAAAGTTTTATAAAAGCTCTTTTTGTTAAAAAATAGAATTGCTATAATAGCATAAAATTCATGGTTCTTTACTTAAGAACTTCCTGATTTGTTCAAAGTCAATAAAACATACTTTTCATTCTATAAGAAATAAAAGAAGTAAATCATTTTAATCAAATATAATGAAGCACAATTTACGTGAAAGTAGAATAGAAGAAGATGAAATAATTCTAAAGTGAAAAATTCAGTGTAAGCAAAATAGCACGTGTTTTTATGTGAATTTCTACAGAAAGTCTCTACAACATAAAGGGGCTGGATCACAGGGTACACAATCTAAAGGGATTCTGGAAGAAAGTGCATGATTTAGGGATGGCATATAATCATCTCTCCCTAAATTTCTGAGACTTACTGAAAAGCAAAAGTTAGGACCCACTGATATTTTCTGTCTGTTCCTGATACCATGCCAGCATTGAAGTCAAAGTTTCCAACTCCCAAAAAGAATGACTAAAGCAGTTCAATGTTTCTAAGATGCAACAAATGGATCAAAGGTTAGGATCTGATAGTCTTGCTTCATATAGACACATGTTTAATCCACTTAATTTCTTTTTTTTTCTCACACATTGTATTTTTTTCCAATCATACAAGCTTCATAGGTACTCTCGTCTTCTCCCTCCTTCTTCCCCTCCCCAGTCCCCCCTTGCACTCTCCCCCTTCCCGCCTTCCTTTCACCCCTCTTCCTCCCTCTCTCTCTCCCAGTGCCTCCCCCTTCCTCCCTCCCATCCCCTGGAGCATCTTTGTGTGTGAATGCCAAACCTCTCTCTGAGTCCTCCACCCTAGTGAGGGGCAAGGACTCAGTGGCATAGCCCAGAGCCCTTTCTTGGGCTCCCTTTTGATATAGGAACACTATTATGATTGTTAATCCCTTGCCTCTAAGGATCCTACTGCCTGGAGCCTTCTCCCCGGTGATCCATGCTAGTCTATGGGGGGGGGGTCATTGACATATCAGCCATTGTGCAGGTCATGCAAAGTCCGATTATGGGTACTTCGACCCTAACTTGTGTGGAGTATCTTGTATATTGTTGGTTCCCCCCATCTTCAGGCTCTTATAATCTTGCCACCCCCTCTTCCACAAGGTTCTCTAAGCCTTAGGATGGGGACAGATTTAACTGGTCTAGTTCCAGGTGGTTAATGTAGAGTCTTTGGTGTTCTGAATTATGGTTTGTTGTTTTTGGTTTTGCTTTTCCTGTACCACCCTTGGCTCCATCCTGATTGGTATCGAAGGTCACCTCCTGAGGAGCAGGGAGTCCACCTGGCTCAGGGTCCAGAGCAAAAAGGCCACTTAATTTCTTTTTAGGGCACTTTCTTTTCAAGAGTAGGGTTTCTCACACAGTACATACTCGACAAAATAAATAACAAAAGAACAAATGCACGAATGAGGAAATCCACAATAGGAAGACATCAAAAAAGGTGACATCAGAAAAGACAAAGTTCTTTCCCAGTTCTAATACTTTACAAATTAAAAAGTCCTGAATATTTGGAACTGCAAAGTAAAGAGTTAGTGGAATATAAACTCATTAACTATTAAGTCACAGGAAACAATTAAAGATAAACTCTAAACACAGGTGTTTTGTTAAATTCACCATTTATTTAGCAGACAGAAAAATGACTAACTGAACATTGATAGGGCAACTATGTTGACACATTCCACTGTAAAATAAGACACCCATACAAGTGCCCTGGTGGTCCTGGCCTATAGGGAAGTCGTGGGAGTCATCTCGGCAATTTACGCTTACACACTCAGCTCTTGTATTTTGCCTCTGGCTTTGACTCGATGACCAAACAGTAAGCACTCAGGAAGCAGAGCGCCGGGTAGCAGGACCCTCTTGTTAGTACAATACCAACCTTTCTCTCCAATCCATCCTTATCTGCCTGTCATGCTTTCCGGTGATGCCGGGTCTTTTACCCCATGCTGGCCCCTTGCCCCTTGCCCCTGACAGAGCAGCTGCTGAACTGGTTTCCTGGAAGACAGCCAGGATGAGGACGGGGCAGCTGCCTTCCTGCTCCCCAGGCCTTTCCACTGGCAGCCCAGGGCCAAATCTGCAGGAAGCTCTCACAATAGCAGAGGCATGTGAGAGTGACAAGGACGGGTTTCTAAGCGTTGAAAGAGATCATGGGACTGTTTAGGGAACTGGACCCCTGAGTTACTTGGGCCACACAGTGTTCACCTCATAGGATGAAAGACACTGAGGAAAAAATACAGTAAAGAGCACAAACATCAGTTCTGGACTGAAAAAAGCACTAACTAGACAGTACATATAACAATACACAAGAAACCTGGTGCAACGATCAGAGCAGAAAAAAAAAAAAAAAAAAACTAGAAAAAGTCCCTTAACTCCAGCCGCATGGCTAAAGAAAGAGAGGGCTGCTGTAAGATGTATGCTTGAGTTTCATCTGGAAATGCATAGGGAATGCCTTAATAATTCCTAAGTACTCCTGTTTTCTATCAACTATAAGCAACTATAAGGAGGCATTATCTTAATGAACATTTTTATTGCTGCTTTTAAAAAGGAGTCTAGAGGGCTGACTGAAACAGTCCTCATTCCTGGGATGCTCCTGATGCAGATCTTCAGAGCCAACTGCTCAGGATCCTGCCAATGGCCACCAGCTGGACCGAAATCCCAGCAGAGTCCCAGGGTATTCGTTTCTCCTCTTCTTTTTCTTTAAAAAAAAAATGTCCCTCAGGATGTCTCCAATGTGTTATGAACTCTCAAAAGAAGTTAATAAACAGTGCTTGCTTTGTAGCAGCGTTACAGGTATCTTGGTCATAAGAAAAAGAAGGAAAAAAGCTGATGTCACATTGGTCTACATACAGAACACAGAAACCCTGAAGGCTCTTCAAAAGAACGCACAGCAACTCCAAAGAATACATCCAATGACATCAGCAAATTTTAAGTACTTACTACCGGTCCCTGAGGGTTCAACCAAACATTTCAAATATCTAGATGGCCCAGTCCACACACTATGTGTTTCCCCCTGTTTTCTACTAAATAGGATATTCTGTGTCTCACATTCAAAACAGTACATGGTAGAGGATCAAAAAAAGGAGCTTACTGCTGGCTTCATAATGCCACCTTTCCTAAAAATGTCAGCAAACCCTTTGGCTGTATCATGCTTAGGGCACAATTCTCAAATTCTATATTAAAATCATGCAGCAAATACTTTAGTGGATTATTGAGATGTCAATATTCTAAATACATAAAACTACAAGTCCAAACTTAAAAAGTGTTAGCATCGGGTCAGGGAGATGGTTCAGAAATAACGAAACCTGCACACAAACCTGGCTGCCTGAGTGTGATCCCGGGGCCCAGCGGAAGGAGAGAACTGGCTTCTGAAAGTTGTCCTCTACCCTTTGCACACACGTGCTACTACATTTTTCTTGCTCTCTCGACTTCTTTATCTCCCTTCTTCTTTTAGTAAATAAAAAATATATAAAAAATATGCTGGCCTCTTTTTAAAGTCAGCACTCACACTCTATAGTCAACATCTTTGCATCAGTAAGTTAGAAAAATCTAAATACTGAGGGGATCACATAGACAAAAATAAAATAATAAAAAAAGCAGAAACCTTTCACACTATCATCAAAGCACACGAGCCACAGCATACTGACAAGGCAGGACTTACTCTCAGAGGCTGAGATTGAGCTCAAGATGGAGACAAAGGAACACACCACTGAGCAAAAATCTAATTCCTAATACATGTCAGAATCAGCACCGTGAACACATCGCATCTTCCTTTTGAGTAGTTTTCCTCACTATCCAAAAGGCCAACATGAGATAGATGATTAGCCCTGCTTTATACTTGTTTGATTCGCTACACTGCCTAGTTAAACCTAGCCTTTTAAAAATATCTCCTTGATATGAAATATCCTTTTCTATTTGTGTTTTATCATTGGATTTTCCTTGTAAATCTGGTTATTAACATGGCTGAAGACCTTTTTAAAACAAATATTGAATTACAATTTCTCTTTTTATTTTTCCAGGGATAACTACTATTTGTTGTTTATTCTTTCAATCTTTTCCTACATATGAACCTAGAAAAAATACTTGGACTTGGAAAATGCAAAAAAATTCGTGTTATATTTAGCCTCTTTAATCTGTTTCAAAAATATATTTCAACTAATCTGACATTAGTTCATATAGACACACTACAAATTCTTTTGTGTATACCCATAGGTGTAGGAATGTATGTATGTTCATGTATATATGTACAATGCTTTTCTCAAACTGTCCATAAATTATCATAGTTCACCCAAACTACAACTTATTTATTCTCCTTTGAGGGACATGCAGGTTGCATGCAGGGACATGAGGTTGCAGAAAGCATCCCCTCTTCATTGCCCCACCATGCATACACACGCGGTTTTTTTCCTCTTAGATAGATTTAATTGAAATATTAACAGTACTAAATTATTATCCAAAGTAGTTGTACCAGCTTTATAGTTCCACCAGTGAGGCATGAAAATATGTGCTTACTCATGACCATACCTCAACCTTGAATTATCAGTCTGTGAACCCTATGTAATGGGTTATTTTTTTCTTTGATTGGATTTCTTAAACATAAACAGAATAAACATCTTAGGAAGCTGACAGCTTCTTTTCTCATTGCTTACCAATTCCTGTGACTGACTCACTTTGTCACTTCTGTTTGTTTCAAAGATAATTCTTTAACACTGTATCAATGCTTTGCTGCATATAGAAAACATTTTGTCAAGTCTTTTAAGACAATTTGAAATATTTTTATTATTTGTGAATTAATTCCTCAATTTTCTTTTCAGTGCTTGGAACGGAATGCAGGACCCTGGCCATGCTAGGCTAGCATCAAACTCATCCCAGCTTCTGTGAAACAAGGTCTCCGGCTCTCTTGAAACTCTTGCTGCTGACTCAGCACCAGCCATTCCTATGCTGGAGTCACAGGTGTGGGCCCCATGCACAGCACCAATGAATTATTAGAATTGTGACAGAATTATGAACAATTAAGAATTAGCTATAAAATGGGTATAAGAACACCTAGCTCACAAAGTGTTTTATTATGAGCAAAGAAGCAGTGTTTTTAAATTGCCTGGCATAGCCCTTGTCAAATGTTTACTACATATTCTTTGAATATGGGAATATAATTTATACAAGGTAATATAGTTAATAGTTTGACTGAATACATATGAAAACTACGATAACTTTTACTAATATCAGGTTTACTAAAAACGGAAGCATCACTGCTGATTCTAATTACCAGTCACCCAGACTGGAAACTCAGCAGGTTAATAATGTATGGAAGCCATAGCTGACAGATAAGTGGAATCAATACCCTTCAGGTCTGTGAAGTAAAACAACTTTTCGTAGTCAGTGTCTTGGGGACACAGCTCGGCAGCATTGGAGTGGCTTATATTTATTAAGTACTACATTATTTCTATGATGTCTCAAAGCAACCTGAGTTAGATGCTTTTATTGCCATCTTAATCAGAGAACAGAGGCACAAAGAGATTAAGTAACATGAGTGACATCACACAGTGAACAGTAGTAAAAGCAGAACTTGAACCCAGGAAGTCAGCTAGACAACTGTAATATCTCAAAAATACTCCCTTCCTAACAGCAGAAAACTCTAGACTCAAAGCGTTAAATTACCTGTCCAAAGGTCAGGACCTACTGCAAGATCTAACTGCCTCTAGACATCTGTCATTCCATGTTTCCACAGCAGTTCCCACAGTGGGATCTCTGACTTTAAACAGCAACACTTGGGCCTCATGTGAAAAGCAAACATCAACACTGAATGCCCACCTATGGCCGGGTACTCTGACAGAATCCAAGACAAAGAAATAAAACACCATTGCTTCTTCCAAGTGCACGCCATACAGTATAAAACCACAGAAGAAAGGAATCTAAGTCACTCAAGGCCCAAATGAGGCACACTTCTTTAAAAAGGTAACTGAGGCTTCTGGAATGGGCAGAGCAGCCGGAGGGAACAAGACCTGGGGGCAGGAACAAGGCCCAGCCAGTCAGCACTCCAGGGAAGTGGGGGAGGGTCCAAGAGGCCCCACCCCTCACTAAGGAGCTAGTGGAAGCTGGGCTGCTGTAGGACAGTCACCTCTCTTTGGTGGGGAGGCCACTGCTAGGCTGTTCACTGGTTGGCCCCACACCCATGTGCACACTGGGAAACACTGAAGGGACTCAGAGGGTCAAATAAAAAGAAGTGGACATGAAGGTAGAGAGATGATGTGTGGGGGAGGAGGGGCTGACATGACCCCAGGTTACATGGTATACCCATGTGAAATTATCAGATAAAATATTAAAAAAGAAAAAAAAATAGGAGCATAGGAGAACGCTAATTAAACCATCACTGGATACTATAATAAGCTATAATTTTCAACTTCTGCTGAAGGAAATGTTCACAAAAAAGAAAAGGGAGAGCTTCCATTTGGAAGAGTGAAAAGGGAACTAAAAGGATATCCACAAAGAACTGCAGTATTTCAGGCTAAATGAAGAGTTTAACAAAAGGTCATTTCTAATCCCCGAGATCAGACGTCAAACATCAGGCCCCTGAAGCGGCAGATCCTTCTTCCCACAGCACTTCCAATGCTCTTCACGCAGATGCATGAAGAAGATATGATATGAAGACATGAAGAAGACATGATAGTGTCCAACTGTACCTCAACCAAAGAGGGAAATCCAACACATGGCAACATCTAAGGAACTTCCATCATGCTCAGTTTTGTTAAGAACAGTGCTGGGTTTGTAAGGACAGAGTCACATAACTGACAGACTCACAAAGATGATCTACTCAATTCTCTCATTCCAAGATGAGACCAAAACCAAGAGATAAAATTGTTTCTTCAAAGTGACACATCTGACCCACAGTGGGCAGACCTCATCTTTGTCTCTTCAAAAATACCACAATGAAAGAGCCATTTAATATCCACTTCATTGGAAGTTTAACATTACCAAGAGTTAATATGAGAACAAAAGAACACAATGTACTTTAGAGACATCATGTTCAAGATTTCAGACATCAACACATACTTACTTGGTCAGTCTTTCGATGGTCTGAATGTGCATGTTACTATGCATTTGAGAAAGAACAGCTTCATGCTGAGCACACTTCAAACAAAGACCACCCACACGGTTGGAGCTAGGAGCAGCAAGAAGAGATTCTTTATGTTTCAGCCTTTCTTTAAGATCTTCACAAGTTTTCTGGTATTCGGCCAATTCTTTCCTAAAAGAAAGTAAAAAGTTCTGGGAACTGGCTAACTAAAAGTATTCTATTTTCAAATGAATCATTGCAGGGAACTATTACAAATATTTATGGGTGTTTACCTTAAGAGGAACTTTACCATGTTACCTTATAAATCCCTACCACAGGAGTGATTATCCTAATTGACATACTGATTGTCATAAGACTTAAATAATTAAATAATTAACTCAGCTTGTAAAATTTCATTACAGATTAGAGTCTATCCTTTAATAGGATCCCACTTTCATTAGCATTCTGTTATTCACAAAACAAAACTCCACCATAAATCTTAAATGATTTCTCTTTAAAAAAAGGGTAGGCAACAAAATCCTAACGAGAAGAAAGTACAGTCTTTCAGCTGTTACTCCCATGAATTTATAGAGAATGCCTTAAAAGTTCACAAAAGCACAAAAGGTCATGTATATTATCTATGACTGTGTGCCTGTCTATCTATCTATCTATCTATCTACCTATCTATCTATCTATCTATCTATCTATCTATCTATCTATCAACTAATAAAATTTGGCAAGGAAGTGCTTCAAAAGAAAGTGCACTACAGAAAGATATTACATAAATATAGTCATAAGATTTCAAAAGTATGAGATTGACACATGTAGCATGTTAAGGAAAGGATTGGGGATGGTGTGATGGTATGTGTGTATGTGTGTGTATACTAAAGAATGTGTGATGGTGTGTGTGATAGTGTAGAATAAAGTGTGTGTATATGTGATACAGAAGGAAAGTATATGATGGTGTGTGATAAAAAGTGTGTGTGTGTGTGTGTGTGTGTGTGGTGTATGTATGTGATGGTGTGTGTGTGTGTGTGTGTGTGTGTGTGTGTGTGTGTGTGTGTGTTTTCTGATCATTTGCTTTTACTGAATAGGATCATCTCTGGATGTGTGTGTGTGTTTTCACCAAGCTCACTTTTTAAAAATTAAGTGACCCATACATAGCTAATGCTTTCTTTCCAAAGTTTTGTTAAAGTCAACTTGAATGACAGATTTGTTACTAAGATGTCCTTTTCCAATTGAGTATGTGTGGACTGCTTTTTTTTTTTTTTTTTGCTGTATTTATCTATCTATTTATTTATTTTGGTGTGGTATAGTGTGTGTGTGTGTGTGTGTGTGTGTGTGTGTGTGTGTGTGTGTCTGTGGAGACCTAAGGGTGACTTCAGGAATCATCCTGGATTATTTCTACCTCCTCTTTTGCTTTGTTCTGGGAATTTTTAGGCTTTGGCTTCCAGAGACAGAATTGCAGGCCACTGACATTTCTCTCTGGCATTTTTATGTGGGATCTGGAATTAAACTCAGTTCTTTGTGAGGAAAAGTCTTAACCCTGAAGCCATCTCTCCAGCCCCTTATTCTGTATCTATTTTATTTTATGAGACAGACTCTCACATTCTAACCCAGGCCGCCATCAAACTCAGACACCTCATGCTCCTGCCTCTTATGTAAGTTGTGATTACAAGTGAGTACCAACAGGTTTAGTTCTGACTGCACATTTTATAAAAAGCCACTCCCTGGCTCAGAAAGGTCACAATGTCACAAAACACCAAGGCAGCCTCCCTACCACCAACTCAGTCTGCATCCTTTCAATGCTCAGGGTCCCTAGCTGAGCCTGTCTTAATTTGCTCCCTATGAGGGAGAAGCTAACAGCCAAGACATCTGGGCTGTCGCATACTTCAATTCTTGGGGTTTGGAGGACTCCAGGCAGCCACTGTCAGTGATGCAAGTGTTAAAACGAACAACAAAACCCAGGGCTGTTCTCCCACATCTCCAAGATGCAACTCCTCCAGAGTATGTGTAATTTACAGTACCTGTAGCAAAAGTCTGACTCTCAAAGGTTTTACAAAAAGAACTTCTGGAAGTCCATCCAAAATCAAAGAGGTCCATTTCTAATTTCTGTCAAGTTGAGTCTCAAAGCACTCAGGTATATTAGGCCACAAGAGATTGTAGAATAGAAATTTTAAAAGAAATAGCTACCTACAGACACAGGTTCTGAATAATTTTTTTCATTGAGAAAGTGTCTTTTTAAATTATGACAAAAGTAAATGAAAAACACATAAGAATGCAGAAATAAAGCCTAATTTATTGCAAACTGATATTTTAATATAATGGCATAGTTGAATTCTGAATTATTTAAAATAAGCAACATTCTTATAAATACAATGACCTAGAAATATATTATTTAAAAAAATGAAGAATCAAGTCATAGTAGATACACAAGCACAACAATGTAAGATATAAAAGCATTAAAAATCAGACTATTTTAAAATATTAGGTTTCTTCATGAAAAAATAAAAATCTCAACACAACTACTAAAAGTAATAAGGTAGATTATTGCAAACATAAGGGCACATTAAGAATAAATGAACAATAATATGTGTGGGAAAAGTGTGATTCTTAGTTCCCAGCTGGTAGATGGACTGCAAGACTGAAAATATTATCTCAAGGTCATCCTCGATCCCTTCACAAGTGTGAAGGAAGTCTGGGCTAGAGCCCTGTCTAATGAATAAATAAATAAATATTTACTTCAAATTAAACTCATTAAAATAAAATTATAAAGGGCATTAAAAACTTATTACTCAATAACACTTCATTATCACTTTTAAATAATCCTTAACAAAAATTATTGATGCCTTTTTTATATACTATATATAAATAAGGAATGGTTAATATATGTTAAATTCTATTGAGGTAAAAGTACATGTGCACTCACTTTAATTCATCAGGCATAGAAACAACTCTGTCATATACTGCTGTAATATTAAAATTAGATAATGAATATATTCAGAGAAAAAAATGCTTGCTTGCAAATTCAAAATTATTTTCTTTGCATTTTTACAAGTATAATTTAAAAGAAGAGCTAGTAATTTTTTCCTAACGATAAACACAAATAGTTTTTAACTGATAAAGGGACAAAATTTATAATGCAGCACACAGAAATGGGAA
The DNA here is from genome assembly GCA_023101885.1 of Typhlomys cinereus. NCBI lineage: Eukaryota > Metazoa > Chordata > Mammalia > Rodentia > Platacanthomyidae > Typhlomys > Typhlomys cinereus. The sequence goes on along the minus strand of JALPQD010000437.1, from coordinate 1,581,162 downwards.
CTGGAGTATAATACATAATTTTATGTCTGTATATCTTTAATAATCTCAGGATATATCCTCTATTGCACATAATATGCTATCAAGAATTCTATTATTGAACTGAACTGGAAGTTCATCAGATATTAACATCTATTTTAAGAAATTATGCTTTTGCTGTGATTAAAGTATGATTTCACTTTACCTCAGAAGTGTCAGCTGAGATTCCAGCGTGTCATTTTTTGCTTCATATGTAAGTTTTAGCCTCTCCTACAGAACAGAAAAAAATACATTTTTTTCATGTTTTGTGTTTTATTAGCAAATTTAAATGATGAATATTAAATTCATTATTCTTTTGGCCTACTGACAGAAAAATCAATGTTTCAGGAAATAATTTTCTCTAAATTTTCTATTTTTATTATTAGGTGATAAACTGTTGAGTCACAAACTGGTTAGCGCTGACAATTTTTATTTTCTTTCAAAATTGCACACATTAGATCTTTTGCAGAAAACAAATTTTTCACTTATTAGGTTCATAGGACAAAGTTTGAATCTTACCAGATTCTGCCACTGTGACTGCAGCCAACGACAAAAAATTAGTATGTACAAATGGATGAAAAAGACAAAACTGCAACTCTTGTTGGGACAGGATGAACAGACAGAAGATCTATAAGCCTACTCTACATTCATTCACTCTTTCATTTAGCAAATAATTAATGAGTAGCTAACATTCAGGAGCCTCAAGACGCCAGAAGCCTCTATTTGCAGAAGGAACAGAAAAGATTACAAATGATTTCAATTACATATGTAATAAGGCACACAAAAGGTCAAAGAGAGCTATAGAAAGGCAAGGCTTTCCAGTCTAGTCAAAAGGAAAAAAAAGGAGCGTTCACAGGACAGGTAATAAGACTTGAAGGATAATTTCAATGATGGCAAATGGTATGGAAGCTAAAGGCAGCACACCTTATATACCTTAGTATCCAGAAGATAAAGTGCTAGGTAGAAGAGTGGTTGAATATGGGCTAAACAGAAAAGCAACAGAAAGAATAAAATCAGAAAGACCCTTATTTACCCAATCATATAGTTGAGGCACAGATTTGTCAGAATGAATTTTATTTCAGAATCATGGAGAAAGGAAAGTCAATAAGGATGTAATTGCAAATGCACAGTTAAGAGTTAAAATTATAAATAAAAGTAATCAAATAACAAGGACCAAAAAGAAAGAGCTTAGGTGCCAAGAATATAGCTCATCAAGTAAAAGACATTGCTGCACAAGTCTGATGACCTGAGTTCAGATCCCCAGAACCTATGCTTTTGTTCGTTTCTTTGTTTTTAGAAAGTGTACGCAATGGCAAATGTCTGCAAACCCAACAGTCTACTGAAATGGAAGGCAGAGACCGAGAATCCCACGGAAGCACGGGCACCAGGCAGCCTGGAACATAGCACGCCAGACAACAAGAGAGACAAAGTGTGAGGCCAGCACTGGCGCTGCAGTGGTCCTCCTCCACCCACCATGATTACTAGGGGGCCACAAGCTTGCCAGATACATACACGTTCTCACGTGAAACTCAGAAACGTGTATACACACACACACACACACACACACACACAAACTTTTTTTTTTTTAAAGAGAGCATTTTGTATGGAGATATAGAAGAATAAGATTGACAGAATTTTATGATTGGCTGATATGGGAGGAAAAAAGTCTAAAAATAAGTCTGGATTTGTGAACTGAGCAATGAAAGAAATGCAAGTTCTATATTGTATAAATAATCACATTAAGTATCAACGGCATAGATGTCTGAAATTAAATAAAAAAGTCATTGGAGTGTTAAAAGAGTAAAACCTGGCTCTATACTTTCTAAAAAAAAAAAAAAAACACCTCATATTTAACAAAGCAAATAGGTTAAAAGAAAAAAAGAAGACAACTTTCTAAAACTAGCTGAGAGCAAGTGTGACTTACTCAAAATACAAAAATCATAAACTTTTTAAAAAGTCATATGAGAAATCTGAAACTAAATATCATTTATGACAGCATCCAAAACAAGAAGTTAGGAATAATCCTAACGCAGGACATTTAAGACTCCCTCTGAAAACTAAAAGCAGTCAGCCATGGTGGTGCATGCCTGGAATCCCTGCACCCTGCAAGAAGAGATAGGAGACTCGAGTCCAGCAAAAGCCTGGACTGTGAATCCAGCTAGGGATGAAAAATAAATACAGAAAAAATTAAGCAACAGGAAAAACATAAGCGACAGGTCCTTTGGAACATAGACCAGAGTCTATTTTGGAAAGGCCAAGGTGCTACTGTGGTAAACTGTTGGGAGGGGTGCTGATAATCGAACACAGACAGGATCTAAAAGCAAAATCTCCACGGCAAGGACATGCCCAGTATCAATGTATGAAATGCACACAACGGACATGCTCATGATACCAACAAACTACAAGCAACGAAAGTGGTCATCAACAATAGATCACATAAACTATGGCATATTCATAGTGGACCCGTCAATGAAAATGGACAGTTTACTACCACATGCAGCAACACGAATCATAGAGCTAATACACGTGACAGTCAGAAAAAGAAGCTACAGGGTTAGGTGTGGGGTGCATGTTTGAAATCTCAGCACTTGGGAAGTGAAAACATGAGGATCAGGAGTTCCAAATCAGCCTGGACCACAGGAAACCTAGTTATAAAAACACAAATGGAGGAAGTGGGACTCGGCACAAAAGAATACATGATATTTTATAACTCCATGTATATAACATCTCTTTAAAACTGGTGAAATTTTGGTCTGGAGAGATGGCTCAGGGGTTAAGACTCTGTTTCACAAGCAGAGGATCCTCAGTTCGGATTCCGGGTCCCATATTAAAAAAAAACAAAACAAAAAATGCCAGGCCTACACAGCTTCAGCCTGCACTTTGGGCCCTGGTGGGTGGAGCCTGGGAAATCCCAGAGCAAAGCAAGAAGGAGGTAAAAGCAATCCAGAATGATTTCCAAAGTCACCCTTGGCCCTCCACAGGGACACACAGTGCCTTCTGACACACACACACAAACACACAAACACATAATAAAATAAAACTGGTGAAATTCAATTAGAGTGTTTAGTGATATATTCTTGGGAAATGAAAACCAGGACAGCGATTACCTAAATGAATAGAAGAAGCATGTTGGGGCATATCGAAGGCATGGAACAGTGTTGAGGATGAATGCTGACTAGAGACAGTTATATGGGAATTCTTTCAGAATTAAATCAGTGGCTGTTAAGTCTCTGATTTGTATAGTTTAATGAACATATATTAAATTGTATCAATAGAAACATAAAGAGTCTATACTTTATAGAAATGGCTGTAAGATTTCAAGGCTATTCACCACCTTACCAAGAGCAAGCTGAATGTCCTATCAGGGGCTCAAGTTCATTGAAGTGGTGTGAAGCAAAACTGGGAGGTAAGGACTGCAGACAGCCTTTGGGAACGTTTGCGCATGAAGGAGAGCAAAGATGTAGGATCACAGACAGGATAAACAGACAAAATCATCTTTGACAAACTAAAGACACTCTATTTCCTAAATAAAGGCTTTCATCATTATCTGAAACACACTTGAAGAGCTGAGAAAAGCAAAGCTAAAGAACTAAAGGGGAAAAAAGGAATGGCTTGGAGACTCTGGATCAGACCAATAGCTAACATGACAAATTCATTATCAGGTTAAAGAATGGAAGTGTGCAGGCAGAACCAAGTTGAATTTGAAGGATGATTGAAAGAATGACAAGATAAATGAAGTGTGTTTTATATGTATATGAATGTATTATATATATAATGGAACAGAATATGTGTGTATACATATGTGTGTGTGTATATATATATATATACACACACACATATATATATAGTATTGACTAGATATGGAAGGAAAAAAAATCCTAAAATAATTCTTGCTTATACATGTATTAATGGGGGGCTGGAGAGGTGGCTCAGGGGTTAAGCCTCTGCCTTGCAGGTGGAAGGTCCTGAGTTCGGATCCTAGACCCCCACGTATAGACGCCGGCCAGAAGCAGAGGCGGCCTGTGTTTCTGGTCGTGGTAGGGCGGAGCCTGTGAATCCCAGGGCAGAGTAATCAAGGAGGTGGAGGCGTCCATGGTGGTTCCCAAATTCGCCCGGAGTTCTACACACACACACACACACACACACACACACACACACACACATACATACACACACACAATTGAATAAATAATAATAATAATAATAAATTTTAAAAAAATACATGTATTCATGGAATATAATGCAGACTATAAAAGAAATTAAGTTTTCACCATCCAATATATGGATGAACTTTGAACAAATCAGGCTAAATGAAAGAAGCCAGAAACAAAAGGACCAATCAATATTGTTTGATCCCAAGAATGAATGATACCTAGAATAGAGTTAATAAATAGACTATTAGGGGTTGAAAAGAAGAGGAAAATTGAGGTTTATTACTCAGTGGGTAAGAATACTTGTTTGTAATAATGGAAACATTCTGGAATTGGATGGTGCTGGTGACCATACAATGCTATGAATGCACTTAATCAACTGCTGATTTAAATGGTTGAGATGGCAAATTTTATGTTTTACGTATTTTTACCATTTTTTTAAAAAAGAAGGGGGAATTAAAAAAAACCTTGGTGCATAACAGAAACATATGAGCACTCACCAGCTCCTGCCTCCACTTTTCAGCCTCACCAGCAGATACAGCTTTGCCAGTGTCTGCGTCGCCATGAGAAAATGGTCTCTTAACAGTTTCATCTACCCTAGAATCTTCTGCCTTAACCCAAGAATTCTGCAAGTTTCCCTAAAATAAAACACATCATTAATTGCAACATTTAACATCACATACATGTACATATCTTATAAATGAAATATTGATTCCTATCCATGAAGAGAAGAAAACACAGACGTCTTAACTATAAACCTAAGAATTATTCTACATTGCCAGGCTACAAGGGCCTTATTGTACAACAAGTGTCATGAAGTCAAATTCCCACGAGTGCAGGAAATGATCCAAACGTGATCTGAGAAGGCTGTTCTGAAGATGCACACTCTTGGAACAGAGCCCAGTCTCGGTTTATCTTTTGCTCTCCGTGATCTGTAGAGCTATGAATTATAATAATAATTGCAAACGTGTAGTAGACACTATTAAACGCTTCCTATAATTTGCTAATGTTCACAAAGATAGGATAAGTGGTAGATTAGGATTTGACTCCTAGCAATCTAACTTCAGAGCCCACGCCTGTGATGAAATAAAAAACACATACTTTGGGGCCAGTGAGATGACCCAGTGGTAAAGGTGCTGGCATGCAAACCTGGCAGCCTGAGCTCAACCCATGGAGCACATATGGTGGAAAGAGAGAATCAACTTCCAAATGTTATCCTCTGACCTCTCTACCCTCTTTCTCTAGAATAAATCTCTCTCTCTTTCTCTCTCTCTCTGTCTCTCTCTCTCTCTCTCTCACACACACACACACACAGATGAAATAAATATATATCATGTTGAGACATTGCTAAAAAATTGGGAAACAAAAATAAACATGACCAATCATAATTCCAAGGGGTTCTATAGTTTGAAGAAGGATACACATATCAAAGCAGAAAATTACTATTAAGGTATGTTTTTTGCCAGAGGTGTGCATTGAGTACTATGCCAGAAAAGAGGAGAGCTACTAAGAACAATCAGATATTCAAAGATTTTTCTGAAGATGTTTTGTCCTACTGTGGCATTTAGATAGGAAAGACATTTACTCCAGAAAGACGGAATCTCTAAAAAAAAAAAAAGTCAGAGTGTGTAGAAGCATGACACCGTCACGGTCTGAGTGTGAGATGTTCCCGCAGGTCCACGTGTTTGCATCCTTAAGCTGTTGGTCATGTTTGAGAAGGTTGTGGCACTAGAGGAAGGCAGGTTGCAGGGGGGTAGGTTTTGAAGTCTGATGGCTTGGCACAGCTTCATCCTTTAGTTTGTTTATCACTCTGACACCTTGATGACAGCTGTGACATGAACCCACCTTTCAGCTTCTGCCTCCAATCTCATGCTATGAGATTCCCACCACAATAGATTATATCTCCCTTCTGGAACTGCAAACCAATAAATCTCCCTGTCTCCTCTTAGGTTGTGTATGAACAGTGTCTCACAGAAGCGGTAAGCAAAGTACTGTGAAAACACACGGGAAAGGTCCAAAAATTCCACCATTTCTAGAAGTAAACGTGTAAGGTGGTACTTGTGAAAAGATGAAGCTAAAGAATAAAGAAGTGTCTGGACAAGAGCATGCCAGGCCAGGGCAATGAGTTGTGCACTGGCCACATTCAAAGCTGCTTCTGAAAAGGAGGTTAGCACTGCTTCCCTACGAGAGGAGGAGAAACCATGCAGGCCACAGCTTGCTGACTGTAGACACAGAATATTATCTTCTTTGGAAGTAAGTGCTGGTCTAATGAATACTTTGTTTTCTCAGACATCTTTTAAAAACATGAATGAAATTTAACCAAGATTTGAAAAGAAAATCTATAGATATTAAATCCCTGGATATCATAAAAACTTTTATTTCTTTATTGTAGGAAGGTTGGTCATGGAGGGCATTGCCAACACAGAGAGAAAACAGCTCAGAAAGTTCTACTTGAAAAACAATATTCTAGATGTTTGAGTGAGTACAGTTATTTAAATGTTATAGTTTTAACTATATAAAATGCTTTCCAGAAAAGGAATTTTTATGAGAATTAAAAGTGATTAAAATGAATGAAATATATTTTGAATGGTATTAGTTTTAAAAATATCACTGCATACTTCTTCAATATTTAGGTCATAAACTAGGCCAAAAGTTAAAAGTCTGGTTGGCTAGCCTGCAAGTGCAGAGATAAAAGTAAGAAATATGGAAAAAACTCATCTCTTCTCTGTGAGAATGTCTCATTTCTGTAAGAATAGTTTCACTCAATATGAGCAAGCCTTACTGACTTATTCACAAAAGCAGAAGTCACAGAGTCCTGGATGAGAATCCTTGGTTTTCCATTTTATAGTTCCATATGTTACTTAGAGTACTTAACTATATATTTTAATTCTCCCCTCTGTAAAATAAAAATAATAAATATCTCGTGTAGCTATTTCAAAACTGAAATAACATGACATAAATACTGGGTTTGAGACAATGCCTGACACTGTATTCATCAGAAATGGTAGTTGCTATTATTACATAATTGTTCTATTTTCCAAAAGCAAACATTATGAAACACTGGAAATCTAAGTTCAAATTAGTCAATAGTATTGCTGGGATTTAGTATGAACATTTTACTTTAGTTGCTGAAAAAAAAAATCATTCCTTCCTTCAAAAGAAGATAATATCATCTAATCTACTTATATTTAAATAGTCTTTAAAAATCCATGTCTGCATGAGTAAAAAACCTCACTCTCTACCCAAAGCAAGGGGGAACAATTCCCTAGCAGCAAACAATACAGAAGCTAACAAGACCACTTGACAGATTCACAACAGTCGTTGCTTTTGTGGGAAGAGTAAATCACAGTGAAACCTCCAGAGCCTGTCTGCTCAAGGATTGTGGCTGCCGCCTCCCTTGGCACAATCCCTGCTGAGGCTGCCAGGCCTGTGTGCTGACCTTCATTTCCTTCCCCTTCGTGTTACTCATCTCCTCTGCCTCTTATTCACACTTGATTTCCTCTCTCAGTTCACTTCCCTCTCCCACTTCTTGGCCACTGTATAAATATTTAAGATTATATATGAATAATTGAGTCACTATTACAAGGAAAGCAAAGTATACATTTTTTAAAATGGTCTCCCTCTAAGTACTTTTCATACCATGATAACATCTTCAAATTAAAATAAGAAGCACTTAAGATGAATTTGTATTTTGCGTGTGGTGCACACGTGCATATCAGAGGGCGCTATGTGTGCCTGTGAAGGTCCAAAGGAGACTTCCAGAATCACCCTGGATTGCGCTACCTCCTCTTTGCTTTGTTCTGGAGTTTCCCAGACTCTGCCTTCCAAGACCACAAGTACAGGACACGGACATTTCCAGCTGGCATGTTTACATGGGATTGGAGATATGAACTCAGGACCTTCTGCTTGTGAGGCACTCTAAGCCATCTCTTCAGTCCATAAGATGGAATTTTTATCACTAATGTTAAAAATTTCAAAATATTTAAAAATGCAAACACAGGACAATAAGCTGACAGAGTAGTGTAAGTCCACTGTAAAATCTGAGTCAGTAAAATCTCAGCAACAAACTCTTTCACATGCAACTCAAGGATTAGATATAAAACTCTGGCTCAAGGTTGGGAGGCAGGAGATTAAAAAAAAACAACAGAGGATAACTCAGTAAAGCCAGACTGTTAGACATTTTCCTCAACTGACTTACTAATGGCATCTAAGTCAAAATCCCCTAAAGTCCATGACAAAGAGAAGTTGCAACAGGCAAGCAGCACAACTTACCCATGGAAGGTAAAATTTGTCACAAAAAAGAACAAGCTATTATTAACTATGTCCTATAGTGAAATGCTAAGAAATGTTTTTAATGCAAGACTTATGAAAAATAGTAAATATAATAGATCAAATATAAACATGACTTAAATAGAATCACAAGAATTGTGCATCACAGAGCTACAGAGATAGTTGTTCGGCAAACTATGGGCCACTGAGTCACTCTGGCATGAGGCCGTTGTTTCTGGACCCAAGCAGGCCAGCTGAATCAGACACTGATGATGAAACTTAGAAAAAGCCAATTGTTGAACTCTGATGCAGCTAAATTTTCTCAATTTACCAGCAAAGGAACGTATCGCCCACGAGTATAAGTCATGTTGAGTTCTATAATCCCACATAGTAAACACTGGCTTTTTAGGGAGTATGAGAAGACTAAAATCTTGATCTTAAATCAATGTTCTTTTTCCCATACTATATTGTTGATTAGACTTACTGAGATTTTTAGCACTCATGAAAATGCTAAAGAAATTCAACAGATCTAATGTAAAGTCCTTACCCATTTTTAGATCGAACACAGTCCATCCTCTGTAACACGTTGCCTACTTGCAGATCTCTATTTCCATATGGAAAAGGCATAAATGGCACGCTCCAGGAAAACTTCCTACATCTCTTGCAGATTCATTCTACTACAACCAATTCTAATTCTGGAAGCACCCAGCAAATATGAACATAGTACTTTGGTCAAACTTTTAAGGAAAGAAGGCTCAGGTATATACAAGGCACGAGACCCAAGACAGCTATGAATGCTCAACACAAATCATAAAGTTACTGAGCTCTAGGTTAGCTACAAATGCAATCCAACATGAAACTATAAACTTACTAAAACATGAGGTCTGTTCTTTTTTGTAACTCAATGACACAATTCTCAAGCATGAAGGCTGCAGATGACAATATCGTGTCACAATAAAGACTGGGAGAAGTGATAGGAAGAAACACCTAAAAGAGCCTATGGTTGTAAAAACTGCTCACAGATGCGTCCAGAAGCATTTGCTCCCTCAGTGTCTCCTCTTGTCTTTGAGATTTCAGTTCTTGCTGGAGTCTTTCATTTTCAAGTACAACTACTTGGACCCTATTTTTCATTCCAGATAGTTCATCCTAAAAAAAAAAAAAAAAAAAAAAAAAGCACAAATCAAAATATGTTAAGCATTTTACACAATGCTTGTATTTATTTTTTACTACAGATTCCAGCATGATCAGAGGATGTACGTTGTCAGTTTCCTGAAATACCACAATTACACTAGACAAAAAAGGTAATCCGAACTTAGGTTACCTTTACATGCCATACCAGAAGGCTGGATGTGATAGTTGAAGGCCCACAGTCATGTATGGTTTCTGACAATTTGTTTAAGGCACCAATACTCACAGAAAGGCCTTAATTAAAATGGCTATCTGAGCATTTTTGAAAAGAAGGTAGACTAATCATCCAATGCCAATAACTTGTGAGACATACATGGAGGAACCCTCTTGAGAAATAAACATAAAAGTACTCAATAAATATGCATGAACTGGTAACCAGATAGAGAACTATGGGACCAAAGGGAAATATCCTCAATATCAAAAGCTTGATTTATGAAAAATAAAGAGTGTATTAAAATGAAATCTACTGCTCTGGAAAAAATGCTGCTGAGAAAACGAAAAGACAAATTACACCAGGGAGAAAGTTACAGGGAGAAAATATTTGCGTCTTATCTGATAAAGGGCTGGTATCCAAAACATTCAAAGAATTTTAAAAAATCAACAATAAAAAAACAAAAGATTAAGGGACTAGTTTATATGCTTTCATTTTATTTGTCTGCAAACCTAAAAGTGATCTAAAAATTAAACAATTTTTTTATTTTATAAAACTCTTCAACATTCTTTTCATTTCATGTCTTCCCTGATAAAATGTATCAGATCGATAGGATGTTTGATTTATAAGGATTCTTATAAATATATTTTTATCCTTTATCATCCCAGTATTATTTATATTGATTATTATCAATGAGATATCCTTGTTGTGAAAAGATAGACTAGATTCCCCTTGGCATCTACAAACATTTTTCACCCTGAATATATGTTTTTTCCATGTTTGTTTCATGTCTCAAGTTTTATCCACAACACCTTAGGGCTTAATAGGACATTTTCAATGACATGATTTATTATTTTAGCTTTATTGATAATATAAGAATATCTGACTATTGCTAATTTTGTCCTGCCATAACAAACAGAAAATTCCATGTTAAAGTCAAGAACTTCCTAGCAAAATGAAGATAATGAAATATATAAGGGTTCATCTAGTTACATACTGGCCTTTTACCTTAAGAGACTACCCACAAGATTATAACTGTGATAAATAATATAAGATGTAAGTAATGCTCATAGACACATCACACAATTAATTCCCTAGCTTTGAAAAACAAGCAAAAGAAAAACTATAAAAAACACTATCTTACGCATTAAAGTGGGGAAAAAGGAAGAAAGAAGGACTCAGAGACTAACATACTCAGGAAAGCAAAATGGCATTAATGATTTGTCAACTGCATAGGCATTTTAATGTTCTGGTGAGGATGACTGTAGGGAAGTAACTGAGTTTCTTGACCTTTATTACCAGTGTCCTGTGAGCATTGGAAGTAATGGAGGAGCTCTACCACTGACAATGGAGACCTAGTCTATCAGTGTGGAAACCCTGACAGTTACACCATTGCTCCAATAGGCTACAAGTGTAAGAAAATGATTGGCACCAGTATTCCTGAGCATTTGCTGTCTGCTAGGCTACAGCTAATGGGGTAGAATAGAAAAGTTCTGAAATTTGGAGCATGTTATGAAATCATGAGGTTTAGTAATAAATTACTGGAAAATTAAGCCATCAGAAATGGCATGGTCAAGAATATCATTCCCAGATCTCACAAGCTCCTATAAGACACTTGTCTTTCAATAATATAAGAACGTCAATTTTCAACAACTACTGCTAGCCTGAGGAAATAATAGCAATAAATTTTTACAGAAGATATGATGGATATGCACGTTAATTCATTTAAGTTTAAATTCCTTGTTACATCCTTACCTTGCAGAACTTGACTTCCGCTTCTAAATGATGAATATATTGAGACTGGTCATTGATGATGGGAACAAGGTTGTGCACAGTAGGCATATTAGCTTCCTCACATTCTGATGACTGCTAAGACAGAAAAGACAAATTTAGCAGCTCTGGATTTAGCAGAGAATCAGCTGGTTACCCTCCCCCATGCCCAATTTAGTGCTGCTGGGGTATACATGAAGGATAGACAGCCGTGAATTTAGTAGTATTTATTTCTTGATCCTATGAATTCCACAAGTATAGGCAAGGATACAAATATCATTTTTTAAGCATAGAGAGTAAAAACATTTATAAAAAGCACATGACAAATGGACAAATCTCAGGGTACTCTAACTGCTTATTTTGACTGTCTAACAATGTGACATCCCATTCAGTAATGCCAACACATAAGGGACAACTCTCTTTATAAAAAAGACAAAGATAATAAAAACCTACACATACACACAAGGAAGAAGAGTATTAGCAGATAGTGCAGACCATCTCACTGAGGAAAAGAGATTGTTTAGACAAGTACTTGGAAGGCATATGCATGTTAGAGAGATGAAATTTCATCTCAAAAAGGGCACATGAGGGTTTGCTGTTGTTTTATTTAATGTAGTTTTTTAATCCTAGCATTTAGGCAATTCAAAACTATGTCGTAGTAAATAACAGAACCTCTGAGACTAAGCCCTAAAGCAGAGACACACAAACAGTGGTAAACTGTCCTGAGGATCTTAGTATAGAGATTGCAGGAAAAATTATATTGCTATTTACCTCTGCAGCATCCCCGGAGGTATTTCTAATGCACATGCTACTGAAACTCAAAATGACTATGAAATAATTTATAAAGTCATACATCAAGGAATAAGAAATCAGGAAAAGGGAAATGAGAGTCAGCCAGTTAAAACTTGTGAAGAGTCTCTGTCTCTGAGTCTAGCAGCAATTCTAAACACTGAAATTCTCAGGCAGAATATGTGAAAAGAGCTTTGTTTTCTTATGTGTTAAAGTCAGTTAAATTTTAAAGTTGCTGATTTTTCCCTTCATGCTAAGGATGGAATGCAGGGCCTCCTGCATCTGAGGAAGAGCTACATTCCAACCCCAGCATAACTGTAATGAAGTGATCTATCTGTGTTAAGAAGCAATGATAGTCATTTTACATTAATAGAAATGGGTTGAGAAGATAACCAAATATAGATAAAGCACATTCAGGACTCAGCATTTGAATTTGAAACTTGAAATGAAAAAACACTTGAAAACAACTTGTATCTGTATTAAAGATGTTCAGACTGGCTTTCTTTGTTATTTCCTAAATAATACAATATAAAGCAACTGTTTGCTTTCATTAACATGAAATTAATTACTATAAGTAATCTAGAGATAATTTCAAGTATATGAGAAGATACGCATAAGTTATATGCAAATATTATATGGGTATGAATATTCATGCATGGATTTATGTTTGAAGAGATTCATAGAACCAATCAATCTCAATGGATTTTGAAGGAAATATGTTTATTCCTTCAAAAATTACAATATTATTTATTATTTTAGTATAACCATTTATTCCAAAATGTAGAATAATTTATGTCTGTTTGGAATTAAAAATAAAAGATCATCATGGGAGGAGAAATATATATATATGTATATACATGTTTATATTACTAGTATTACTGTGCATATATAGTGAAAATAACTATGAAAAATACAATTTCAACCTAATGCTAAGTGGAAATGTTCACAAATAATTTGTGTGTACTTTGAAGGGTTTATTTTGGTTTGGTTATCCTTGCATTAAAATAATAAAGAAAAAACATAAATATATTTTCCATTTTAATAGTAACCCAGTTTTACTTTCAGTAAACCACATGTTTCTGATGAATCATACTGGCTAGGAGAGAGCATTTAAAAGTACAATCTCTAAAATCCACTTATTATGGGCATGTTTCAAAGTTAGTATACATGGTTGGTTGATATGTATGTACAGTGCAACTTTCCACTCATCTACGTACACACTCATAGTAGACCAGCGCATGACACAGCAGACAGTATATGTGTCCTGAATAGATTTTCCTGAAGCAGCCTTCTTACCTGTGCTGGCTTAATAAGTCTCATAAAGTCACTGCTTAGCTTTACCTTTAAAAGCTAATAAGCATATGTGAATAATCAACTGACGTAGCAACTTCATCTAATTGACTTAAAAGCACTCCATCGACCCATACTTTTAAGAGCATTTTAGAAACCAAATGTCAACAGTAATAAATTCACTGAATGATGAATTGCTTATCAACTTTATAATCCGTATTAATTCACAGTAAGTATAGGAATGAAGCACACTTCTCTAAAGCAAGAATTAATTGTAAATGTCAGGCTAGTATCAAGTGCTAATATGAGTGTACACATTTCAACTATGAGGAAAGGAAAGTCACATTTCTAGATCCCAGTGTGCAGACTTTATATTCAACCATAATACACCATGGAAATGCAAGGTGATTATGGTTGATATCCACATAATTTGTCATACTAAATGGGTTGCTAAATAATTCTAAATACATAATCTTACTCAATTCTTAGATACTTCCCTCTAGTGAGCTTGGAACAGGCCCTCTGCAAACCCAAGGTCTAGATATGATTTAGGTGGAAGTTGGAGTCCATTCTCTCGCACTTGTCTAAGCCATGATCATACAACATGCTCTACCCAGGAATAACACTCTGTGACATAGCAATAAAAAAAACAACCTCAAAAAATACATTATTTCTTACTTTAGTATAATCATTTATTCCAAAATGTGGAATAGCATATGTCTGCTTGCATTAAAAACAGAAGATCACCATGGGAGGGGTAGAATCATAACTAAGTAGCTCCTCAGACAGGACAAAATTTCTTCTAATGCTTATGTCATTACCAAGATCTAGAATGCTTCCCATATTTGCACAATAGCTCTGGAAAATAAAGTTAGAAAATGAATGCTTTCATCAGGCTGAAAAAGCTGATACTTACCAAAGGAGACATTTTTCGTCTTCGTGGTGGAGAAATCTCATTTTCCTTACTTGCTTGTTGACGCAACAAAGCTTTGAGCTGATTAACTATAGAACAAAAGCAATGAGTTTGTTGACCTATCATGAGATTCATGATTCATGTAGTTTACCTAAAGGCCATGTATCAAATGTTTAGTATCTTGCTTAGTATTAATGGAGGTAAAAGAAATTACAAGAGATAGAGCCAAGCAGGAAGTCTTCAGGTTATAGGGGAGGGTGCTCTTAAAGGGGGTAGTGGAACCCCAGTCTCCTCTTCTTTTTTTCCCTTTCTGATAGGAGGTGAGTAAATTTGTTCATCTACATGTTCCTATCAGGATGTACAGCCTTGCCACATGCCTAAGGCAATGATAAGGATTGAGACAACCATGAGCCAAAACAAACCATTAAGGGCAGGCAGGGTGGCACACAGCTGCAATTTCAGTACTTGGCAGGGATAAGCAGGAGGACTGACACTGTTCAAACCCCAGCTGGTTTACATGGCGAGTTGGGGGTCAGCCAGGGCTACATGGCAAGACAATGTCTTGAAAATAATTTAAAAATATTCTTCTTTATATCAGGTATATGTATAGTGATGGGAAAATAACTCTTTTTTTTTTAAATCAACCATCTGAACAGCAAGCAAATCTTGTTGAAACACTTATTTGGCAACAAGAACTATGCTACTGCCTAGGGTTACACAGATAAAAATAAACACTGTCTCCCTCGGAGCTACAAATCCATTGACTAAAAGGGACATACTAGTAGCTATAAGTTTGCATGGAAACTTGGAGCTGCATATTATGTTATAGACAGGAAACACATAATTATGGTCATTGTACACAGGAGCTCATGGTGGTGACTGAGGAGAGTTCAACACACGGGAAAGAGTGCAAAGGTGCAAAAGCTTCAGTCAACAGAAGCAATGGTAGGAGTCTGCCATGACAAGGGTCTTTCTAAGTCATGGTTAAGATGAGAGGCTTGTGAGAGGGACAGGTAAAATGACAAGGCAGAAAAAAATCACACTGGAGAGGCAGGTTGCAGTTTCAGAGGGAAAAAATGTAATTACATTCTAAAGATGAGATTTTGCACCTAACTCTATAGGTTTTAGGAAGGCAAAAGGAAAAAAAACGAAGCAAAGGGATTGTATTATCCCACTGCGTTTTCGGAACAGCATTTGACAGAAGGCTGGTGGGTACGAGGAAGCCACTATTCCAAGGCTGACGAATCCACAATGCGCCATCCACGCTCAGCCCGCCATCCAACTCACCAGCATGGCTGTGCTGCAGCTCATGCCACGCCATCTCGGTGTACTCATTTTCTACACTGCAGCCAACGGGGGGCTCTGGGGGATTTTCTTCCACAGCGACATCACCTTCTCGCAAGGCACACTTCAGTTGATGGAGGCTTTTATTGGCACGTTCTGCAACAGAAGCAGGGTGACACTCAGAGCCAGGAGAAATATGTGATATCACACGGACGCTCGATCGGGAAGGCATGTGGTCTTTGGGTCCTTTATGCAAAGTAGCATAGTTCTGTTTTTAGCTAATCAATTAAGAAACTAGAGGATTATTTCACAGGGAAGAGGTTTAGACTTGATGTCTAAGGTCCCTATCACTTCCATGGCTGATAGTCAGTGCCTATGGTAAATCAGTAAGAGAACTACATTAGTTACTCTTATTTGTTGCTGTGAGACAAGACCCAAAGTCAAGCAACTTAAGGGAGAAAGGGGAATTTATTCAGCTTATGGTTCCAGAGTGGAGATACAGTCTTTCATAGCAGAGGCAGCATGGCTGGCGGCAGAAGCTGGAGGCAGGCTAAGTCACTGCAAACATCTTGAGGCTAAGAGATGACTACCTGCTGCAAAAGCTGACTTCTCCAGGAGTAGGGTGGGACATTCCACCTCAGGGTCCACCCCCTGTGACTGCCTTCCTCCGGCAAGATTCCATCTCTCAAAAGTGCCATGACCTTGCCAAACACATGAGACTGTGGGAGACATCTTTCAAATCATGATAAAAACTGAATAGCAAAGGTCCCCCTGCTCACCAGCAATAATCAACCTGGGGGTGTGCTGTGTCCTTCCTCTCAGGGATAAAAACTGACCTACGCAGCCTGGAGACATGTGGGGAAAAGAACCCCAAGAGACTCAGACACCTCAGCTCACACTTTCTTCCTCAAGAGAAATCAAACCATATAAACTAGCTTTGACCAAGAGTTGGAAAGCTAAGTGCTTAGGATAGTAGTCCGTATTGTGCAGGCCTCAAGTACTGCTATCTAACTACATTCTCATGTACTGACCACCCCTGGAGTTGAAGCTGAAACTAACTAGCACACATATAACATAAACTCTCTAAGATGAAATACTTTAGGACAGTTCCTCTCTAAAAATAGCCTAGGGGATACAGTCTTACTTCCTAGTTTGAAAATGAGAAGGCCTGTAATTCGTACTAACAGACAGGCTGTAGTGACAGTTACACTCCATCTTTAAAACAGTTGGCAGCTTTTGCTCTCTGTCTTAGACTGTTTGCTTTTAGGAGCTGGTCACCCTGCAGGAAAAATATGTGAGGAGCCCACAGGATATAGAGAGGACCTGAAACTAAATGAAGAAAGAGAGACACCCCACCACTTTATCCCAGTCCATCCTAACAGCCCCACATAACTTTCAGAAGACCCCACCACAAGAGACCAATGAACTTTAATAACATGAAAAAGACCTAATTCAGGGCTGGAGAGATGGCTCAGTAAGTAAAATGCTTGTTGTATAAGCATAAAGACCTGCTTTCAGATCCCTAATATTCATGTAAAAGGCAACGTGTGCACTTATAACCCCAGAGTTTGGAGTAGGGGTGGGGGGTGCAGATTCTTATAGCTCATTGGTCAACCACTTTAGTCAAATCTATGAGCTTCAGGTTCAGTGAGAGACATTGTCACAAAAAATAAAAGTAGAAAGTCATCCAGGAAAGACATCCAACATCAACCTCTGTTACACACACACACACACACACACACACACACACACACACACACACACACATTAATGCAACAAAAAAATTTTAAAGACCTAGTTCATTACTGTTGCAGTTCTCTGCATGTTGCTGACAAAATCGGGGCAAAACAGCTTAAAGGAATAAGTAGTTTAATTTTGGCTTACAACAGTCCAGTTACAGTTCCTGCCCAGTATGACAGGAGAGCTCACACCAAGACCAAAGGAACTGGAAGTACCACATCCACGTAACAGCAGAGAGAAGGACAATCCTTACTTGCCAGAGCAGCATGCCAGCTCTCTCCATCTTATTCACCTGCCAGGAGGACTAATCCCATCCACCCTGGCTGGGCCTTCCCTATCCACTAGACAATCTCCTACAAATTCACTTTGGGTTTAACTCAATTACTAATTCTATTAAAATGTGCCCAGAGCTTGAACCCCCAACCATCAAGGTGATGCCAGTATTTAACTATTACAATTACTGATCATGTATGAAAATACATTTATAAACATACATTCCAAAATGATCTTGAAAAACAGATGGCATTTTTCACCCATGTCTTTAATTTTGAAGTTTAATACACAAGAACCATATTACTTAACAGAAAAAATATTCTATATTATAAAATATGTAAAACAGTTTCTTTGCTTAAAGCAACTCATTTTCTATCTTGATAAAACTATGAGAACAGGTCTTTCAGGTCTGAGTTACAAAATGAAATTCTAGAACTTGTCCACATGGCGAATTGTCTTTTTCTGTTTGCCAATCTTATTTCCACACAGATACTTCTCTGACACGAACTGGTAGTAATTATTAACCACTCCAGTTTCCTCTTGCTCATTATGGGTTTAAGGAATCCAACATTGATACATTTCTGGTTTTAGAAGCATAAAGAGCAGCAAAAGTGTTCAAAAAACCAAAAAACAAAACCTCAGTATATTGTAAAGATACTTGTAAATGGGAAAAAGAAAATCGAAGTGTTATATGCTGAGTGACTATGACCTTTAATTCATAAGTAGAGCACTTGTCTTTACTGGAAACAGATGGCTTGACTACCATTAAAAATGTGCTTCATGGACGATTAAATGATAGCTTTAAGACAAAGATAATTATTTATTTATACCTACTCTGAATAAAAGCTAACAAGCTACATTAGGAAAAAGGAACTCTGTGGTAAAAAAAAAAATCACATAACTGAGAAATCTCAATATGTACAGTTTTCTCGGAGATGACAGTAGCAACAGGGTTTCTGCTTTACTTGCTTTGGTGGGCACTAGAGATTGAACCCAGGGTCTTGCACATACTAGACAAATGCTCTACACTGAAGGCAGACTTCCAAAGGCCTTTCGATACTACCTCTCATCTTCTTATTTAACCTTTCAGATCCTATAATGAAATTACATACTAAATCTTATAAAAGTAACATTATGTGAAATAATGAGACATTGAACTCAAAACTTTCTAAAGAAAAGCGGGGTGTTTTTGTTTTGTTTTTTGCCTTTGTTCTGCTGCTTCTGTGCTGATTCCATCATGAAGAGCAAACCAGGAAAACATATATATATATTTTATATATTAGAACTGTGTCCTAACACTGAAGAAGTAAATGACATTGTAAAAGCACTTCGCTACATTTCAAAACACAGGGATGTTTTTCGAGCATAGAGAGCAGCACACTTCAACCTATGACACATGCACTAATCCTGAGGAACAGCAGCTCTCAGTGACTCAAGACGATGACTTCTTATCGCTCACCAACTGCAGCAACTGCAATGAACCTCCATGATCCTCGCCGAGACACTTCTCTGCTGCTCACACTCAAGGGAAGCAGACAAGACAGGAGGTTCCCGTTACCACTCCATCCCTCTGCATGGCAACAGCCTTATCTAACCAAGAGCCAGAAAGAAGACTCATTTCCTCTTTCCTCCTGAGAGGATGGTTGTGCATTTCAGAATGCATCCTGATTTCTTCTCTCCAGCATCAACTGCAGGCTATGCATAAACTTAATTATGAATACAAATGCAGACAGGATTCCTGGGTCCTATGGAGAACATGCACATAAATGGAAGTGAATATTTCTTCTGGTCCATTATCCAAGCATCAATCAGCACAAAGAGCACTTAAAAGATTCTTGAGCCAAAACTGCAAAGTCCTTCTTGCTCATTTTCTCTGTCTGTTCTACCTCCTAGCTCGCCACTGACTTTCTCTCCACCAACATGTTTCTGAATAAAACACAGGTAACCCTCGGTGTAGGAGAACCAACTACACACATACTGTGAATTATTCATTTCTACACTCTCCATCTGCTATGGGAGGTGTGAAAAAGAACTGCCTTAGTGTCAGGGAGTAAAAATCATCCTGAAAAGCACCTGGTTGTCTCTGAGAAAACATGCAATGGCCCATTCCCTAGGCCAAGATGTGAGCTGCGTTACAATTCCTGACCTCAGCACAGAGTAGGCCAGACAAGCAGAAAGATGAAACCAAAGCGAGAGAAGAGAAATGTGTCTGTCCACATTTGACCAGGCCACAGAGCCTCCTTCAAGACATTCTTGTCATGGTTTACTACAGGACCAACAGGCAGCAAAACCAAGATTACAAAGACCATAGCCCAAAGTCAGGCAAAGCCAACTCTGTAAACAGCAATTACATTAGTGAAAGGGATGAAAAGATGTGTGCAGAAATGAAATGTCTTAACAAAAAACACAGCCTGCGACGCTACTAGCTGAGAACATGCTGCAGTGGTTGACGTCGGGTGGACAAGGCAACCTGAACAAGACCATCAGCATTTTAAAGTGGTGTCTGGAAGATCACTAATGACGTATGTGAGGTGGCAAATTCACTCTGTGGGATACGCCTGGTTGTTTCTTTGACACCCGCTAAGTGGACTGATGGGGAAGTCATTCTAGCTGAGCTGGCAAAAAATTCAAGTAAGAGCACCGTTCACTAGAATCTGTATTCACAAATGTAGTGACTCTTAGGTCTGACTTTATGGAGTAAAAGCTGGAAGCAAAGCCTCTCAACCTCCACTTCATGGTCTCTCCAGCTTGGTGCTGCCTCTTCAGCTCGCTCAGTGCTACCCCTCCAGCTCGCTCAGTGCTACCCCTCCAGCTTGGTACTACCACTCTGGCTCAGTATTACCACTCCAGCTCGGTGCTTACCACTGGTGCTTTGGCCCTGATGCCCCTTCTTAGACTAGGTTGTATGTGCTTCATGCCATCCCTGGCTTCTCTTTGTGAGATGCCAGTAGCACTCTTCTCTAACCTTATCCATGACCCCTGAAAATGCTTGTAGACATTACTAAACAGTTTCTTGGTTGAGACAATAAGCAAAATAGTTGGTGTTTTGTCTTGAGATCTGCGTATAACATGACATTACTGTATTATAAGAGTAACAGCCTTTTAATGAAAAATTGTTGGGATACGGAGCTAGTCTGCTATTAGTGGTTATGGGCAAGATATAACCCAGCTCCACCACTGTCGCCCTAGGATACTTTAACGTAGTCATTGTTCCAGAGAGCTCAAAATTCATATTGAGCTTAATTCCCTTTCAAGGCCCAAAACATGATGCACTATTTGCTCTAAGACCATTGCTTTAAAGAGTCTAGTGAGTTTGATAAAGTTCCTTCATAATGCAGAAGTGCATTTCAAGCTACATTCTCTACCTCTGGAAAAGTAACAAAGTGAAAACTACCATAAGCTGTTGATATAATTGGAGCATAAACTCTAGACATTCCAAGAGACATTAAGGTCACTCTCATTATACCAATCATGTTTTTCTGTCCAAGAACATCTGAAAGCACCCTCATAATTTCATAAACACAGTTTGAACCATAGTTTGGTTCTAAATTATTCTTGGCATGACTACTTGTGAAATGCTCTTTTCTGACCATTATTAAATCCAGTCTTTTGCTTATTTTATCTCATTTGTGGTACAAAAAGAAAACTGGTTTTTGCTTCTTTGTGTGACCAGCCCAAGGTGACTTTGAGCTCACAATCTTTATGCCAGAAACCTTCTAAGCACTGGAATTGCATGTGTGTGTCACTACACTTAGTTTTTTATTTCATAGAATGTTTATTTTTATTCTAGGGAAAAAAAGTCATAAAATGACAACTATGAAAAGTAGCATGAATATATGAATAAAACACTATAATTCAAACTTTATCAATAAACAAAGAGTTTGCATATACACATATATTACATAAGCATATATATATAGTGCTTAACAAATATAAAAAATAGCTAGAACTACTTAATAAAAAGAAGAAATATAAGTTTTATGAGTAAATCTGTGAAAAAGGAGGAACCTTCACTTAAGATAAACATGTTTTTAGAAGTCGGTCAAAGGCCCCCGATGATATCACTATTGGCTAATACACAAGCAAATTCTTGGTTAGTAAGATTAACATAGCTCTTCTACAGATGTGAACTACTCCCTAGTAGGACAAAAAAAAAAAAAAAAAAAAAAAACCCACTTTGCAAAATCTGGAGAGATGGGCCATTTGTATGTAAGTAAAACAGATAAACAGTCAACCTTATCTCTGGCTTCTGCAGCCAGAGCCATTGACAGGGAACAGAACCCTCCTCAGGACTGTTACTTCCCCTTTCACTGTCTTTGTACCAAGTTCAATTCCTACTGTCACTTTCACAAGACAGCAGCACAGCTTTGTTATTCTTGCTTTGACCCAGAGTAGATGGAAAATACACTAGAGACTCAGGGGTCAGAGGTAACTGGAGGGAGAAGCAGGAAGAAGTTGCTCATATTTGCAATGGGCAATATTCTTGGAGAAAGGAAGGGTGAAGGAGAAAAAGGAAAGAAAGTAATGTAGAAATTCAAATGCTTTTGAGAAGAGTATGAAATGCCCAGTTTGGACATAGGCCTCACTTTTCCCCAGTGTCTTCCACTGACACCACCACCTAGCTCCTTGTCTGCTTGGCTTCTAAAAGGATTAATTCTCAAGTCTAATTAAAACTTCTCCTTTTACCTGTGAGGAAATGGGAATCCAAAACAGTTTATTAACTTGACCAAGATCATGCAAATGGTTATGAACAAAGCATCAGGAAGCTGGGTCCTGCCTCTTACTTACACATGCTTTCCTGATTCCACCATGCTTGTCACCAGAGGCTGGAAGACAGATGTGTGGAAAGAAGAGGAGGGCAGCATGGAGAATGTGTAGAGAGAAGCATGTGTTCCTGCCACTACACGCTTGTGTCTATAGTGTGTTCACCTCCCCAAAGGAGGCTAGAAAAGGTACGATCAGGTGAGTCATAAATGAGTGCTACAGATAAAACCCTATCCGTACCGAATGATAAGGCACTACATGACATGATTCTGCTATTAAGGATATGGCTCTGCATTTTCTAGCAATTTCTCTCCTAATACAGCATCTTTATGCTCAAATGTACCTGCAATTCTGACTTTTCTTCCCCCTTTGATTGGCTATGATTCATTTTATACTAAACTGCCTTATACAAAGCTGTGCTGAGCTTATGTGTTTCTTGCAATGCTGGGGATCAACGTGGTGCCTCGCTCTCACAAAGCGACTGCTCTACCACCATGCTGCATCCCAGGTCTCATGTGCCCTATTTAATAAGAGGATGCATTAGTTACTTTTCTCGTCACTGTGACCACATATCTGACAGAAACAACTTGAGGAACAACTGATGCTCACCCACACTTCAGAGCTCATAGTGCTGTGGCCATTGTGAGCAAGAGCTCAGCTTTCTGCTCCGATCTCTTGAGTAATGGCATATTACTCTCAACCCAATGCAGGAGATAAATGACAAACAATCTATTTATGGAAAGGAGTGCTGCTAGGTCCCAAAGATTCCACAACCCCCCAAAAACAGTGCCACCAACTGGGAACCAAGGGTTCAAATACATGAGCCTGCAGAGGACTATAACAGAGGGGCAGATGCAAAGGTCATCTTCTTCAGTCATTCTGTAGACCTTGAATGAACTCAACAGAGAATAAATGAACACTTAAACCAAGTCACTTCTAGTTCTAGGTTTAAGTCTGGATTCCAAAGTGCTTGGGATACACCACTTTCAGTACCCTGAAAACTTCCATTTCTCTACAACTACTTCATGGCTGAATAAAAATGAAGGGATAATAGTAATCACACAATAAAGTCATTTTAAAATCTCAGGAATAAACAATAAGGGAAGACTGACACTTTGTTAGATTTCCATCACACATGAACTAAACAAGAAAATTTTTAACAAAATTCTTAAATATTGAACATTCTCAGAATAATGAACATATATTTACCATGCTTTAATTATTGAGAAACAAATTTACTTTAAAGGGAATTATCCTCTTTAGATGTGGTCATTTACTTTTCTGAACAACTTCCCATTGTGGTTAAGCTAAGGGTTAATCCTGTTTTGTTTCCTTCTAGATACTGCTATATACCTAACATGTAAAAATAAAAAAGTTGCTGAATAAATATACATCCTAAAAACCAAGAAAGAATTTGGGTTCTACTGCTTGATCATTTTAAAATTATAATTAAATAATTATATAATTAAATAAATAAATTATAACCAAATTTAAAAAAAGATTTACCTTTCCTCTATCCCTTTTGTTATTGATGTTTTGACCTTATATGGTTATCACATCACTTAAATTTTAAAATCATGTCAAAATGTTTTGTGTTTGAATAAGAACTCTTTATAGTTACTGCTAAAGTAATCGTGGTATTGGGTATTGAATTCAGGGTTTTTGTACATGCTAGGCAAGTCATCTACCATCATGCTAAACATCCAGAGTTCTACAAAATTAGTTTAATTTTTCACCCTATTTGTATCAACATGCTTAATATTAAACAATCCCCCAATGATAATAAAAAGGCTCAGAAATAAGCCCAAAAGAGAAAAAGAAAAATGAAAAGCAGAAAGTTTACCAATTAAAAAAAATTAAAATCATGTTATCATTGGACACACTATTTGCTTTTTTTTCCTAAATGTAAAGTTAGATGTAGTTACTAAGGTATCCCCCAGCTCTTGAAATACCAATAGTTTCATGAAAGTATTTCAGATTAACCCCTTCATCTTTCACTTCGAATGCTGAGAATGTTGACAGTGTGTAGCACTTCTGACAAATAGAAGTCATAAATAATTTCCTTGTATGTCTAAAGTCATGATAAGAAAAGCTCTCTAGTCTCCTCAAAAAATCCGAAAATTTGCAGGAAGCATCAATTATACATAGCAGCTAATGTTTAATGAGTAATTAGGTGCCAAGCATTGGCCCTTACCTTTGCTTTCCATCATAATAACACATAATTACTTTGTTTATCATCTTGCTCTCACTAATCCAAAGACTTCACAGGAACAGGAACTATGTTTCTTACTGTAAACCGATATGCCTAACACACATCAAGCATTAAACTAGTATTAGTTGAATAAATTGGGCTCTAAATATCATGTATACCCTAGAGATTATGAACACATATAGACAGCATTTCATCTTGTAGAATAAAATGCTCTTAATAAAACTTTGAGTTTATGTTCCACATAAAATGTTCTTTTTCTTTTTTTCCCCCGGGTAATATGGATCAAACCTAAAACTCACTAGCCAGACAAACACACTGATATTGATTGGCCCTCCTGGCCCCTAAAATGTATTTCTTAGTGTTGCTAACTTTTTTTTTTTTACAGACTGGAAGTTGCTGATTTATGTGCAGTATTCATATGCTCCTCATAATAACCATAGTGTATATGCTATGCTAACTTCCATAACTAAGAATGAAATTTCCAGGTTATATCTCCACAAAATCACACTTTAATGAGCAAATTCGAATTAACTAAAGTTTCAGTTACAGTAATTATCATTTGATTAATAAAGACATAGTCTTTGAGGGCAGACAGGCCTTTCAGTTAGAATAATTATCACTTGATTAATAAAGACATAGGGTCCTGAATTCAAAACCCGTCTCTGCCACCAACCAGCTGTGTTGAGTTTGCCTACAACCCAACTAACCGCTCTGAGCTTTGATTTCCTACCGTATAAAAAAGGGAAATTCATAAGATTAGGTTTTAAGTGGCTTGATGCATGTAAATAGGTTAGATCCATAAGTAGGTGTCGTGATTAAGTAACTATTAGTGCTTTATTTCTGATCCTATAGGTCACGTTTGACTCATTGCATCAGAATTAAATGTGTAGAGAACATACAGAATTTACTGGACTAAACTGTCAAGTATGGCCGGGGTGAAAGTGGCACAGAGCCACCTAAAATTCTATGCTGGCATTGATCAGGGACATGGGTACACGGTTCGGTTGGGTCAGGTAACCGGGAGAATCAGAAGGACGCTGCTTAACCCAAGATACAAAACCAAGTCGTTTCATCCTCCTCTGAGATCAGAGCACCATCCACCTTTTTCCTCCACGGCAGGAAGACCACCGGGTGCGCTTCCTCCCACAACTGCTCCTGCACCTAGGGCCCAAGGCACTGGGCGACTCACCCCGGAGGCTCCGTTGGTATTGCCCCAGACTCTCCTCCAGGGTAGAGCTCCCTGGGGACTTCGCCATGGGCTCACAGGCGGGGGTTACGTGGGCAAAGAGTCCAGTGCACTCCCTCCCGAGGACAGGCCTAGCGCTGGGGGGACACCCGCACGCTTCCTGCCGCTGCTGTCACTAGGGAGCCAGGAACCCGGGACTGAGCTGCTAGGGGCTCGTCCTACCCACTGGCCCTCATGGTGGACGCCGGGAGTTGTAGTTCGCAGGCTCAAAGACCCGCAGCCTTGAGAGCCCGCATAGCCTTCCAACTACACTACAGTTCCCAGAAGGCTCTGCGCTGAGGACACCGCCCTGGCGGTTTAGCGGCCCGAGCCGGTTGCCAAGAGACAGGCTTCCAGGCCGCGCCCTTCCCCTTCAAGCCAGCTTTCCGGCCGTCCTTCAGCCTCCTGGCCCGGCCCGCTGACAGAAAGGGCTGAGCAGAGGCCTGGAAGCTTCGAAATGTGCCGTTATGTCACTCATCCCTGAGTCCTCTCGAGGATGAGCGCTGAGCTTTATTTTAGCGAGGACTCCCGCCACACCAGACCCCGAAATCTCAAGCCAATGAGGCTCCCGACGCCCCGGGCAGCACGGCTGTGAGCGCGGCCGACGCCGCAACTCCCGGGGGCGCGGCCCCGACCTCCGCGCGGACTTGGCGCGCTGCCCTTCGGGAGTCGTAGTCCGGGCGTGCGGCGGCCCCGTGGCGGCGGCCAGGGCTCTTGTCTCCATTGTTCCCGCGGCGCCGGGGCCGCGCCTGCGCAGTGCGCGGCTGGGACCCCCGGCCGAGCCCCCTCGCATTGTCTGAGGCCCGCGCCTGCGCGCTGAGAGCCCGCTGGGCCGGGCCCGGAGCTGGCCGGGCGCCTGCGCACTGCGCGGCCGCCGAGCCCGCTATGTGTGGGGCGTGTGTGGAATAACGTTATCGCCCAGCGGATCCGCGGGCCCGGAGCTCGGCCGCGACCACCGCGACCACGACGGGGTGCGGGGAGGCCGGCGTGCCACAGACCCCCGGGACGCGACGCGCCCTGCCTCCCCGTCCGCTCCCTCTCGGCGGCCAGGGGTAAGTGATGCGCGCGGGGTCGGCGCGGCCGCGGGCTCGGCACATCCTCCTCCTCCTCTTCCTCCTCCCCGTCGGATCTGCCGCGGGGGTCGGGCGCGGCCCAGGGCCGATCCTCGGGTGCTCGGCGCCGCTCGCCTCCCCGGCGCCCCCATCGCGGCTCTGCGGGCCGCTCCCATCCCCCCACGGCCGCCGCCCGTGGCCCTGGTGGGTCCCGGGGCGCAGCGCCGCGGTCCCTCCGCCTCCCCCCTCCTTTCCCGGGGCCCCTCGGCGCGATCCCCGCTCCCGGCGGCCGCCTCCCCGCTTTGTGCACCGGAGCCGGGGCGAGCGGGGCGGAGCGGGCGGGAATGGCTGCGATCGGCCGGGGAGAGAGGAAAGGCTTTTTTTTCCTCCTGTGAGCGCAGCCACCGCCGCGCTCGTGCGCCCCTCGTCCCCTTTGTACGGCTGGTTTCGGGGGGAGGTCGGACGCGAGCCTGGTGGAAGGGCGTGGGAGACGTTGTCACACGGTCTGCCGAGACCGCGGCATCCCGCTCCGGCTCCGTAGTAAGCCCCGGGGCGGCGAGACCGGCCTCCTGTGGGCTTCATTGTCCTGAGATTCGGCGTGGGGTTCTGGGTGCTGTTTGCTTCCTTTTTTAATGCAAGGGCCCCAAAGCGGCTGGCTGGACCACGGGAGGACAAGACGGGCATGTATTTGTGTCCCGAGTCATATGATCTCTATTCTATGCTGTCCATAGTAGAGTTTTGCTATTCATATCTCAAGAATATAAGGAGACGGAGATTGTACCTGCTGGAGCCCAAGTCGGCCCAGGGTGATCAATAAAAAAAATGACGAGCTAGGAGGGGCCTGACGGCGAAGCTGTGTTTAGCAGGGAAATGAACCAGCAGAATTATTTTTTCCAGTGTGTGGATAATGCATTCAGGATCCTAAGGGAATATATTGAGATATATTTTAAGCAAACAAAATAGTCTGTATATTTCAGCTTCAGAAATTGCTTAAGTGGTCGGTCAAAGCAGACAATATAACATTGGTTGAAAAATCCATCTTTTAAAATGATTCTGGTCTTTTGCTTATAACACTTAACAGTGCTTTTCTGGCCTTTCTGCTTAAAAAAAAAAAAAAAGCAGAAGATGGGTAGAGCGTCATGGTGAGCAGGTGGAGGAATACTGGGAGGGAAGAGTTGTATCTCGAAAACAAGACAGCTCCTCGTGGATATAGCCCTGCGCAGTTACGCTGCGAAGACTTAGGAATTCTGCTGTGGAAGGACCGCGCTGGTACACACCGAGTGACAAACCAGTCTGACTCTCACTGCCATTGTTGGAAACAAGAGATAAAACCACCACCGCTGCATTTAGTTCTTCCTGACTTTGTAAATACTGTAGAATCTTGATATTTTAAGTGCTCGTGACAGAAACCAAGAAGATGCTAAAAGTTAGCTGACTTTTTTCTGGCTGAGCCAGACTAATGGGAGGCAGAGCCAAGCAGAACGTGATCTCCAGCGCGCCCTGCCCTGCAGCTCAAGTTCATGGGAAGCTTCTCTGCACCGCTTGGGCTTGGCTGCATAAATGAACTCCCTTCTCACAGTTGTAGTTATTGGATGCTTCTGTTTGCGTAAAGTTCCGCTGAAATGGAGCTTCAGTTTTAATAAAGTAATTTACAGGCAGATGCTTCAGTGTGTGCTTTTCATAAAAAGTGACTTCGAAAGTGGCTTGCCTACTTACTAATAGCTAAGCTTTCATATTTATTGAAATTCAGCGTCATTTTATAGTATGACCAACTATAACCTGTTAAAAATAAAATTTACACATAACAGAACCTCACGATGTCCCTTTTTCCTTAGTGAACTGCTTTGTTTTCACTTTAAACCAAAGTTTACATTTTAATAAAACTAATGGTTTTATTGGGCTTATTTAATCATAAAGTGCTTTCTTGTTACTATATGACTTTAGCTCTTAATTCCATTGTCTATTTTAATAGGTGTTTTCTTTAGAAAGTATTAGATTTCAGCCAACTTAAAAAAAAGTCTAATTAAATCTTATGTGTATTATATTCAGTCAAATTTTAAATGTATTTTAGTGGTAAATTATATGGCATTCTAAAATTATTTTGTGGAATAAGCAATCAGCGTTTTCTATTTTAGCAGTGGAATAATGAAATCTACAT
This sequence comes from Typhlomys cinereus, assembly GCA_023101885.1. Taxonomy (NCBI): domain Eukaryota; kingdom Metazoa; phylum Chordata; class Mammalia; order Rodentia; family Platacanthomyidae; genus Typhlomys; species Typhlomys cinereus. Next base: position 1,551,918 of record JALPQD010000437.1, on the reverse strand, counting down.
TGTAAATATTAGTATCAATTCTGCATGCTAATGAGATAGCAATATGGTTTTTTAAATTCTGTGCTTAGTTATTTGCTTTATTTCTTATTTCTTATTTCTTATTTCATTTATTTTGTTTTATTTCTTATTTCTTATTTCATTTATTCTACTAGAACAAACTTAAAAAAGCAAAGCATAATTTTATTAGTGCATCTGCTAAGCAATCAGATAGTTCATCTGTAGTGCTGAACACTATAGAAGATTCTTGTCTATATGATTTTTATTCAACAAAATTTTATTCCTCAAGAATATTTTTACTGTTTAATGAGTGGTTAATAATTTTTTCTTGTTTTAAACATCAGAGTATTAAGTAATGTTCTGGTAAGAATAATATCTCATAGTATGATCACTCTGTTGTTTAGTTAAACATCTGTACAGTTTTGCAATTGTTCTAGACTTGTAACAAAGACCAACTGTATATTGCCAGTGTTTGGCAAGTAACAGTCAGAGTATTAGATGTTGATCTCTTTCACCTAAGAAATAGGTTTATGTGCTCAATGATGCCTCAGACCATCTTTTCTGCTTAACTTCTGTTGATTATGAAGATAACCACTCCAATAGTAACTGCCCTTGATAAAATGGGATGTTTTATTTATTCAAATACTTTGTGAGGGATTTATTTGTTCAGGGGTGAGTTAGCCATTCAGTCGCATGAAAAGAAGAAAACATCTGTGGTTGATTAAACTAGATATATTGTCCAGCTTAGTTGAAATGATTGTGCAACAGTTACTTTTTTTTTTTTTTTAGCCACAGTAACATACCCTGCCAAACAAGGCATAAAAGAAACCAAGAAAAGAAGGTAAAAGGAAATGTCATAAAAATTACCTACATACAGTAGTCACATAGAAGTGGGGAAAAAATCCCAAAGATAATCTTAGATTTGAAAGAGTTAGATACAGCAAAGAACAAGTAGTTGTTTATGTTAATAAATGATATAAGATTATATTCTGGTCATCTCATATTATTGATTAGTACCTGTGCTATATAAAACATCTACTAAGTGCCAAAGAAACAAATGTGCAGCAGTCTTTGACAAGGTATCATTTTATACATTTAAAGTTGAAAAAACTTGAGATAGTAACTGTTTCTATGACACTTTACTAAGTAATAGCGCTTTTAACACAACCTTTGTCTTTTGGATGGATCCAAAATTGTTTCTATGCTTCTTTTTTAGTAAGTTAAAATGGTAGTAATTACTCCTTTACTTTTGTCAGTAAGACATTAGGATGGGGAGGAGTTTACCAAGTCATCCATGGAGTGTTCTATACACTACTAATGTTCCTGGGATCTGACTCAGTCTAACTTCTCGCGAATTCTTCCGTGAAGAGAGCCTGTTTAACCTTTAGAGAGTTTAATGGAAAGATGGTTACCAGAACCTTATTCCAGAGGAAGTTCCAGCCAGCTGTGTTTGGCCAGCTGCTGTCTGGAGAGTAGAGAGAATGGAGGTGCAACCAGAAGGGAATCTGTTCTTGGCCACACTGGGAAGGAACGAAGTGATCAGCATCTCTAATCCAGGTTGCACAGGGGAAGGGCAAATGTGAGGAAGCAGAGGCAGCCACAGTCCTGGACAGACCACTGTGTGGTGGTAGATCGTTTCCTCTGGTCTGATTCTGCTGAGGCCTGCTGGCACCAGGAAGTCCTGGTCACTTAGCTGGCAGCTCACTTCTCCTGCGAAGGAGGGCAGCCTAGATTCCTTCCTTAGGGGAGACGCCTATAGTGCTCAGTGTTTGTGGAATTCAGCGTGTGATGCAAAGGACTCTAGAGAATGGAATGGGCTGGAAGAGCAACGAGTCAAAAAGGCCTGGGTCCTCTGTCAGAGTAGGAAAGGATTTTCAAAGGAACCCCATTGCACATTAAATGATTTTTATTTGCATATATCAGTTATAATAGGTTTCATTGTGACATTATCATGCATGTACATAATTTATTTCAGTCATATTCCCATCTCCATTAATGTATGTGTGCAGAGTTCAGGAAACTAGAAAGGGGCCCAGAGGGACTCTTCTGGGGCAGGCAGGGTAGTGTGAAGGTATATGAGTGGAAGGGGAAATACCAAAGGGAAGAAAACAAGTGGGAAGTTGGAGGAGACAAGATAGACAGTTCAGTGTAACTGAGAATGTAAAAAAAGGCAACAAATCAGAGCTAAATTGAGCGCGTGTCTGTTTTGCTGTCTGACCTCTTCCCATTAGTTGCAGTTCTGTCTTTAAGAACAGTTGCCGTAAGGTTCCCCATATGCCAGATCTCTGCTAGGTTTCTTGTTGAAATTCAGAGTCTTTCACCTGCAACTCATGGGACAGTTTGCCTGTGATCTGGCTCATCTCTGCATGTTGGATCAAGTCATGGGCCCAATGCTTTTTGCTCTAATCTCATTTTCATATTTAATTCTGAAGTTACATAGTGAACCATCCTTTTATTCAAGCTGTATATTTGTGCTTGCAGACTGAAGTTGCATCACAATTTTAAGTGTTTTTAATTGTGTGTATTAGAAGGCACTGTGTGTCCCTGTGGAGGACCAAGGGTGATTTGAGGAATCATCCTGGATTGCTTCTACCTCCTTTTTGCTTTGCTCTGGGATTTCCCAGACTCCGCCTACCAGGGCAAGAAGTACAGGCCTTTGCCATTTCCACCGGGCGTGTTTTTGTTTTTGTTTTTGTTTTCACTCATTTAGAGTGTGTGTGTATGTGTGTGTGTGAGAGAGAGACAGAGAGAGAGAGAGAGAGAGAGAGTTAGAGGGTAGTGTAGTGGCCAGCACTTCCAGTCTTCCTAGCATTTTTTTATGTGGGACCTAGAATCAGATCTGGGAGCTTCTGCTTGCAAGGCACAGTCTTAACCCTGAGCCATCTCTCCAGCCCAACAATTTTAACAACAGTAATGTCTTTCTCATTTCTAAGCCACAAAAAGAGAAATGTCATATGACTCTTAAGAGTTATATTTATATAATTCAGGAAATTATTCTTTGAGATTCTGTACTTCTGCTTTTCTAATGTTAAAATAACCTTTCTTATGAAATGACACTGTTAGTAAGTGTACATACATTTCCTTTATGGTAGTTATGGGTTCCATTTTCTTTACTATTAAAAGTTGGTTTTCATTTTGATTTTTGTTTGTTGCACACTTTATCTAGTTAAACTACTGATGCAATCAGTGTAAATCAGTGTCTTTGTAGTTAGCTAGATTTCTTGTTCCATATATCTACTGTAGGCAATGACTGAAGCAATAACTTACCTTTATCCTCTGTTAAAGGATAGTTAAAACTATCCTGTAGTTAAAACTTGTTGAGATCTTCATGATTCTGTCATCTAAGGGCTTAGCTATCCTTCCTGGCTTTTGATATTTATAAATTTAATAACCAGGTCTCTACTATCTTCATCCTGGCCATGTACTTGTTATGGCCAAGGACAAAGCTGGCCAGGTTTATAAATAGAATAAATGTCTCATAAAATATGTTGGTGGGAGAGTGAGGGGAACAACTAAAATATAATGAAGAATCTTTGGATATTTTTGCTTCATTTTATTTCCTTAAGTAGCAAAAATTGGATGAAATTAGGAGTTCAGTTCATGCGAACATATGACTATATGATAAAGTCAAGAAAATGTTCTGTGACGAGATTGATTTTACTGTTTTCAAAGATGTGACGCTTTTAAACAACAAACACTAGTGCATGGCCTGGAATGAGGAAAAGAGCAGTCTTGATACACGATGCCTTCAGACTTAAGTGCAGAACCAAAGCTGGAAACCAGATCAGAGCAAGAAGACTGTCATTGACAGAACATTCAGTTGAAGGGATGAGAAGAGCAAAGGAAAATAATTAAAATTAATCTAAGAGAGAATGAAATGTGAAAGATTTTTTCCTTTTAATTTTCAAGACGTCTATACATTCAAATGGTTCAAGTCAATATTTTTCAAATATACTATGAAATTTCTTCTACCCAGTTACCACTTTTCCCATTGAAATCAGTAACTTTTGATTATATTTTATATATCCTTCACACCAAAGCAAATGTAATGTGTTCGTCACCCTCCTGTCTTTGACACAGTATTACTACATCTTGAATGTTGCTGCTATTTCTGATTATTGTGGAAGTCAGTCTTTACAGTCTCTGTTTCAGTCTCTGTCTCTTTCTGTCTCTCTCGTTCTCTGTGTTATATTAGGTGAGAAAGCAAGATGTGTCTAAATACCTGGGTGAAGAATATGTTCACTATTCAAGTGAGGAAGGAAGGGAACAAGTGAATTCAAGAACAAAAGCTCTGACTAGAGATGTGAGAAAAGAATAGGGCAGGATGAGATTATATAGAACTTTTATTGGTGGGGATTTATTGGAGGTTTTAAAAGGATCTCTATAAGAAGCTAGCAAGGATGAGAATAGGAAGATAAGCTAAGAAATAATTCAAATGATTTAGAGGAACAATAGTGATAATAATAGATATTGTTAGTTTCTGATTTTACCAAAGCAAGAGTTGAGCAGTAAAGTTAGGAATATTTATTAAACATATATCAGTGTATCAAGTAGGCAGTCAAGAATTCTTTAGCCATCACCAATAGACTAATGTCTGAATATTGGTCAGTTATTATGCAAGTTACCCATTACTAATTTTCTGTGGGTTTGCGTGGTGCTCCAGATTGAACCCACATTGAAGCAAGCCTCCACTGTAGGAAAGCACTTAGGAAGAAATTAAATTCAGAAGTCTTGAGGTCTGAGACCTGATGTTCTCCAGTGTTGAAAAGTTAGCCTCAGGAAGGATGGAAAGATGTGACCAGGGAAGCCTGAGGAAACTACAGGAGTCTGACATTCCAGAAGCTCAGAGAAAAGACTGTTAGAGATAAGGAGTACTTGGTCCCTAACTACTTCTGACAGATCATGTGATTCCATGATTTCAGAGGTCCCTTAGCAAACGAAGACCTCTTTTCATTTCGTTTATCAGTGTAGACATTGCTTGCAGTTATTCTCCCCTGTACACCACTGATCTAAAATCCTGGTGGTTTAGTTCATTAGTAGGCACTGCTGCTTTGTAGGTAGGTGAAATAGCTGCCGATACATACTGAGGTTGAAACAGGAGAGGAAGTGATGTTCTGTGTGAAGGATTTATAATCAGGAACTCCTCAGAATCACTAGCTGTGTGATAATGAGTGTGTCCCTTAATCTCAGAATTTCAGTTTGATATATAAAATTTAGCTAGTGGTAGACAGCCTTCTCAGAGGTTTATTGTGATAAAGAAAAGATTTGAGAAAAAAATAGAACATAATTGCAGCTAGGGAACCAAATGTATGCCACTTCATTTGGTTGGATCAAGCAACTACATTGGCTGAGTGACGAAAATGGTTTCACGGAGTATGTAATATCTGCTTGCGTTCTGTGAATTCCTAACAACAGGGTAGTTTTGTACATCCTTTTATAGCATTCTTGGGAGTGGAAGAAACCAGCTTTGAGATGGTCCCTTTCCCAACCATAAATTCATTCTTATGTCTAAATGAGAATTTAAGGCAGAGAAAAGTGAACACTCTTACTTCCTTTTTTTTTTTTTTTACTTCCAGACTAGCAAGAACAACTTGCCACTTGTAACTGATGGCTTTTTAGTAAGATATTTTATAGAATCGAGGTTTGTCCCATATGACATGGAACAGAAAATGGGCATTCAATCCTGAGAACTCAGGTAGGGATCTTGAACTTCAGACTGCCTACTAGAGCACAGGGAAAGTGAATCCTTCTTGATGGGAGAAAATTAAAGTTAATTTTTTTTTATTTTGAGTAGAAAAAAAAAAGCCAAGGCCCATAACAGCCAGGCACTACACACTGATAACCGTTTATTACTGATAGATTCAGGTAGAGCAAGCAGGCATTGCCTTCCAGTGTGTACCTAGGTGAACCCATTAGTGAAAGTCCAGCGGTCACTCAGGTAGCTCTTGTTTAGCTAAATGGATCACAGAACAAAACCAAAAGTCTCATTTGGGAAAAGGACTGGAAGGGGGTGGGGTTGACAGAGATGGCATGGAGATAAGAGAGGGTGGAAAAGTTAATCAAAATGCATTAAATATGTACATGCATGAACTGGTCAAAGAACAAACTTGGTAAAAAAAAATTTTTTTAATTTCAAATAGAGGACTTTCTATGGTAAACTTCTTGAGACAATAGAACTGTGTGTCGTGGTTCAAATGTGTTTGTCATCCACAGGCTCCTCTGTTTAAATGCTTGGTCCTCACCTGGTAGCTCTGTTGGGGAGGGTTATGGAAACTTTGGGACATAGGGGAAAGTATGTCCCAGAGGACGGAAAGCCCACTTCACTACTGTTGCTACCCGATGGCTGCGGTGTGGTAAGCCAGCCTCCTGCTTCTGGCCTTCCTCTCTGTGTTCCCCATTGTGTGAACACTATCCCCTCTGGAACTGGAGGTCGAGTAATAAACCTATCCCTGTTAAGTTGCTTAGATAGGAGTATTTTATCACAGCAACAGAAGAGTAACTAGAATAGTCTCTAATTTAAAAATACAGAAGCTGAGACGTCAGCTTCAATCAAAAAGCAAAGAAGCATGCGCAAATGCAATAGTCACCCTCAGTATCCAAGGGGTATTGAATCCTGCAGTGCTCAAGTCTCTTGAATAACTTGGCACAGTATTTGCCTATAACTGTGAATCACATCTCAGTTACTTGGAATGCCTCATCCAGTATAAATGCTCTATAAATACTTGCTATACCATTCCTCGTAAGTTCCTAAGTTCCATAAACCCCCAAAACAACAATGCCACTAACTAAAGAGTTACATATTCAAGCATAGAGTCCTATTAAAGAACGTTTTGGGCCCAAATAATAATACTCTCATTTGAACAGTAGCAGAGTGTCAAAGGAATTGGAAGATGGTGTGTATGTTGTGCCGTGCTATAGAGAGATGGGAAAAAGAAGGGGCTGTGTACAAGTAAAGAAAGGTAGGGTTGAGAAAGTTAGCTTTTAGAAAATAGATGTTTCTCTTTTGTTGAAAACAGAGTTCACCTATGATGTTCATTTGGGCTCAGGATAGAGTATGTCCCAATAATTGTTAAAATTGACATTTCCAGGCTGAGGAGGTAGCTCAGGACTAGGAGTGCTTTCTCTGCAATCATGAAGACTGAACTCAAAATTCCAACACTCACATAAAAAACTGAGTTTGACTGTGTGTATCTGTAACCCAGAGTATTGGGGTGAGGAGGAAGAGGAGGGAGGATCTTTGAGAGCTCCCTGGCCAGCCAACTGGTAAAGTTCCAGTTTAGTAAAGAAATCCTGTGTCAAGACAGTAATGAGGAGAGCAATAGAGAAAGACACTGATGCCCTGCATCGCACACGCACACAACACACACACACACACAAAATACGTAAAATTTGCACTTCTCCACTTAAAATTATGATTATATATAATTTAACATCTTAAATATTAAATATATTCATAATACTATCACTACCATTTGTCCATAACCATCTCTATCTTATAAAACTTACAGAACATTTATCAATATTTCCCCCAGAGCTTGACTGATTTTCACCACTGAGAGTCCATCATGGAGATAAAATTATATATAGTATATGTTTTTGTACCTGGCTTATCTTCTTTGCAATAGTGTCCTCTCAATTTGATCCTTCTCATAGCAGAAGTCAGAATATCCTTCCTTTGTAAGAATGAATTATATTACATTTGTATATGACATTTTGTTTATTCATTATGCATGGCCAAGCAGCCATGCATGCTTGGGCAAATGTAAATTTAAAGGTTATTAATAATAAGTAAGCCTTTTTAATCTATGTCAGCTGCTTTATAACCTCAGAATTGCAAATCTTAACCAAGTGAAATATGTCCAACTACTTTAGGCTGGCGATGCCTAGAGATTTAAAAAAAAATTCTCTATTTCACCCTTGAAGAAATAATCACACTATGAACTGTGTCCAGTGAACTTTTACATATACCTAATGGTGTTTTTCACGGTGATGAACCTAATCACCTTACGCACAGGTAACCAAAAGAATACTGTGTGTAAAAGGGCAGACCTACAGATGCAGGCACTGAACAAGTGTATCCAGAAGATGACTTGATTTGATTATTCATCTAATTTACTAGCATATTTGAAGCCATTTGTATGCTACCTTTATAAATGAAAGTACGATGCTCTTTATGGTCATTTGATTTTTTCCCTTTTCCACACGAATTATTATCTTTTGTCCATATTTTCTGTAGGCGTAAAGTATTTGAATAGGTATAAAGTGTTTGAAGCTGTTTTTAATGTAATTAATCATGTGTTTTCACAAAACGTACAATTCTACAAAAGAAAGCATGTCACACTTGACGTTTTTCATAACGGCAGAAAAATCTTGGCAAGAGCTTTTAATGCCTAATTCTTTAAGGATTTATATAGTGTTTTTTTGAAGGGTTATTTTATTATGCTGCTAGCTTTTCTTATCAAATCTGTTTTCTTTTGAGAATACAAAATAAAATCAGATAAAACACATGACTTGATATTTGGAATATCGTTTTCGGCTTGTTTTTATTAAGGTATTGTCAGCATAATTATTGTTTTTGCACTGTTGAAAATTTCTATTATTGTAAATATTAGTTATATTAACCATTATTTTAATGCATATTTTTGGTAATGACTTATTACTTGCTCTTTATTTTTATTTATTTGTGACTGTAGAAGTTATGTTAGACAAAATAGCAAATTCAAACTTTTTTTTAAGCTAGAGTTCACAATAGGTTATAAAATAGTGAACAACTGCCAACATTAACAATGTGTTTGGTCCAGATGTAGTTCATGAGGTTCATGAGACCCTCGAAGAGTGTAGTGGTCATCAGAAGTTGACAATGACCAGCTGACAGTAGTCTTTGAAGCCTTTGAAGCCACCAAAGAACTCATTGGCCGTTCACCTGTTGTTTGGCATGCGAAGCAAATTCGAAAGATGAAAAAGCCCAATAAGGGTGCCTCATGAGCCGAACAAAAATATCGTTTTGAGCAGTCATCTTATTCTGCACAGTGATAATGAACCGTTACCTAATAGGATCATGACATGCCACAAAAAGAAGATTTTATGTGATAAACGATAACAGTTGGCTTAGCAGATGGACCAAGAAGCTCCAAAACACTTCCCAAATCCAAACTTGTACCAAAAAAATCACAATCTCTATTTGGTGGTCTGCTTTCTGAATCCCAGTGAAACTATCACATCTGAAGAAGATGGTCAATAATTGTTGAGATGCACTGAAAAAACTGGCCCAGTTCTTCACAATGCTAAACCCACATCACATAATCCACTCTTCACAGGTTGAACAAACTGGGCTACAAACTTTTCTCTCATCTGCCAACTTACCACTCCTAGCCAGCTAACTCTAAGTATCTCGACAACTCTTTGCAGGGAAAATGCTTCCACAACCAACAGGATACAGTAAATGCTTTCCAAGAGTTCATCAAATTCTGAAACATGTTTTTTTTTTTTTTTATGCCACAGTAATAGAAAAATCATTGTAGTGGTTCCTGTTTTGTTTAGTCAATGCATGTTTGAACCTAATTTCAATGATTTAAAATTCACAGTCCAAAAGTTCAATTCTTTGTGGACCAAGAAGGGGTATTTTCTCTTTAATCCCACTTCATGTTTTAGTTGTGTAATGTAGTTGTTCTTAGTTTATATTTACTTTAAATGTGGTTTTTTAAACCACATGTGGCGAACAATGCAGACAAGATTTTGAGCACGCATTCCAAAATTATCATTACTATGAGAGCAAAAGTTTTCTCAGCATTGAGTTTTTCCCATGAGCATAGAATAAGTATCTTGGTAGAAATCCAATTCAAGCACAGCTGTGAATTTGTTTTTTGGAAGGAACTGTGCAAATGAGGGTGGGGATTTAAAGTAAATGGATTTTTCTCCGAAGTGTATTTCACTATCTGTCCCAGATGAAGTTAATTACATAGCAGAGTTGAGTTTTCCAGTATGTTGTAAGTGAGCAAGTCACTTTCTCGGGGGGGGGGGGGGGCTTCCCGGACCACACAGCCTAAAGAGTACCCTAACTAATCTGTCATTCTTTGCTCCTTTTTTTGTTTTTCTTCAGTAAAGCTATTTTATTTACTTAGAAATTTGTCTTTTTTTCTGTGCAAATGGGAACTTTTTCTATTTCATCCCCAATATACTCAATACTTATAACATTAAGTAAAATCCATAAAACTAGAGTTAGTTTTTTCTAAATTAATGTATACAAAAAAGAAAAATCACAGGATTTTTGTTAAAACAATATATAAGAAGCTCTTGGAAAACTGTTTGGTACATTATATATAGTTAATGTTATTTTAATATAGAGGATTACATAAAATTGTTTGTTTTATAACATAATTGGCATTTTATTGGATCCTTGTTTCTTTTTCAGAAATACATGGTGTTAAAAAACTAAGCTATTTAGAGATAGGGATATTTTCTGTTAGAACCTTAGAGGGTTAAATGTGAGGGTTAAATGTAAAACAATTTGTTTGAAATTTTTTTGCTTAACTTTTTAGATATTTTGTATAAGAAGGAGAATATTACAAGTTATAATAAAAATGTATAAGCTAGTTTTACAATAACATAGTAAGCTTGTTTTAGTTTATAGGCTTTATAAAATTTTTCTCATTAATCTTTGTTTAGATTTTCATTTATTTTGTTGGGAAAAGCATGCACACCGGAAATAGCTAGGCAGTGAGCAGCCCTTAGAGAGTTTGTTCTTTATTTCTTCCTGGTTCCAGAAGACAGTGGTAAAAAAACATTTCATTAAAGTGAGAAGCCCAGGTTAGCAGAAAGTGCTTCCGCTCTGTACACACATGGTCCTGATGTGAGACCAGCTACTTTTTTCTCGCCAACAACAGGAGTTGTTGGGTACATGAAAGTTAACTCTTTGTAAGCCATCACTTGTCTGTGGTGGTGAATCCACCTGATTTATGGTTACAAATGGGTTTAGCTCAAGTGATGGCATAGACTACATCTTAGTTTCTTTCTCTTCCTAGAAATCAAATGTAAGGAACCAGGTTTCTGGCATGTGCAAAGTTACGTTTCAGGACTGTCGTGATGCTGTGGCTGCTCTCCTGTCTCTGTGTGACAATAATAAAGACACTCAGAGCCTTCGGCCTCATTCCTCACAGCAGTTAAACTTGAATTTACAGCCAGCACTTTTCAGTTTTTTAAATTAATGTGAAACGTAATGGGTTTCCTTCTGACATCTTCATACACACTTTGTTTTCATTGGTCTTCCCTCCTCACTCAGCTGTCCGTAGCCCACCTCATTCCCTCCTGCTCCCATTCATGTCACATATTCTGTTACTTCTTTTCCCTTCCCCGAAAGATTTCTTTTTCTCCCTCACATGGTCCCTTTTTAGTTTCATGACCTGTACTCACATGTGGACACACATAGTAGACCTGCATATTAGAGAAAACTTGGTATTTTTCTTTATGAATCTGAGTAAATTCCCTTTCTATGCTAATTTCTGGTCAGTACATTTTCTGTATCATGATTTCATTTTTCTTTGTGGCTGAATAGAATTGCATTGTGTATATGTAACACATATTCTTCATGCATTCATCCGTTAACGGGACCTACTGTTGTTAATAGTTCAGCATTAAACATTGATGTGAAAGTATCTCTGAGATAGTATCAGAGTGCTTTGGACATGGTAAGCTGGGTCATATGGTGGTTCCGTTCCTAGTTCCGGAGAAATACTGCATTGATTTCTGTGCTGATGCGCTAATGCATGCACCCATCCGCCATCACTAGTGCAGGTTTTTCTTTGCCCTCATCCTCTCCAACATCTTGTCATTTCTTGTTAGCTGTTTTCACTGAGGTGAGATTGAATCAAAAGTAGCTTCCATTTGTATTTTCTTGAGAGATAAAGGTGCTGAACACATTAAACTCTTCATTGACTGACTGCGTTTCTTCTTTTGATTATTCTACTCATTTACTGATGTTTTTGTACATCTTTGTAATTTCTAGATATCAGCTTCCCTTGTCTGGAGTACAACTGGGAAAGATTTCCTCCCATTCTGTAGAAGTCTTCACTGTGTGGAAGCTTCTTGATATTTCCTGTATTATAAGAATATTTTCAAAAAGTTCATGTAGTTCAGTTGGTGTAGCGCTTGCCTAGCATGCCTAACATGTAGTCCCCAGCAACACATTTACTGGATATGTACATGCCTACCATCTTAGCAGCCGGAGATGGAAGCTGTTCAAGGTCATCCAGGCTACACCGTTATTATGAGGCCAGCATGGAATACATGAGACTTACATGTAACATGTAGAGAAATGTTTCATCCAGCTTCCCTTTCTCTGCCTTTTAATTTCCCTATGATTTCTGATCATGATTTTACTTCATTTTACTTAGATTCTGTATCTCCTCCCTCTTAAAAAATCCCTCCATTGTCTATTTTTTAAAAATTTTATTGGAATTTCTACACAGAAAAGGTGCTCTTAAGTGGACTCAAAATCTTTGCTTCATTAAAGAATTAGGTACCCCATATATTATTATATTTTTTGTTTGTTTTTCAGAAAATGTTTATTTCCTATTTGTCTTGTATTCCTCTTTGTCTTGTATTCCTCTTTAAAGTTAAAAAAGTTCTCTACAGTCATTTTAATTTTATATAATTGTGTAAATATACTTACATATCTAAGGCTATATTATTCTGTGTACATATAATGTTTTATATTCAACGAATACTAAAAAAGCATGTAATTGATGCTTAGCTACAACTTTGTGACTTTACTATAAATTATTCTTGTCATTTTTTGTTGTAGTGTTGTATTTTCTTGCTCTCATAAAAGTATTTAATTGTTGATTTATTTATGCAGTATGCAGTGTTTGTACATTGTTCTTTCTTGTAAATGCAGTATGCAGATTATGTATTATATTCATATGGGGATGCTTTTCTTCTGGTGATATTCTCATTCATTATTGACCATGGAGAAGGAAACACTAAGACATCAGTCTAGCAGAAAGTTTAAATTAAAAACATATACATTACATAATTGAGTTTAATCATCCACATAAATCAACCATATCCATTAAATAAGGACTTAGTTGTTTTAGTTTTACTCAAAATCATTTGCTTGTTTTGGTGAAAATCGTTTCATGTATGATAGCATGTGGTATTTGCTTGTGCGTGTGTGTGCGCACGCCTATCAAAAAATGTCTCATTCTGTTCTTATAATTGGAAAAAGTGAAAGTGTTTTTTTATTCTTAAAGCACAACCTGAGTAGATGTGATCATTATTTTTATTTTATACAAAAGGAAACTAAGGAACATAACATTTAGTATCTTGTCCAAGATAAAGAGTAAAAGCACAAAAACAATGATGGCAAAACTCAATCACAGATCAAGGTAGTGATACAGGCATTCTAGCAGTAATTGTAGTGTCATTGCTATACATCTGCAATTAAAAACAATAAAATATACTAGCTCCACCTGACTGTATCCAATGAACTGGCAAAATTATTAACTGTATTAAATCATAACTAGGTGAAAGTACAACTGAAGCACTTATTCCTTCTGCTGAACTATCACAGTTGTCTCCAGAAAAATGAGTTGTGACATTGTATGAGCCGTGAGCTTATAGACTCTTGGACTTGACACAATAATGACAAAAACAATAAATCTGAAATATCAAGAAAAAATTAAGCTTAAAACAATGATGAATCAGCTCCCATGATAGCTACTTGGGATAGTGACTTTAAAATTATGTAAGTGAAATAGACAAGCGTTTGGACTATCTGCTGTAGTTCTGGAAGCCAGTGTTTTCGAGAAAGCCAATGCTTGGTCTCAAAACCTATCAGAGTAGATAGAAAACTTAATCATCCACATAAATCAACCGTATCCATTAAATAATGCCTTTGTGGAGTCTTGTGTGGAAGGCTCCCAGATACAAGGAAAAAGCTACCACTTTTAAGCAAAACAAAGAGGAGATGGTGTAGTCCAGTATGATTCCTGAAGTTACCCTTGGACCTCCACAGGCACAAACAAATAGGGGCGGGGGAGAGACTAAGTAAAGATTTATTAAAAAAAAAGTAAAATAAACATTCCCCTCCACACTCCATGTACTTTTTAACTGTGGGTGGATACAGCAGTTTTTATTGGTATCTCTAAGGGTTTTCTTTTTAATGCTATTGTTAGTGTAATGCCTTTTTGTTATTTGCTGGTAAAATGACTTTTTACTATTAAAAAATAAGAAAATACCACATTTATAGTTTCAATAAGTTTGCTAAGTACAATGATAAAAGTACATAGCTAAGACTATGATAAAACAATGTTTTCTTTGTATATATCCATCTCAGAAAATGTGTAACAGTAGGGCTAATGTAAAGACGGTAGAAGAATTCTCTGTTAAGCCAGACATTTGAAAGATAACAAAGCTTTAAATAGTATTTTTCCTCATTATTTTTGTTTTGGAAAACGTACTTTTTCTACAGATGAAATAGTTTGATATTGTTATGTGAATTCCAGTTTCTTAGATAAAATATACCAGTGTAAACAAAAACTTAGAGGTCCCACTCCTCCCCCCCTGCCCCTTCCCCACCTTTTGAAAGTATTAGATGGTGCCAAGAACCAGAAAGGACAGGAATTAAAGGTTTGCCTCGCAAGCAAAAGAACCTAAATTCAGATCCCCAGACACTGAAAGGAGGAGCCTAGGAAACTCCACAGCAAAGCAATAAGGAGGTAGAGCAATCCAGGATGATTTACTAATGTCACCCTTGGGTTTCCTTAGGCGCGCGCGCGCACACACACACACATTGCTACTCTAGAAAGCAGCTATCAAGAAAATAAAGCAATGATGCATTCCTATAATATCAGAATTTAGGATTCAGGGACAGGACTACCCTGTTCTACATAGCAAGGTCCAAGGGAGGAAGAGAAGGATGACCTCAAAATTCTGTATTATTGAAATTATATTCAGTGGATTTATACTTTAAATTTCTAGTCTTAGTTAGATATTGGCTATTCCTGTAATTCCTTCTTTCTCAAATCATTCATAGGTAAGCCATTCATTTGTATAGTGCTGCTGTACAAATGATGTAGCAGACTATCCTGAAGATTAAGTTGAAAATTAGACCTCTGTAAACCATTCTAAAGCCTTTTAGAAGCATAATCAAACTTCACTAGTTGGCCACCCACTTATTTTCCTTAATCCCTTCCTTTTTACTTGGACTCATAGCGGAGCTTGTAGGCTTACAAATCCTAGTACATGGTATTTGTGGGGTGTCGATGTGGATGAGCGCGCCTGTTTCTAGGCCTACTTACAGTGCTGGTGAGTAGATACTAAAGCTAAGTATCTAATGTATGTTTTCCTTCCTGTCTGCAGGATGACGTAGCCTTGTCAAAGACTCAGAAGCTAAGCAGAAAATGAGCTTGACATCCTGGTTTTTGGTGAGCAGTGGAGGCACTCGCCACAGGCTGCCCCGGGAAATGATTTTTGTGGGGCGAGACGACTGCGAGCTCATGCTGCAGGTACGGCCCAGCCCTAGGCTGTTCCTCTTACGTGGCTTCAACACTGCGCTGCTTTAGAGAACGACGGTGTCCCCATTCTGTCACTTCTGACTGCTCAGCTGTGTAGCATCCATAAGTGCATTATGTGTTCTGAGACTGTTTTGAAAACTGAAGGCTTAGAACAGAGACATTTACTTTATGAGAGGGTGTTTGTGCGTGTGTACTCACCTGAGTATGTGAGTAAAAGCTAGAGGTGGACTTTGAGTAGCAGTCAAGACAAGGTCCTGTCGTTGAACCTGGAACTTGGCATTTCATAGACTAGTTGGGTGTCAAGCACCCACGATCCACTTGTCTCTGTCTCCCCAGCTCTGGGATTGTGGGCGATCACCACACCTGGCTGTTACATGGTTAAAAGGATCTGAACTCCGTTTCCTGTGCTTGCACAGCAAGTACCTCATCCACTCCCCAGCCCTGGGAAGCTTATTCTTCCCTCGTTTCAAAGTAAAACTCATGAACAGTTTACAAAATTCATGTAGAGTGGAGGAAAACTATACAGTAAAATACATATAGATCAAGCACATATATCCGTCATTTCATATAGCTACCCAGTTTTTGTTTTGTAATACCTTATTTAGCATGAATCTCTTGTGATACAATTTCTAATCTTCATTTTGTATCAGGTCTCTAGACTTGTTTATCCTTACCTAAAGTCTATCTCCCTATCACTATCTCTGTGATTTTCTCTTTGTGTATGTTTGTGGGGGGCACTTGTTTTCCTTTACTTTTTAATTTTATTTACCTTATTTTTTAGAGACAAGGTCATGTTGTATGTTCCAGGCCTGCAATTTGTTGATTCTCATTCCTATTAATTGTGAAGTGCTTAGAAGATCATAAGTGTATACCACAATACATTGCTCTCAAGATTATCGCACATATAAATGAAATGATGCAGTGTTTGTCCTTCTGTGTCAGGCTTATTTTAAATAGTATCGTCCGTGTTGTGGCATATGGTTAAGGTCTCACAGGATTTCATGGTATTCCATTGCCTATGTGTCCCACAGAAGATCCAGGGTATTTCCATTAGTGTCAGATTTTTCCCCTGAGCGCAGGGGTCCATACAGGATGGCTTTCAGTGCTTTAAAGTGGATGCATCATACAGTAGTTTTATTTTGTTCATTTCTTTTGAAACACCTGTACGTTCCTGTATACAGCTGTACCCATCTATATTCTGCCAATGTACAAAGTTCCTTTCCCTCCATATTCTTGACAGCATTTATCATTTGCCTTTAAAATGACATCTCTTAATAAAGTGGCTCATTCATCTTTGTCGTTAAAGTTGTGACAGGGTCTTCACATTAGCCTCAGTCTCCCTAAAACAGAGTTTGCAGGTAACTCACCACCACACACAGCTTCTCCTGAGACTAATGATGTCAGTTTCCATATGCATTTTATGCTTATATGCAGAAATGTATACTCATTTTTTTTGCCTATGTTTTAAATGGAGTTGTTTTTTCATTGCTCTAAGTTTTTAATAAATTTTGTATATTGACCCCATTTTAAATGTATGTTTTGGAAACATTGTTTTTCTAGTCTATTGACTGTTATTATGCAGAAACATTTTAGTTTGATGTAGTTCCATTTATTTATTTTTGCTCTTGGTAGCCTAATTTTTTTAATGTACTTTCTGAAAAACCATCACAAAGGTTTTGTCCATGTTCTCATCTAAGAATTTCAGTTTTGTCTCTCTGTTCTAGGTTTTTAATCTATCGTCCACTTGGCGTTCTTTCTGTGTTTGGCATAGTGGTTCGGTTTCCATCCTTTAGAAGTTAGTCAGTGGTGTGCATTCAGATTTGAGTCTGCACGCTGCTCTCCCTTGGGCTGCGTGTGCATTGCTATGTCAGTGGCTTGCGGTTTTGATTATTGTTCCTTGTGAGACAACTGTACCTTTATTTTACAAAATAAGAATTTTTGTTGTTGAATGGGTCTGAAATCACAGTAAACTGGAGGAATAGAGATTGCATTTTTTTAAAGTAAAGAGAATATTGTATTTGGGATAGATACAGTGTGCTCTCTGAAGGAGGGCGGAGAATTAGTGGCCTGGGGAAGTCCTACCTCAGTTCAAGAAGGAAGGAGGAGGGACGTACAACTTGAGAATTGAGCAGGAGTTTCAAACAAGGAGGACTTTAGAGAGGGCGTTGCAAAGCTTTGGAAAGAGGGTTTTCTTAGGAAGTGAAAGTGAGAAGGAATGAGGGATGAAATGCTAAGTAGACAGTGATGCAAGACTTCTTGCATCCACTAATAGATGAAGTTAGCAGTTACTGAAGGTTGTTTTTAAATTTCATTGATAGATGTTGTTTTACCACTATTTTCTCAGATTAATTCTACTTTGAAAGAAAAGTGAATTTGATTATCTAGAAATGATTTCTTTTGTGGCTAAATTTCAATAGCATCATATTCTACTTTTTGGTCCACTTATTAGACATGTTGTATTGTATAATCTTGGTTTTCTGCATTAATTCCTGCATTAGATACAGAAAAAATTTTTTAAGAGTTTGAATTGATTATCCATGGTCTTTGTGTGTGTGTGTGTGTGTGCGCGTGCGTGCGTGCGCAGGCGCACGTCTATGGAGCCCCAGGGTAACATCAGGAATCACCTGGATTTTTGTTCCTCTTATTGCTTTGCTCTGCTTAAGCTCTGTATTTCAGGGCCACAGTTGCGGGCCTCTGGCATATTGTACTAAAATGCCCTGTCAAAAGCAGCCTAAGGGAGAGTTATTTAGCCCATCACCACAGGAAAGTCACAGTGGCACGAGGTTGAGAGAACTGGTTACATGATACCTACTGTCAGGAGCAGAGAGCAGTACGAGCCTGCTGATTGCTCCTCAGCCCCCATTCATTTTTTTTTTAATTCACTTTCTTTTTTTAATGTTTTATTTCAGGGAGAGAGAAGTGCACACATGCATCATGTGGACTTCCAGGAATAGAACTCAGGTCCCAAGGTGTGCAAGCAGGTGCCTTGCCTGCAGAGCCATCTCATAGGCCTGCAGCCCCTTTCTTGTATAGTATAGGATCCTCTTGGAAGGAGTGTCACTGCTCACAATTAAGGGGAATCTTCCCACATTGCAGGTTACCTTACAAGATAGTCTTTCACAGGCGTGCCTAGAAGCCCTTCTAGGTGACGCTAGGTTATGTCAGGTTGATAACTGACAATAACTACATTTGTCCATATATGTGAAACATGCTCTTTCTTTTTAAGGGTACTTACTGTGATAGAGTTTTGCATCCTGGAAAGTATAAAATTGTTCTAGTCTAGAGTGGTAGACCAACTTTACATCTTGATAGTGTTAATATTATGAGAGGATATTGTCAGTGATCTAGAATCCACTTTGGATTATCATTTTGATCAGCCTCTCACCTCATTTTATGTGAGCAGTATATTTTCTTCTCTGTGCTTATTTTTCTCTCCCCTGCTGTCTCTGGGGTTCCCCAGAGATTCTTACAGTTCTTCAAATATTTTTTTATATTAGGTTTTCTATATGTTCGTGTACATTTCAGTAGATGTGGTAAGGATTCGTAGAAAGAGGGAATTTTTGTAATACTCCGATTATGTTTCATGCTTTAAGTGGTTGTGGCCTTCAGGAGTGCCAGGTACTTCTTGATTTTGTTTGTTTCTCTCTGTTCCCTCAGGGATCCAAGAAAGCTTTGCCTAATGTAGGGTGGGTACCTCCATTCTGTGTTGTGGGGTTTGGCTGTTTGTCCTTTCTGCTGGGAGTGCAGGGCATTTTCTCCTGACTCGAGTGGCTTCTGGAGATGAGGCTGTGCCCCAGGAGCCTCTGTGCTTAACCTGCTCCACGCCACGTCTTGAGGACTGATCGCGTGACCTTCAGGCTTCCAAACCACCAGGGCTCGCTTCTCTGCGTTTGCTTCTCTCCGCTTCACCTTGGCAGTTAGTCCTGTGGTGACACAGATAAGGTTTTGATATTTTATTGTTCAGCATTTTGTGAGTGATGGTTTCAGGCTCTTTACATGTTGACTAGAACCTGAAAATCACCTCTTCCAATTTTTGGTTCCATCTTTGCATGGTTGCCCCGTTGTGTGTGGTCATTGGTTTCAAGTTGGGTGGTTTTGAGACCGGTTCTTCCTTCCTGGGATTGGACAGCTGCTTCCACTGTAGATAGCGCGCTGTTGAGCGAGTCAGGCGGGATGTGCACGTGCTTAAAGGGGACTTCAAAGCAAATTTTAAGTAATTCCTTTGGTGACACTTTCCCTACTAGGGCTTGCCAAAATTTTTCAGTTTTAGAATTCACAGTTTTAGAATAATTTTGCTCTAGGTCTTTGGATTCTTACTGACTTTCAGTACTAATAGAAGAAAATATTACAACGTAATTTTTATGGTAGTAAAACATGATAGCTAATTCACTTGATTTCTGGGGAAAAGGTTTTCGTATTTAAAAAAATGCAATTTGGTATATATTTAGCATGAATTCAAGAGGAAAAATACTTTGAAAATTTGACTACTTTTCTCTCTATGTTATATAGTAGCGCAGATTAAAGTTCTTTTAATTCACCTTTATTTTGGTATGTTTCTATATAATTTTCCTAACAATAATAAGTAAACGGTTTAAAAATATTTTGTTTATTCTAATATTTCATTCTATATTAACTAAAAATTACTTTCAGTCTCGTAGTGTGGATAAGCAGCATGCTGTAATCAATTATGATACCTCTACAGATGAACATTTGGTGAAAGACTTAGGCAGCCTCAATGGGGTAAGCGAACTTATTTTTTACTTTATTTCAATATTCATTTACTGTTATTAAGAAAGCAAATTGTATGTTTGCATTATATTTCCTTTTTCTTTAATTCATAATTAACTTTCAAATGTTGAGTAGATCGTAGCACTCTGAAGACTAGAATATTGTAGAAGAATCTATTACGAAAGACACTGGCAGGCCGACGAGGTGGCTCAGTAGGTGACATGCCTGCGCACAAACCTGGAGATCGTAATGACTCTAAGGAGATGCGACCTAAGCCTGACCTCACCGTTTGACTAATTTATGTGGAAAAATCAGGGCAGTAGGATGCAATCAGGGCAGAGAAAAATATGGTAGTTTTTGAAACTAAAGATGGAAAGGTGATTTGGTAACAGGCTTGGAGGACCTTCTGTGATTTCTTCTGGGGTTGAAATAAAACAGGAAGCAATCATTTTCTTTAACAAATGTACCTTGTCTAAATATAGGTACTTAAAATTTTTTATTTTTTTTGGCTTTGTACTTTTAGGATTTTTTGCATAGTTACAGTGGATTTTTTTTAAGACGTTACTATCTGATCGTTCTATGTTTGACAGAATAAAACAGGCATACAGTATAAGAAAACAATGAATTACTTTGTTAATGTCCTTATGTTTCTTTTAATAAATATATGTATATACAGACACATATAAACATACATACCCAAATATAAACACATATACACAGTTATTGATGTCCATACCATTGAAGTTCTTAAAATGAATTTAGCAAAAACTAAATATATTCTGACTGCTTCAAACTGCTGCTGATTTTGAAAGTACACATAAGTGTCATATGGAAACACATAGGCAGAAATTTGGTAAATAAGGTAATTTAAAAATTAAGTTCTGAGTTTGTCTGCTAAAAGATCTTGATGCTGATTTTTGAGGTGTTTGTTTTTATAAGCAATACTCTATTGATTGAGTTCAGGCCTTTGTTTCTCATAGCATATGGAATTAAGTCAGAATTGTTCCATTTGTACTAAACTTCCTTGTATATCTTTGTCACTGTCCTGTGACATATCTTCAGCATTGCAGTCTTCCTGTGGCACTGCCTCCCTCTCCAAGTAGAGAGAAAATAAGTTACTTTTTTTCATTCTAGCAGTTCTCTCATCCCTCTTGCCATTTTAAGTGTTTTTAAATATCAAACTGAAATTCTGCTTCTTGAAAGGAGATCCTTATCTTTTGGAATTTAAACTGGCTGATACGGTTAACATGCTTCAAAAATACACAATAAATACACAAATGTATACACAAATAAATAGCTCCTGTTAGCTAGGTTTTTTTTTTTCCTTCTATAATCCATTTTGGAGGCTTACTTACTCCTGTACTAAATATTTCACTTTCGTGTTGCTGTGCTACACTATGAGTTCTGGTGCCCTTCAAAGTTTTTGTAATTATAGCTGCAATGCCATTTATATGAAACTAGTAAATTTTTGTAGCCATTATGGGAGTAGGTAGTTACAGAGACAGAATTGAATTGCCTCGGGGCTGGAGAGGTGGCTCAGGGGTTAAGCCTCTGCCTTGCAGGTAGAAGGGCCTCAGTTCAGATCCTAGATCCCACGTATAGATGCCGGGCAGAAGCGGGGGCGGCCTGCGTTTCTGGTCCTGGTAGGGCAGAGCCTGTGAATCCCGGGGCAGAGGAGGAGGTGGAGGCATCCATGGTGGTTCCCGAATTCGTCTGTGGTTCTACACACACACACACACATGCAGACACATGCACAATTGAATAAATAATAATAAAAAAAAATTAAAAAATCAAAAAAAGAAGCATCTAAAAAAAAAAAAAGAATTGCCTTTCTATCTGAAGGACCTTGTAGAGAAAATTTTTAATCTGCTTCTCTATATGTAATTTAACAATGTTAGGTTAAAAAATCATCTTAATCATAGTAATATTCATATACTTAATTGTTTTTATTTGGGAAAAATAATTATTTCAGTGTTTTAGTCTTTTGAAAGAGTATGGTCAAATTCAAGAATTTGTTGGTCTTTTTAAATCAGGTGTGATAAGTCCTGGACTTTTAGGTTGATCTTTCTGTAACTTAATTATAATTAATAATTTTGTAAGTAATAGAGAACAACATCTTCATTTCAAAGTTAAAATTAGGATTTGGTTTTCATATTTATAATTTATCAACAGGGTACCTTGGAACAAATACCATATTTCTTCAAAAATCAGTTTTTTCATGTAGATTTCATGTAGATTGATCACCGATAAGTATGTGAAAACATGATTTTTAAGTACATGAAGAACTTGCTTTACATCAGCTATAAAATATTAAATGTAGCAATGCATGTGAGTATGTGCTTATTACACACAGGTGGTGAATATATTCATACCTGAGTGATAAACGGGCGTATTGAGTTCTTACAAGTGGTGAAACTTGGGAGAATTTAAGCATTCTGCTCACAAGGTTTAGAAAGAGAATTCTAGGGCTAACAGATTCAGGGTTCCAGGAGGCAAAGTATCCAGTTGGGCATCTACTGGGTGAGATAGTCCCAGGCCCATGGTCACACAAGCTAAAAGACATCAGTGGGGGAGATTTGTAGGGGTAAAGGGGGCTGGCAGGGTTTGGAGGCAGGTCAGAAAGAGTGATCGATGCATTTTAACATATAAAATTGTCAAAGAACAAAAAAATTTAATTTGTTGCGAAGACATGAACAAATTAGTAGTTTCAAACATTCGAAGCAGTATATACCAAGCATTCAGGAAGCATAAGTTTGTGTTATTACAGTTTTAAATTAAAAAAGAAAAAGACAGCTAAGACAAGTGCAGTTTCCAGTAGTTGGGCAAACTAAGCCCAACTTAGTCACTTCTCCTCCCTTTTATCCTAACCCAGAATATGCTCCCAAGGGATCTAAATACATGTTCTTACCACCCAAATTGAGAGTACACAAGGCAGAGGGAGCTGAAATTGGTTTTGTTGCTTATATTTTAGCAGGCCATTTTTCTGTAGTCCTCCGGCGACTTCTTTAAAAGGAGTCCTTGTTTCCCTTCACTTCTTCCATCCCTTCTTCCGCTGGGACATGTACTGGTCCCATCCCAAACCTGCCTTTGTGTCGGTGCTGCCTTCCAGCAGTCCAAGTTCCAGCTTCTGTCCTGTCTTTTTTACGTGCTGGTGCCCTGCCAGCATAGGTCCAGTGTGAAGGAAAAGGGTTGGGAGTCAGGAACCTGACCGAGCAGCCAAAGTAGTTCATGTCTGTGATTAGGTAGCTAAGTAATACGCAGGTGAAATAGCCATTCGTGCGCTTTCTTTACTTCTCTGTGGATAGTTGTTTCAGTTATATAACAGGATCAATACAGCCTGGGTACGTCAGCCTGGGTACGTAATTTTTTTTTTAATGTGAAAAGCATATGGAATTTGTAATCCAGAGACCTGAGTTTGGATCCCAATATTAACACTGTTGAGTTCTGAAATTTTGTTACTTCCTTCTCCGTGCCTCATTTGTAGAGGTAGAAATGGGATCAGAGAATGCTGGTGTAGAAGCAAAGTTGATTCATTTCTTTCCACATGTTATTTATTAGCATGCCTTCATATTTTATGATTTTTTTCCTGTTACAATTTGGAAAGTTTTTTCTTTTGTAATTTTAGACCTGCAGAAGACTATTTTGTCTCAGATATTTTTACTAGCATTTTTGTGAACTTAAACTTTGTGCCTGGCTCATTTCCTACATGTTTTTAGACTGTGGGAATATTTCTTTTATAAATGGCGGAATATTAAAGTTATTTTTGCAATCTCTGAAAAATGCAAACACATTTGTTAAACACCTGACAGTTGTTTCTGTTTAAAAAAATTTGAACACTCTTAAACTTTACATGGATCTGATAGGTCATTTTAGCTTTTTGAGTAAATGTATTCTTGAGACTGTTTTGAATAAGCCAAGTGAGAGAGAGAACCGTGGCATTCGTCTTAACGTTGTTGTTGTACCTTCTTGTACCTTCTTGTTTTCATAATAAACACTAGTGAATTTATTTTTGCTCTTTTTCTTGTTTTTCTATTTTACAGTGACTCTATTTTGGTAAGCTTAAACAATTTTTTTTTTCAATTGACCTAAAATTGTAGTTTGTACATTCCCAAAACCTTTGAATTTTCTTTCTGTTACCATTTCAGCCTCTCTGTCTAGCACATTTTAAGCATATGATTTAGGCTTGCTTCTAAATATACTCTGGAGTTGTAGCCAGTAAGAATGTTTCTAATTGGAAAGTTTTCTGGATATGAGAATTAGAACTTTCATATATAACTTAACCTTTTTCTTTTTTCCTTATAGACGTTTGTGAATGATGTAAGGATTCCAGAACAGACTTATATTACACTGAAACTTGAAGATAAGCTGAGATTTGGATATGATATCCTTACATAATTTTCTTGCTTCTGAAAATGTTTACTGAAGAACAA
This sequence comes from Typhlomys cinereus, assembly GCA_023101885.1. Lineage (NCBI taxonomy): Eukaryota > Metazoa > Chordata > Mammalia > Rodentia > Platacanthomyidae > Typhlomys > Typhlomys cinereus. Next base: position 1,527,251 of record JALPQD010000437.1, on the reverse strand, counting down.
ATAATTATCTTATAAAAATTTACAATGTGGGGCATGCACCTCACACTAGAATACTACCTTTAGTTATTGAATAATGCTGGAAAAGTTGGTGAGGGACTGCTACAGTGTGTTTCCAGATATTAAAGAATGAAGCTGGGAGGAGGACTGGAAAATGTTTGCCATTTGTCCAGCCCCGGGATTCTCCCTAAGTGATAGCAGGTATCCATCTCCTCGGAAGAATATAAGACTTAACTGACCTTCACTTCTATCCTGTGTTGTCTTTTTGCCATCTTATGTCTTCCAATGTTTTAACTTTTCTTTTAATTTTTATTTTTGTTAAAAAAAAATCATGGTGTAGGCGCCAGTGACATGACTCTCTGGCTGCTATTTGTTCAAGGTAGGAAGCTTTGTAAATAGGATTTCTTTGTATTTAATTATACTATAGATAATTCTCTTTATCTTGAATATTTCTCTTGAGTTTTTTAAAATTATATTTATCTTTAATAGTAAAATATTATACAGCTGAATACTTTAATAATAAATACTAATTAAAATTGTTTAGAGAGATTGTAGTCTCAAGTAGAGTTTGTAATCGGAGTAAATTTACTAATACTATGGAATTATGAACTAATATAATTAACAGAAAACTAAAGTTAGAAAAGTTTTATAGTATATCTTACAATATTTATGTTTGAAGAGCCAAAAGGATATATAAGTGTTTATTTGGTATTTTTTAACTTTTATAACTTAAAAAAAATCTAACACTAGAATGACTGAAAGTTAAAGCACAAGTTTTATCTTCCAAAATGCTGCTAAGTGTATTTGATTTTTACATGCCGTCTGTAATTTATTTGCCATCAAATAAGACAAATTAAGAAATTAAGATTTCACTAAAACTTTATAAAAGTTACTTTTGAGTATTAAATAAAAAAGAAACTTGGGATCCCAGTACCTCAAGAAACTCAGACAGGAGGTCACTTGAACATGGTAGTAGAGAGCTATCAGAAAAGGGGGAGGAGGAAGGAGGAGAAACTTAGGCTAGCTAGTGTGACAATTCATGCAGAAGTAGGTGGCCTCAGTGTTATGCAGTCAATTTACATCAAAACTGCCATTCCGATGCCCAGATAGTTGTATTATTTTACTGAACGTCTGAATCTTTTACAAATGGTTGTTGAGATATTTCAATAGCATTTGTTTGTATTACATGCAATTGAAATGTTTTCAATATTTTATTTATTATATGAAGGTAGGATTCACAAAAATTGCTGCACCCACAGAACTCCCTTTTATCAGATGACTTTCACTTTTCCTTTTTCTTATGCCAAATTCTTAGATTCCAAATCATCCTTGAATCTTCTCTCACTGCTCATGTAATCTGATAAGTGAATTCCATTGCCTCCGTCTTCAGAATCCTCATAATACGCTAAAATCATGGAAACCACTATTAACTTTTAAAATACTGTCCTTTTCATTGAAAAGTAGTGCTTTGGATTTTCTCCAAAAGCTAGTGAGTTTTTTCTAGTGACATTTTTCATTAAGTATGTTATGTGTCTTTCCATATTAACCAATAAACATCAGTGTATGTATATAACGAAGTATTTCAAAGTTGTAGGAATCAGTGCAAAGTGTTAGGGAAACCATATACAAGATTTTGCAACTATGTTTCTCTTTTGTGTTCTATTCACACACATACACATATCTTTTATCTATAAAAGAACAGGAGCAAAAAAGAATAGTATTGAACAAGACTGGACAAAGTCATTTGTGATTCTAAGAATTAACAAAATAATTGCTTCCGTATAGTTGAAAGCTTTCCTCCCGTCCCCGCCTCCCCTCCCCCAGTATTCATGAAAATTAGTTTTGTACCCTTGAAGTGATGAATAAATTTAGCCCATGATTATAAGATTTCCTTCAGTCCATGGTCCCATGATGGTGGGAAATATGACCTTCACTGAACAGAACTTCATGAAGAGACTCTGTTGTATGCTGTTGTATTCTGCCTGCTGATGACATTCATTATGTCATTGGTTCTGCAGAATCTGCTGGGTGACACTGTAAAATGACCAATTGCAGTGCATGGTGGAGCGGTTCTGTATGACCCCTACCCAATCTTATCACTTCCTTTGCAAAATGAACTTCATTTCTTTGACAAAGTTCATGGAAATCTGAGTAATCACATTGCTGGGCAATCACTTACGATTCTTATGACTAGCTCTTGGTGAAATTTAATCAGGTTTTTTTCATTATTTTAGCTCCAGTTTTCAAATTACTTACTTCTTGAAAAAACCAGTATTGCCTAAGCTTAGAAATATTTGCAAGATTTGAAAATAAAACTTTTTATAAGTATGTTTTAATATTAAGAGGATATAAGCATTTAATGTTTAAATGTTTAATGTGTCTATAATTACATTGTCTCTGAGTTATCAAGAGAATCAGATTTGTAGGTAAGTTGGGCAGTTTTAGCTAAAGATCTTGTCTCTGAACACTAATAATAAATTATGTTAATATTAATCTGTAAATGCATCTTGAAATAGAACAGGTTCTAAGTTAAATTTGATGACTATTTCCACTTTTTAAATTCTTACAGTGTTTCATTCACTTTATGATATTTTCACACCTTAATCCCCAAGCACATACCCCTTCCTTTTCCCATTGCTACACTTCTTTTACATACAAGGGTCATATATTTTGGGTTTTAATGTTTCATCCATTCATTTGAGAGAGACACAGAAGGGAAGACGAAATAAGGAGGGAGCAAGTGTGTACATACCATGAGGTATGAGTGGGAGTCTGAGGAAAGTTGCTTTCACCTTACGGGCAACACTGAGTTTTATCTGGTTTGTCTTTGTTGACATGTGCTTGAGTACTAGTTGAACAAGGAATCATATTTGATGATTTTTAAGCTCAGTGAGAGCTTTAAATATCCAAATTATGTAGTCTTCCTTAGCCCTGTTTACATACAAATCTCTTCACTGTAGTTCGAGGAGAAATGAGGGTCCCTGAAGAAGCTCTTAAGGTAAAATTTAATCTTATATTAAAATTTTAATAATCTCTGCATTGGAGTTGATTTCATTCATGGATGCTTCACTTTTGTTTTTAAATGTTTTATAGCATGAGAAATTTACCATTCAGCTTCAGTTGTCCCAAAAATCTTCAGAATCGGAAATGCCAAAATTGCCAAGTGGCAAAAGCACAGATGTGAAGGTAGCGGATGCTGCTCCGGAGGCGCAGCACAAAGCAGCCGAAGCCCTGAGAGCTGAGGAAAGAGCTGTGGGTAAGATCTGACAATACTCTTTGAAGACAAACTGCATTCTTCGTTTTCAAAACCTGTTCCTAACTACACAAAAATAATATAAGCTACAGGCTGATTCCAGAGTGCTATTAATGCAGTTAATATTTTCACTAGAAAGCATTCTTCAATTTAAATTTAAGTGTAAGCTCATAAGATAAATAATTTCCGCACTGTGAACTTTTATCTTTGAAGCCTCCATGTGAATATTTAGTTTGTTGGGATATAAGAGCAGCAATTGAGCTGGCAAAGGCACCTGCTTGCAAACCTGGCAATCTGAGTTCAATCATCAGAGCCCACATGGTGAAAGCAACAGTTGCTTCCTCCCTCTTTCATCTCTCTCCTTTCTGTCTCTCTCTCAAATGAATGAATAAAACAAATGAATAAAACATTAAAAACCAAAATATATGACCCTTCTATGTAGGCATATATAATATGTTTAAGTATTTAAGGAAAATGGTTTAAATATTTTAGGGATTTTTTTTAAATCCAGTCATACTACATTACAATTATAATGCCATACAATACATTAAAGTTCTAAGAACTTTCATGAAGCTTACAATAAACAATTCTATTTGAATAAATTTTTAATTTATAAACAACTAACTTAAAATTATAGAATATCTTAGACTATAAAGAAGTTGGAAAGTATGTGTTTAGTGTCAAAATTTACTATAGTTTCATTTATATTTAGATTAATGACATTTCCGGCTTCATTCTTCTTTCGTTAATTGCTGGATAGTTTGCTATTTAATGAGGTAAATAGGTAAATGAGGTTAATGAGTCTAGTAGTTTAGTTATTTAAAACTCTTAATACTTTAACAAAAAGCTGCTTGATCTTGAGCTATCAATCAGTACTAGTTTTCATTTACTTGCCATGTCCAATGTTGTTTAAAGTCATGCACATATAAAATACTTTTGATCAACTAGACAGTTCTAGCATTCTGAAAAAGTGTATTTTGTTGTTGTATCATCTGCCTAAGAGAGTGTTCCCCATCTCTTTGCAGATGTTTCTGCTATGCCCCGAGGCACTCCATTGTATGGGCAGCCATCCTGGTGGGGGGATGGTGAGGCGGATGAACAAAGAGCTTTCAAACCCAATGGGAAGCCTGAAGAAAAAAATCATGAAACTGGAATATCAGGTAAAAAACACCTCAGTGACTATTACATGAAGTTCATATTTTGGCGGCATTTTTAGTCTAAGTAGAAATCAGTTTACACTATATCTTCACTTTTGAAAGTTGATGAGTGTTTTAGTGGCCTTTTTATTCCCATGTAATTTTTTATTTTTCTTGAATCTCACATAAAATGGTATTGCAATTCATTTTTTAATAGAATTCTTTTGTTTAAAGATTTTCCAGTTAATGAAATTATTAAATTGTAATGTAAATGATATAACTGGACATTTTCAGCATTTTTAAATAATCATCAAAAATACTAGGTACATATGAATTTTGTGCTTTCCTTCAATTCACAAGCTTATGAAATAAATAGTTCAGAAATATGATATGATTATAATCTCTTTAAAGTCTCCATGTACTTAGTGTGTTTGGTATGATAACATCATGCTTCTTGAGGTAACAGCCAGAGCAAAGAAACAATTCTGGGTCAGATCCTCAGGTTTGTCATCAAGGAAATATTCTTTCTTTGGTGGTGTGATTATGTAATGACCAAATGTCAGGAAAATTCCGGATTTCCAAGAAATAAATGAAGGTATCAATTTTCACGTGAGATTGTTGAAAAGACATAAAACTCAGGGATAGGGATAACAGCAGATAGATTAAGTATAGAAACCAGGGGTCAGTACAGAAGATAGCATGACCCAAGAGAAGGACAAATTCCTTCAGGTTCTTTCAGTTTTGTCTTTAGCTCTGCTTGCACAGAGCAAGTATGACAGTGCATAGATCACAAGATACAAGTCTAAGACTGGCACTAACTAGCACATCTTACTACGCCTAAACTTTGCTCATAATTCTGCTACAGACTTCTTGTTTCTTCTCTGACTGCTTAGTACTATTTAACATGCCTTCACATGTAAATAATACAGCTCCTGTTGCTGAATTTTCTCAGCCTGGCAACAGTATTTGTTAGCTGTGTTTCTATCTTGCTGTCCACGGTAGTTTAGCTCCTCGAAGTCAAGGCTGCAGCCACCAGCATTTAGGGACAAAGAATAAAGCTTGCTTCCAGCAGAATTCCCAGGATCTGGAAGAGGACCTGTCCCAAAGTTCTCGGCAGACCTCACCTCTTCTCTCCTTCGCATTGCCCCAGACTCCAGCTGGCAAAGGAAGCCCAGCGCAAAGCTGTTTTTCCCCTGCGGCGCATGAGCAATGTCAAGAAGAGTTCTTTTACAAAAGAGGAACAGAAAAGGATATTGGAAGTCACTCTTCAAGGAAGTCTCCTTTGTTTAAAGAATGTATTTCCTCTTCATTGTATCTAGTTCATTACCTACTTCTGTTGGCATTTTTTTTCCTGCTGAGCTGCAACTCAACTTTCTACCTTAAATTTCATCCTTACTTCAGTTCACTTTGCATAACAAATTTGAGCCACTCATGTTCATGTTTCCAAAATAGCAACAGGACTTCCTTTTACATGCCAGATAAACTTTAAACTTTTTAAGGCCTGATAAACCTTCCATTCCACATCTATTACTTCAAAGTTCTCTGGCTTTATGTCCCTCACAGAATTTATCCTTATTCCTGCCTGCTTTTTGTTCACAGGAACGATCAAATTCTCTAGCATGCAGTAATGGTTTCTTCACTATGTTTGTCTCAGCTGTTTTTCCATAATTGCTCCTGAGCTGGTATAGGGAGGTATAATAAAAAATTAACCAGTTAGATGCATTAGAAAACATGGCTGATTTTTTTTTTCCCACTTTCGCATGTATTGGGAGTATATACGTATCTGTATAAGTACTTTTCAGTGTGTGGGCCAGAGGTTGATATTGAGAATCACACAGGGTGTCTGCTCAAATCTAGAACTTAACCTGTAGGACTAGTTTGACTACTCAACTTGCCTTCTGAGACTACAGTTACAGTTAGGTTGCCTCCCCCCAGCATGAATCAAACTCCCACCCTTTTTCGTTTGATTGGCAAAGGTGTTAACTACTGAGCCATTTCTTCATCTCCAATACATTTAAATGGCCGTAAAAAATGTAACCTTTACCCTTCACCTAGTGAGATAGCTTTGAATATCTAGTAACACAGATGAAGGAAACAAGGATAATTGCTCAATAAGCTTGTAAAACTAAAAAAATAAAGAAAATCTAATAACAAAATTCCTAAAATACAGTAACATGAATATATGACTTTGGTACAGAAGACGTTATGACTATGTTAACTGATACTTTATCCAGACACACTTCTTTTAAGCAGATATAGAATCAAAATTGAAATGTATTTTTGACCATCTTGAAATTAAAATTAAAATACTTTAAAGAATACAATTTAAAAAATCCTTAAGATTATGGGATATAGTTTAATAATTTTACTTTCAGTGATTTGAAGGCTGATCATGTGGCTCAGGAGTAGAGACTTGTGTAAGATCCTAAATTTGATCCCTAGCACAAACCCACTACAGAAACAAAAAGTAAAAAGATGTGCTTCTTTGTTACATGGTTTTAGAACTTACAAACTACAGTATGAAAGGTGAACATTTAAGGAAGTGCTAGGGAGTCTTTTTTTTTAAATGTCCTCTTCTGGGTCCCCATGTATCTGGAGTTATTGTTAACTTTCTTTGTAAGGTTTATCTATATCTGTGTGCTCCTTGTAAATTTTATTCAGTATTACTGAATATTATAAATTTTTTTTTTATTCAACTGTGCGCATGTGCGTGTGTTCGCGCACGCTCGTGTGTGTGTGTCTGTGTGTGTGTGTGTGTGTGTGTGTGTGTGTGTGTGTCTGTGTGTATGTAGAACCACGGACGAATTCGGGAACCACCATGGACGCCTCCACCTCCTTCTGCCCCAGGATTCACAGGCTCCGCCCTACCAGGACCAGAAGCGCAGGCCGCCCCCGCTTCCGCCTGGCGTCTATACGTGGGATCTGGGATCCGAACTCAGGACCTTCCGCCTGCAAGGCGGAGGCTTAACCCCTGAGCCACCTCTCCAGCCCCCTGAATATTATAATTAGGGGCATTTATTCTCTTTCACTCTCTCCAAATAAATAAACGTTAACAAAATAAAAGCATATAAATGCCACGTGCATTTTGAAAAGCCATCTGACTATTAGACTATAAGACAATGCTCTTGGACATTGATTTTCATTGCAATGAAGTTAAGTTTGTAAACTCAAGTTGTAGCTCCTTTTTAGCAAAAGGATTTTCACAGTCCCCATGATCAGAAGTACTAGACTAGGCTAAGTTGGGTGACAAAACAAAATAAGCATGATAATTAGTCTTAGTCATCTTGAATTTTTCTAGTACTTTATTTAACAGCGTAAAAGGATTATAAGCATTCTCCAAAAAAGACCATTGTAAAATTTCTTAAAGAACACATGAACACATGAATTTGAAGCCCACATAAAAAAACTATTACCAACTGATGTATAATTATGTAATTATTTTTAAACCTTAATAATTTATATTAGCAATAAAATACTAAATATAAAATTTAATATATTTTTAGTTTAATTTGGCATAGATAGTTTGAGCAGAAATGAATATGAAATTCAGTAACCCCTGGAGTATTTTCTGAGAGGGAAGCTTTTTAATTCTAAGAGAACCATACTTCATCTGTTTTTACTACTATCTTCAGAAAAGTGAATCTCCCTTCACATACTGAACTTTCTAGGTGATTGTTCTTTACAACTGAGTTTTTAAAAACAATAAATATTCTAACACAGAGAAACCAAGTACAATTTAAGTTTTGTCTTTGTTACTTGGAATCATCATTATGTAAGTTATTGAACTATGATACTTTGCAGTGACAATGTCAGGAACCTTTGGAGCGTCTAAGACTGCACTAGATGCTGAATGCTACTGGAGTATTGTTTCAAAACAGTTTGTCTGTGTTGCCTGTCCTGGTAATAGTTTCTCCAGTATTCTTTCATCTTCAGTGGTTGGCAAAACAAATCTGAATAGATTTTTGGCAGCTTGTGGTGATGACTATTGTGATCGTTCCTTCGGTAGTGGAATTTGGTGACTTCTGTATCATATCCCACACGTGATGATAAGGCTGTTACTATCACCATCATCTATAATGTAGGATGAGTTTCCTATTCATTGTACTGTAAAGAAATCAATTATAGTACCTGGTAAATTACAGAAGGTTTAATATTTCAAAAAAATATTTCAGAAGACCAATACTTCATATAATTAGAAAATGATTGGAAATGCCCTTTTTTTTTGTCTGTATTTTCTTTTCTTCTTGTTAAATTTAAGTGATATGTCTGTGATTCTGTTTAAAAACAAGATTGACATTTGAACCTTAGGGAAATATATTACAGTTGAATTCATTTTCAAGAGTAGGCCATCTTGATAATAGATAACTCTTTTACTTTCTCAGCCAAAGAGTAGTTTAATCTTTGCCTTCATTTTGTGCATTTGTGCCATTTAATATCATTTAAAGGATTTTAGTTGTCATTTTCAATTGGCATACTTTATAAGTTTTATTATGTTAGTGTTTTAAGGAATAAAAGAATAGGATCTATTTTTTGCTCCTTTTGCCATTGTTATTAACCTGAGGTTTATGCTAAGTACTTTTTGGCAGGTATGTATCTTCTGCTATATAGAAAATTAAACTAATTTTCTTCTAGACTTATCAGCTGGCAGCAGAATTTTCTGCTTTTATATTATTTCTTTTATACTGCTGCTTAGCAAACCATGTTTTATCCGTAACCATTCTTCTCCTTTTATAAAATGTGTCTGTCTTCTTCCAAGGATCACATGTCAGTAATGCCATTTTTATCACAAAAATAGTAATGCCATTTTTGTTACAAAAATAGTATCTCTGAATGTAATGATAGAGAATGGTAAGTGGGATCATTATGTCCACAGCCTATTTATTTCATATTTATATCCTCATTTTACTGCCAGTTCTCGATGAAAACTATACATCCACTTATGAATGTTTCAAGTAATTCATCCTGATGACTTGAGACAAATCAAGACTTACTGTTACTTCAGATGTTAGCTACGCCTCGTATCTATACTTCATTTCAGTCCTTCCACACCTTGATAATAAACTAAAAAATTGATGCACCTATCCATTCAGGATCCATCTCTTGACTGCTTCGCTGTCCTTTGCCATCATACCTAACTTCGTCTCACCTTGATAGTTGAATCATAGTCAAGATTCCTTTGTCTCTGTAATAATTTTTCTGTGATATAAATTCCATTGCTTTTCATCTAGACTGTCATCCATTTCTGATTCTTTTAAGTAATTCAAGTGCTCATTGACCTTCAAATGCTAGAAGCTCCCCAATATTTTGAATTTTCTCTTATTTTTTATTAGGGTGCAGCGTAGATGCCAAGCAAGTTGAAGAACAGTCTGCAGCTGCAAATGAAGAAGTACTTTTTCCTTTCTGTAGGGAACCAAGTTATTTTGAAATCCCTACAAAAGAATTCCAGCAGCCATCACAAATAGCAGAGAGCACTATTCACGAAGTCCCAACAAAAGACACACCAAGTTCCCATGCAGCAGGTGCAGGGCACGCTTCCTTTACCATTGAATTTGACGACAGTGCTCCAGGAAAAGTGACCATTAGAGACCATGTGACAAAATTTGCCTCGGACCAGCGCCACAAATCAAAGAAGTCCTCTCCTGGAACTCAAGACTTGCCAGGCATTCAAACAGGAATGATGGCACCAGAAAACAAAGTCGCTGACTGGCTGGCGCAGAACAATCCGCCTCAGATGGTGTGGGAAAGAGCAGAAGAGGATTCCAAAAGTATTAAAAGTGATGTGCCGGTGTATTTGAAAAGGTTGAAAGGTAACGTGAATTGATCATTTCAGAAATTCTTGTGTCATAAAGAAAACTTGACATCCAAAGTTACCAAACTACTATTAAATATTCTTGGCAAGGTAGAAAGTATCTACTTTTCAAGGTTTGCATTAAATCTAAAGTTCACAACATGCCACAGTGCTCTCGTCGGGGCCACTCAATCAACTCTCTTCATTTGCCCCATGAAATCACTTTTTATTTATGACATTAATTATCCTTATTTCTCCTGTAGAAATATAGTTTTTTTCAATTTTCCAGTAGAATTCCCTAGAAGATAATTCCCATTATTTCTTGATGTAAAGAAAAGTTACAGTTGCTTCTCTGTATAATGCTTCTAATAAGTATCATATCTAAATCTTGAGTACTCAAGTCATTTGGTATGAACCAAAAGTTTCATCTGTCACATACTTTCAGTTCAGACATATTGAATAGTTACCTATTAATCTAAATTAAAATTTTCCTGATAGCAAGATTTCATGAGAATTATAATTTATGTTCATTTGTGGTATAGTTAATAAAACAACACTTGGCTGAAATTACTGCAGACTTTATACTTGTACATTGCTTGGATTAGCTGACAAGTTCGGTCAATTAAGTTTACTTCAGAATTAAGTGAGCTCTTGTATTTAAGGAGTGACTTCGAACAAATTATTATTTATGAATATTCTGTACTGTACCTTTATTAATAGTTAAGAACTTTGTAAAAAAAAAGTTCTTTGCATTCAGAGGCAAATATTACTTTGTTCCTTCACACTATATGTGGGACATCATCTTGTAAATACAGTTGACTTCACTGTTAATAACAGGACTGATTAATCTTCCTTAAACTATAGCTAAATGCCCTTGGATTTTGATAAAGTTACAAAGAGAGTAATTTGTACTTATTTCCAATTTATGTTTAAAGCATTTAAGCATAGTGAGGTGATTACTTTTTTGTTTGGCACCTATTACAATATAGCCACCAACAATCATATGATAAGGACTTTTGAAGCATATCTGTAGTTACAGATTTAAACCACATTTGCATAGGCAAATGTGAATTGGATAAATAATATTGATCTCTCAGTGTGATATTTAGAAATTTAGAAAGTCTTTGAAACTCACATTTTCACCAATACACAAAAGATGAGCAAAGATGAGCCTTTAGGAAGATATCATTTTAAAAAATACCTTTTTTAAGTCCTTTTTGTAGCAGTCCTGTTGTCATTTTAAGTACATTTTTCCTCTTCAAGGATTGTTTGTGAGCCCAGTTGCAAATGGAGTTACCAGCTGTATGAATACTGTAGCTCTACATTAAAATATCAGTAGATATTTTACAGCTTTATTAAAAACTACACAAATTTTCCCTCAGAGTTAATTTATAGATAAAACCATATTAATAAAACCATATTGCAGTATGATGTTTTACTTCTCCATATGTATTTACAAGGGACTTTTGACCTTTTTTAAGCAGACAACTTTTTTTAAGTTAGACAACAATTGCCCTTTACTTCAGGTATGTAAAGGATGCTCTCAGATTCTAAATAAATGTAGTTAAATAGCAGTAATAATTTTATAAAAAATTAAACTCTTAGAAAGTGCCTAAATCAGGGGCTGGAAAGGTGGCTCAGGGGTTAAGCCTCTGCCTTGCAGGTGGAAGGTCCTGAGTTCAGATCCTAGACCCCATGTATAGACACCAGGCGGAAGCTGGGGTGGCCTGCGGTTCTGGTCCTGGTAGGGCGGAGCCTGTGAATCCCAGGGCAGAGTACACAAGGAAGAGGTGGAGGTGGTCCATGAATTCATCCGTGATTCTACATACACACATACGTACACATAGGCGCACACACTCGCACATGCACAATTGAATAAATTTAAAAAATTTAAAAAAAAAGAAAGTGCCTAAATCATAAAATAAATAAGTAAATGCCTTGCTCCTACCAGAGTAAAGTGTACACACTATGGGACAGAGAGGAGAGCAATGTTCACAAAGCCTTTAGGAAGCTATAACTTCTCACTAAATACAGCCTAATTTAAGGACTACTCAGTGGACTTCAGCATAGTTATGCTTGGTTAGAAATAGGCCTTTCAGGGAGAGTTCCCTGGTGATGTGGAATAATGAGACAACTCTGATCAGAGAAACACTAGAAAGAATAGTAATTTTGTGAGAACAAAATGAGTAACCTGTAAGCAAGGTTTTAAAGTGTAAGTTAGCAAAGGAGAAGATACAGGTTACAAAGATGGTAGGTATTTTCATTAAAAATTTTGAACATCAATTTGTCATGGGTCATTTGGAAATACTGGAGTCCATTCTTTACAGCCCTTATGAACTAACTTCCTATTTAGTATACCTAACGCGAGAGTGAGATAGATTATGTATAAATATCATACTGAGCTAGTGATTATATTTGAGTTTTGATTTTCATTTTGCTACCCATGTTCTTACAGTGACAAAGATTTCATTGATTACTTTTCTATTCAGATATCATTTTTGATAGTTAATAATTTGAAAATTTAGTTTAACTCACTTTTGATTTTATAATACTAATCACCATCACTTTAGTCGTATTCACTACCTTGATTTCTCTTACTGTTCCTTGTTCAAACTGATATTCTTTTGCTGTGCCTTAGACTGTCTTCACATTCCTTTTCTTTATCACATTTTTGCAGGTAATTCTTTTGGGTCATTACCACTAGTTGGTAACTTCTAAATTAATTTTTTAGAAAAAAGCTCATGAGTATTAAAACATCTTTTCCCTGAGACTTATCTGTTTTGCCCCCACTCTGTCATTCCTGAGCATTATCTTACTAGGTTCCACCTTAGTTGGCAGGTGTTCACATTCAGGTTTGTAGCACAGAAACATTGAAATAAATAAGTAAATGCCTCAGAAAAGTCAGTGTACATTTTCATGTACTAGATTCATTATAACTTTCAAAGAATTTTGTTGAAGAGCTGACCTGTGATTCTATCTAAATTATTCATAGAGGAATTCTTGACTTTTCCAATATTTGATGAAGTATCGATATAGTAATTTTTTTTACTATTCCAACATATTATATAAAATAAAGAAAATTTTAAATAAGCAAAAATAAATTATTTTTGTTATGTCATGTCCAATCCCTGTTAGAACTGTAAGTGGTAATTAACTAAGCAATGGATTTTACTTAAAAAAAACTTTTTTAAGAAGCTGATGTTCCAAAGTGCAAATGTATTCTAATGTGACCTGCTTCGTGCACATAGCATTTTTTTATTTCGCACTTGTCCTTTGCCCAGTAGATGCTTCGTGGGTCACTCTTTTGTAGGCCTCTTACTATCCTTTAACACTCTAAAGCCATTGGAGTTGAGAGAGCAAATGCAGTTTTCAAAGTCTCTAGAGAGAAACATTTTGAAAATTGTTTAAACATTGATAAAAACTTCACTTTTAATCTTTTATTAAAAGAAAGATATCCCCAAACTTTTAAAAATATTGAACATCATCTCAAATTAAAATTTTTAATGGCACTTGTGTTCTCTTGTTTAATGATACTTCAGTGGTACCTCAAGATACTTTTTTTGTCTTGCCTCGTCTGTAATGTGAAGTCAAATTAGTTTACTGTGAGGCAGAGCTAATGTGTATTGATGTTATAAATACGAACTGTAACAGATAACAGTTGCATTGCTTTAAAAGAAATAGTGATTGTAAAGATAGAATTTAGAGAAGAAAAAGGAATTGTATTCAGCTGTGTATAAAAGACCTCATTGTTGGTTGATAAAATTTGAATGTGGCTATTGCGTTTGAGGGTAGTTTGCAGAGCCTGTTACTAAAAAGAACATATGACTTTTGATTACAAAAGGGGAGGCCTCGAAACAAACAACACTTTGTATATGCTTCTAATTTTTCTCCATGAGGGTTTTTCCTTCTCTATTATGTAATTTCTTTCTTGTGCGCAGGAAATAAGCACGAGGATGGTACGCAGAGCGATTCAGAGAATGCTGGGGCGCACAGGCGCTGCAGCAAGCGCGCCGCTCTCGAGGAGCACTTGCGACGCCATCACTCGGAGCAGAAAAAGAAGCTCCAGCCCACTGAAAAGCATCAAGACGCGGCCGTTGTAAGTCAAACTGCTTTTATGATTGCGCTCTTTGATGAAGACCATTCCAGAAAAAGAAGGTCCTATTCTTTTACTCAAAGCACAGGAATCTTATGTCAGGAAACTACTTACTCAACACCACATACAAAACTTGAAAAAGAAAACTCTCCAACAGCAGATGCCAAAGTGGTTTCTTTGTCTTTACAGACTAGCTCTGCGCATCACAGAGGGGGGCATGGTGTTCCACATGGGAAATTGTTAAAACAGAAATCAGAGGAACCATCGGTGTCAATCCCCTTCCTACAAACTGCATTGTTAAGAAGTTCAGGGAGTCTTGGGCACAGACCAAGCCAGGAGATGGATAAAATGTTAAAATGTCAAGCTCCTTCTGCTCCTTCAGAAAAGGATAATGATGATGACCAAAGTGACAAGGGTACTTATACCATTGAGTTAGAGAATCCCAACAGTGAGGAAGTGGAAGCAAGAAAAATGATTGACAAGGTAAATAACTAAAATTTGAGTATGATATCAGTTGTTGTGTGGCGTATTTGACTATTAGACATCATTAGAGAATCAGCATGAAATGTTCTCATGCAGTCAGTGGTACTGGAATTTAGGGTCTTACTAGGGAACTGGAAAACTAACAAACCAAAATGCTTTCTGCTTTCATTTTCTTTGTATTCTGAATTTGCCTGTTCGTTTAAACTTTTTGAGCCTTTTAAAGGTGTGTGAATTTGGTTTTGAAAAATAATGTGGTTTTTTGAAAAAAAGAATAGGTTGCTCTTATTCCATTAACAAATTACCAACTAATTTCATTTTGGAAGCAGATGAGAAACGTATACTGTAATTAACTTTGTGCTTTTTTTTTTTTTTTTTTTTTTTTTGCTGCTTGCTTTTGCTTGTTTTCTGTAGTCATTATAATTATCTGCATTTAAATATTTCTTTGGTGTTGCCGTTTAATGTGTATGATGATTGTTGCATGGTTTAAAAAGTATATTTTCCTCAGTTTTTCAGTAGCAGTAGAAAAGTGACTTTAGAATAGCTATTTATTTTACCTCCTACAAAATTGCAACCTAAATTGAATTAACTATTAACGTCTTGTTTAAATTCTTGTTACTTAAAGTGTATTCATGATTTTGCAACATTTACATCACTTAATATGCCTTCCCAAACACACCAAATCAAAATCTGTATTCAAAAAATAGGATAGCCTAGTGATTCATTGTACACATTAGCATTTTGGATATGCTAATTTAGGTAATGAATTTCCAGAATAGTCTCTCAGGTAGTGGACAAGATATCTAATTCTTTGGGAAGCAAGAAAAGTATTTAGAGCCTTTATTCACTTTTAATTCTGAATGTATTGTTTCTATTTTGGAGTGTATTCTGTAGTATATGATATTTACTGTGCTGGTCCACACATAATTTCTAAACATGCATTTATTGAGGAGAACATAGGGTAACCATGAACTTTTAGAAATCCCTTAATCTGGGAAATAAGCATTAGGTAAGTAGTAATATTATAGTTGGGAAAATAGGATTTAAAAGCAATAGCACTTTTCTTCACAATGATACGTTTCTTCCAGTAAAAGATTTTGCAGTTAGTGGATTATATGTATTACAGTGGTTAAGATATGACTACCTGCAAGCAGACAGATCCGGTATTAAACATAACTCTGTACCAGTATGTGTCCTTTGGTAAATTAACCTCTTAAAACTTGTGTTTCATTTACCTCTGAAATGGAGGGGAAAAAATTCTTTTAGCTTTAATAAGAATTCAAGATTTAAGAGAGTTTATCATAATGCTGTCTTATGAGAGCCCTGCGAAACTTAATTTGTTTTTATTATATTTGTATTAGAAGTCTCCACATGTGAATCTCTTCCCATAGTACTGGCAAGTGCTAGTAAGTTCTTTTAGTACTGTTAGGTTAAATGTGAGGCCATGGTGGAAGTCACAGTGCAAGGAACCAGCCTGGCTAAGAAAGCCAAGAGAGAAACAGTGCTGTAAGCCAGCTTTCTTAGGAAACAGACAGGCACAGGGGCAGACAATCTGGCTTATTTTACTGTCTGAAATTATCATAAGCTTGTTCATTCTCAGGGAGCACCAAATTTGAAAGTTTTATAATCACACTCTGGGTATGTTTGGGAAAGTTCTCTTTACCCCCAAATGACGAAAATGGTCTCTTTGCTAGGTGCAAGAAATGAGGGATTTAAAGAAGAAAATGTATGCACATGGTGTGATTCCAGAAAATCCTGTGAAGTCTAACAACATTCCCTAAGTTACAACCTATTCTTAGGGGAAAACCATCAACAAGAATAGGAAGTGGGTAGGTGAGATAACAGTTTAGATTCCAACTGTTTACGTTGAGGTCAGTGTGGTCACTGTGGATCCTTACTAGCGTTCCACTTACCTCAGAACTCTAACGAGTTATGCAGACTGGCACTGCAGGGTGGACTCTCATCCCAAGCTTGAGGGGGGAAGAGGACTGATTCCCCTAGTCTAGCCACTTCTGGCCAGCAGCAGGTCTAATCCTTCTTCTGTTTCAGGTAAAGAAAGCCAAGGTTTAGATTAGGATTCATTTAAAAGCATACATAGGGTCTAGAGAGATGGCCCAGGGGTTAAGCCTCTGTCTCACAAGCAGAAGAACCTGAAATTAGATCCCAGATCACATGTAAAAAATGCCACACAGAAATGGCAGCACCCTACAATTCTGGCCCTAGAAGGCAGAGCATGGGAAACCCCAGAGCAAAGTAGTAAGGAGGTAGTGATCCAAAGTGATTCCCAATGTCACCATTTGGGCCTCCAAGGACATGTGCACTCAAGTGCCGTATACATACACATACACACACAGCAACACATAAAATCTGGTATATACATGCATAATTACATGCAACAAACAAAAGCAGAAATAAATAGCTAAGAGTATATAAAAGCATTGTAGGAGTGGATAGATAATTGAGCCATTCTTTGTGCATATAAACAGGATACTAAAGCATACATAACAGAAAATAGGGCCCACCACATTATCACGTGATTGCCAGAATAGGAAAGCTGAGATTCCAATAGCTATAATTGTAGCTGGAAGCTTCAGTCAGGCTCTTAGAGAACAAACACAAGGAGCCATGGAGAATCTGGTGTGTGAAGAAAAGGCCTGTGGATGTAGAAACAATAGCCAGAATCGAGGCACAAACAGTACTTGGGAGGACAGGTTAGATAACAGGCAGCACATCAGATACCTTGGGTGAGCTCAGTCATCTGTTCTCGTCCCTTCAAAGTGAAGTGTGCAGTGTAGAAGCTGGAGCTGCTGCTGTTCCTCTGAGCTTGGTTTTTGAGTACCAAAACCTTTGATAAGGCGTTTTCCCTTTTTCACTCTACATTTGTACCAAAACCTTTGATAAGGCATTTTCCCTTTTTCACTCTACATTTGAAAAGTGATTGTGTGAAGAGAGAATTACTCAAATTGAAAGAAGATAGGCATGTATTGGTAGGATAGAAATACAAATACATTTAAAGTAGTATATTGGATGCTTTATGAAGCATAATGTATTAAAGGAAAGGTACCAGTAGTTTCCAAGAAGGTCTCTGGTTGAAAATCATTTTACCAGTGAAGTCTTTAGCTATTTAATTGAAACAAACTCTCATCACCCTATTGCATTATGTGCACAAACATTGTCACTGCTTTGCCAGTTCCCTGCCTGTTTCCTTACTGTCCGTAAAGGTGAAAGGAGAGAGGAATATAAACTGTGGTTATAAGTATTTAAAATGTCCTCAATAAATGCTAGATTTAACTGCAGCTGGATTAGTTTTCAGCATATATAATTATTCCATATCAAATGTGGCAGGTAGAGTTTTCCAAAAATATAGACCTACCTGCCAGTTCTTGTTCAGAGGACCAGAGTTACTTTGGAGAAATGAAATTGGACTAGGTATTGAAGCCTCTCGCGTGTCTATTGAGAACCTTAGTACACTCTCTCCTTTTTTTAAATTCTGAAGATAGTGGGAAATAGTTTGAATCTCTTAAGTGGGGTAATGATATGATCAGATCAATGTCAGAAGCATGAAATTAGGTCACAAACAAGGAAAACAATTTAAAAGGTACTCTTAAGTTCAGTGGGCACTTCATTATAGATGTCTATATCTTAGAAGATCGGTGTTAAAAATACAGAATTAAGGAATTAGCAGAGGAGTTTGGAGTTACATATAGACTAAAAGGTAAGATAGAGAAACTATGTAGTTGTAAGGGGAGATAAAACACGAAATTCTTACTGCACCAGCATCAATGAAAAAAAATATAAACAGGTTAAACAGTAAAAAAGACCAAGAGGAAATTGTCATTTAGGAATCAAAAGTGGTGTCCAATAGCATATGACATATTGGTGTTAATTATAATGAACACCAAATGTCTTTTTTGTTTTTCCCAGAATAGGTTGTATCTTGAGATTAAAGATGAGCAGAGCATAACTAGGGAGATGGTTGAGTGGTTAAAACCTTTGTCTTATAATCCAAAGGACCAGAGTTCAGATCCCAGATTCCAAGTAAAATGCCAAACAATATGGTGGCAGCTTGTTGTTCTGACCCTGAAGGCAGGGCCTGGGAAACGTCAGAGCATAGCAGTAAGGAGGCTAAAGCAATCCAGGATGATCCTGTATCACCCTACACTTTCACAGGCACATACACTCAACTGCCTTCCAGTACACACAAACACACACAATAATATGAGCAAAACATCTTTATGCCCTTGTGTACAATTAAAATAAGATTTCTTTAAAGTGATGACCTGGCTATTTACTTGTTTATTTGTTTTTTTGTGCTCAGTTAAAAAGCACTGAGAAACCATCTTTTCTACCTCCAGAGTTAGGAGATTACTACAATTGGATTTGTGTTTTGTTCTGTGTTGTCAGTAGATAAACTCGTTTCTTTTATACCCATCCTTATGTTTACTTTTATAATTTTAACACTTGTGCGATATTTAAAAAGACCCATCCTTATGTTTCTTTTATAATCTTAACACTTGTGTGATATTTAAAAAGACCTCTTAAATTTCACATCTCATATTATTACATGGAAATGCACTATATATTGACTGAATCAAAGGCCCGTGACAGTGATTCATATTTTTATATTACTTTGTTCATCTGTGGAAATTTTTCTCATTTAGTTTGAAAGGCTAAGCTCTAGCAGGATGGTATAACAGGAAAAAAACTGGTGTTCGATGGACTCTGGTAAGGTGTCTATTACAGAGCAGCCAGCGCAGGAGTGTGGACTAGGGAAACATTGCAGTGAGAAGAGACCTGCTTTGTGAAGAGCAGAGTTGATATTGAGTGTTTTCCTCAGCCCTGTTCCACTGTATTTACTGAGACAGGACCTCTCATGGAACTGAGGCTTGCTGATCCAGCTAGTCTGGCAAGCCAGCTTGCTCTGTCTGCCTCCTGAGCGTGGGAATTACAGACAGATGTTTGCATGGGAACTGGAGACCTGAATGGCTTTATAAGCGCATGCACTTTACAAACTTAAGCCATTCCTCCAGTTCCTGTGGTTCCTATATTTTCATGTGCTAAAATTAGCTTTAATTTGGATCCCAAAATAGTTTGCTGTAGTGTAGTTAAAACCTTGTATATGTCGTAAGCTTATTCTTTTAATAATAAGTATGAAAGCTACAAATAATATAAATTGGATCAGAAGAGATGTTTGAGTTTCAGTACAGTTGCCTTGTTTAGTAGAAGCCTAGTGGTTTTATAGCAATACCTAGCTCACACCCAGCTTAAAAATCTGTTTGGGGTCTGGGAAGATGGTTCAGTGGTTAAAGCCTTTGTCTCAAAAGCAAATGATCTGAGTTTGGATCCCTAGATCCCATGTGAAAATGTCAGATGGATATAGCAACGACCTGCAATTCTGGTCCTGGAAGGCAAAGCCCAGGAAACCCCAGATCGAAGCAGTAAGGTGGAAGACCAATCCAGGGTGATCCCAAAGTCGCTCTCGAATTTCTACAGAAACATCCACTCAAGTACCTTCTCATGCACATACACACACACACACACACACACACAAATCTATTTGTCATCGATGAGCAGCCAGATTTTAGGGAATTATAAAAAAGACAAAGACAGAAAATGGAAATTATAACGCAAGAAGCAAGATGAGATCTAAGGTTAATTTGAAGGTATGAAACTAACAAAGAATAATGTGGAAAACAGTAAAAAGTTTTTAAGAGATTACAGAAAAAGGCTCTGAAGAAATGGGGGAAAATCAGGGGCACAAGGTCAGTTCAGAGTTGACTTTTTATTCAGAAAAAAGCACCATGGAAGAAGGGTCACATGATCCTTACTAGAAAATTGAAGTAAGTTTCACATAACATAAAGTTAAATATTTTTGTCATTGAAAATGTGCGGTGTAAAACCAGACATGGTGACACGAAGTTGTAATCCCAGCACTTGGTAAACTGAGACAGGTAAACTGTGGCCATCTTGAGATATAGCAAGACCTCTCAAAAATAATGTAATAGGCTGGGGTGATGGTTCACTGAAAAATAAATTCTAACACTGGAAAGTAAATTGTAACAGTAAAACATTTTGTCCATCTGTTAATGAACATTTAGTGTATTTCCAACTTTGAGTATGAATAATGCTGCTTTGAACATATTTGTGTGCCATGATAAATTATAAATCATGTTCTTAATACCGTTCTAAGCTCTTCTAACAATTGGCTTTGAAAATTGAATCTAAATGTAAGAAGTACAGTGTTGAGCATTCATAATTTACTTATTACATTGAACTTTTCTTTTTAAAGGTTTTAAAGAACTCTTCTTTATATAGTTTGTAGAAAATTGGAAGTTTAAAAGCCAACTTTTTGTTAAATATGTTGATTTTTTTAAAAAATCCTTGATAGAAATTGCAATTATAAAGTATATTAAATTATAACCTTGCATGGGTCTTTGGACTTTGTCAGCCCTTGATAGTAAAGAACTAAGTCAAACAGTTTTAAATTTCCTGAAATGCCAATTTTAGTAGCTTACAGTTAACCTGTCCTATAACTGAGTTATAGAAGGTAGCTACCAAAATGAAATATCATATGTATCATCATATTCCATGAAACTCCAAGAGTCTTACCCCAACACTATGGAGTCCTTGCAGAGACTCACAAGTTTGTTCCCTTAGGTAGAAATGGTACTTACCTAGATAAAGGAAGCAGTGTGGAGGAGCACATGAAAGGCACTCCCACTCTACAGTAAATGACCTGTCTTCGTCTGGCCGACCCCAGAGAGCTCCTTCCTCTGCTTCTGCCGTGGGAGAATTTGATAAGGAGGCTAGCTTGTGCAAGACTGTAGTCGAAAGGAAGCATATATATTAGACAGGTAAATCTTCTTCCACACCTTAGACTTCCAGTCTAAAGAACTGCCTGGATAAGAGGCCCAGATTTTATAGTGAACAAATTTTGATTGACACTAACCACATCAGAGTGGGAAAGAAAAGAGAATAATGAGCATTTGACGTACCTTGGGCCATCCATGATGACAGGTAAGCTACTTTCTATAGTTAATAAATTAACTATGTGGGTGAAGTCTCCCAGTTACAGACTCTACATTGAAAGATGAGAAACTTAGCAAATTTGGTCTTGGTTTTTGAGGAGCTCTCAAGTTCTGTCTAGTTACTATATTAAATCCTGTGTCATAATGTATTTTTCACTGTGAAGTGCATACATGTCTTAAAGTGGTCAATATAGATATATGTACTTTGTTTTCACATACAGGATGTTACAAGTGGATGTTTGTGGATATTGTTTCAAACTGGAGTAACCAATGCTATCTTAAAAACTTCAGTTTTAAAAGCTAGGTATAGTGAGGGTACCTATAATGCCAGCATTTGGGAGGCCAAGGCAGATGGTAATAGTTTTGATACTAGACTGTACTATAATATGAAACTGTCAAAACAAAAAAGAAGAAAAATGGAAAAGGAAAAAAATGGATGTGAAATAGGAAGGCTTCTTTTCCTACATAGAAATACTTTCTACTGAACTACCTACGTGGAAAAGAAATGGTTGTTACTCTGTATACCAAAAGTCATTTGGAATGCTATTCCTTCAGTTCAGCACTCTTAGAGCATAGTTCTTGTTGTCTTACTAGTCTGTTAGCAAAGCGATGCACAAGTCTTTTATCAGAAGAAATTGGAAAATACTGATGGTTAGACGTTTGAGTAAGTCAGGCTTTATGTATGACTAAAATTAAATATCACCAAGTCAGAAAATCTTATTGACACAAAGTGATGCAATAATGCAAGGACTTCTTTGTGATTAACTTTGTACTTCAAATTGAGTCTTGTTTTTTCAGATATAAATTTTAGAAAATAATCCTCAGTAAACTTGAATTCAAAGACTTAGAATCCTTTTGTAAAAGAGGTATGCAAACTACATAGGCAACT
The DNA here is from genome assembly GCA_023101885.1 of Typhlomys cinereus. Taxonomy (NCBI): domain Eukaryota; kingdom Metazoa; phylum Chordata; class Mammalia; order Rodentia; family Platacanthomyidae; genus Typhlomys; species Typhlomys cinereus. The sequence goes on along the minus strand of JALPQD010000437.1, from coordinate 1,504,587 downwards.
GTAAGGTGTTTTTCAAGTGGGATTAAAGACACAAGTCACATCCATATCCAGTTGTTTCACTGCTTGTTATTAAACTCAAAATGATCAGCAAAATGAAGCAGTTTTTTGTCTTTTTGTACACTTTAATATTATTAAAAATTAACCTTTGATCTAAATTGTTTATACCATATAGAGATTATTTTTGAGTAACTAGTAGAACCTTAAATTTTTGAGATATGATTTGAATTGCATACTAAACAATAAGGCTATCTAGTGGTAAATTTTCCAAATTTTAGTGAATTTGGAAATTGATATCTGCTTTGCTAATTTTTTTTTTTACTAAAAGTTCATCAGATATATACCATCTGAAATTCCATTTTTTTGTGTGTGATGTGAAGTAGGCCTGTCCAGCCTGCAGCCCGCTCATCACATTTGTCCCAAAGACCAGTATGGATGGATGGAGTGGATGGGTGGATGGATGGATGGATGGATGGATGGATGGATGGATGGATGGATGGATGGATGAGAACAACTTTGGCATCAGTGTGTCCAGGATCAGTGCCATGAGATGTTCTCTCTTACAGGAAACGAAGGCTTTAAACGGTTTTTCTTAAATGCCAACTCAAATGCATATTTTTCTTGATTATAAATGATGAAATCCCCAATCGTAGATATAATAAGCATGTTTGGAGTACTTGAAATCCCCAATCGTAGATATAATAAGCATGTTTGGAAACAGAGTACAGACTTAATAGTGAAGTGGAGTGTTTAATTGGCTAAAAGCTTCTAATTTGCAAAGCAGTATCTAAATTCCTTCACAGTACTAAGGAATGAGTAAGGTGGGTCCTGCCCACATTTTAAATGTTTTTTTTATTATTATTATTTATTCAATTGTGTGTGTGTGTGTGTGTGTGTGTGTGTGTGTGTGTGTGTGTGTAGAACCACGGACGAATTAGGGAACCACCATGGACGCCTCCACCTTCTTCTATCCCGGGATTTACAGGCTCCGCCCTACCAGGACCAGAAGCGCAGGCCGCCCCCCCGCTTCCGCCTGGCGTCTATACGTGGGATCTGGGATCCGAACTCAGGACCTTCCGCCTGCAAGGCAGAGGCGTAACCCCTGAGCCACCTCTTCGGCCCCCCTGCCCACATTTTAAAAAAATGTTTTCAGCTTTTCAAAGTGTTGACCATTAATAATAACTTGCTTATTGAAAAAGCCAATCTGTGCAGACAGGCCCAGGAATCTGCATTTCAAACAAAGATCCCTAAATGATTGTGAAGCCCAAGCTTGAGAATTATGCTATACTCTGTGTAAAGACCATACAGTACAATCTTACTTATAACTTTAGGAAATTATATGTATAGATTTAACATATATGTAAATGTGAAATACTTTTTTAGGAGCAAAACAGATAAAAAAGAAGTGTATATACTTTTTCAACGTGCTTTTCAACAATAATAGAAAAAAGAAATAAGCTGAAAAATATTCTTTCCTGACTCTTTTTATCATTATATGGTTTAACAACATTATGAAGTCATCTAGTCAATCAAATTAGTATCCTGAACATTTCACTTTTATCAATCAGGATATTGACTAAATATTTGAAAAGGACAGTTACATTGCATGAACCACAGCTGCCTGGTTTCCTCTCTACCTTCTGCTCAGTTGGGCATCACCCTGTCATTTAGTTTCCCTTGTAACTGAAATTACTGGTTGAGGTTAATTTATGATATATTCATTTGCTTCCACTATGTTGATGACATTCCCATATAAATCTGATGCTCAGGTTTTTCATTTTCATTATAAAATACATGTTTCCTCCTAGGTATTTGGAGTCGATGACAATCAGGATTATAATAGGCCTATTATAAATGAAAAACACAAAGATCTCATAAAAGATTGGGCTCTCAGTTCTGCTGCAGTAGTAATGGAAGGAAGAAAGCCACTGAGCACACCTGGGTTTCACAACTCAGAGGTATGCAACACTTCTTTATTACAAAAAACAACAGCACCTGTGCATGTATGCTGTGGCACACGTGTGTAGATCAGAGGACAGGTGGGTGGACAGCTCTCCACATCCACCATGCAGGTTCCAGGAACTGAACTTAGATCCTCAGAGTTGTCAGCAGGTGCCTTTACCTGCTGAGCTATGCACTGACCTGTGCAGCACTGTTTATATGCATGTTACGTGCATAACAGCAATGTAGATTATCATCTGGAAATTATTTTAAGTAATCAATTATCCTATAAAAACTGAATTTTCAATAGCTCTTCATTTCTAATGAAACTGAAATAAATTTTGGCTTAGTTTTTATTTTGTTCTCTTAAATTAATTTTTTTATTGGTGAGGAAAACAATTAAGCAGATATTTCAGTAAGTAACTTATAAACTCACTGTTTTAGTAGCATTTGAGACAAAACAAGAAATACATTATCACTTACACTTTCTAGGAAGTATTGGAATTGGGATTCTGTTGTTTGGAACTAGAAAAATCTGTCGTGGCAGGACACATGTGAAAGTTGCTGCCTGGGAGATACAATTTAGTACCCAGGGGTGCCAGCATCATAAAGGCCATGTTGTCACTAGTCGAACAGTGTGAAAGTATTGATGGGATTGGCATAGTTGTGGCCAAAATTCCATCCTATTTGATGTGTCAAAAGGAAAAAAAACATTTATGTTTTCAAAATTATTATTTTATTCAGTTTATACACAGTCACTTTCAGTGGAAGCTTCCTAGCACGCCATCTTACAAGTAAGGAAACTGCAGGACATTGAAATGTACTTGACCAAGATTTTACAGCTAGTAGTTCATTGAGCCAGAATTCAAAACTTAAGTGATTAACTAATTTCTTAATTCATTCTCTTGTACATTATGCTATATTACCTCTTAGGAAAAGGAGTTAATTTATAATAGGTATATAATAAGTAAACAGAAAGGAAAATCATGAAATGTTTAGCATTGTATGTACATTTACTTTTATGATATTTGCAACAATATAACTAAAGTATATATATTGCTATTAAAACTATCCTTCTGTGGCTTTTCAGTTCTTGAAAATTGTAAAGGCGATTACAGCATTCTAGTGTTCTTAGTCGCCTTTTATTTTATGAGATAGGTACCTGACAAGTAGGTGATGGTTACTTGAGGCAGCATGTTGGTTTGAGGGCGGTGATTTTATATAAACTCCCCCTGGTCTGCCTCAGTCCCTGCCAAGTCAGTGTTGTACATGGCCCGGTGTGTTCCTTTCCTTTAGTAGTGAGAACAAACAAAGGTTCCACACACGTGCATCAATGAAGTTGTCCCGTCACAGTCTTAGCGTAGCCCTGTCCTCAGCACTCAGCCACGGTAGGTTCAGAGACAGTGCAAGGAGCCAGTAAACTTTGCTGCTCTTTAAGTTTCTCTGAGTCTGTCATTCTCTACACTTAAACTACCTCGTCCTCTTCCTGTAACCATAGCGTATTAGCTACACAAAGTCATTAGTTCATCTGTATCTAGCCCATCCATCATTACTGTAGTAATTTGGATTGTGGTGTGTTTTCAGTAGCTCAAACAGACTTTTGGTTATAATTTTCCATTTCCTAGTTGACATTCTAGTTTGGATATGAATGCCCAACTGGGGTTTTTAGGACTAGTGAAGTGTACTTTCTCACTTGCTATATTATCAGAGATTGAGCCAGAGCCTTGTTACATGCTAGGCAAGGACTGTGCCACTGAACTGTATCCCCGTCCCTGTCTTCTCATTACAACTCTGCCCCACTAAGCCTGGCTTGGTTTGTTAGTCTATACCCCTTAAATCTAAATTGTGACGCTGTATATGAATTCCGTTTTAAAAAAGCATTTGCTTAAAGAAAAGTTCTTTACATAGCTGTATCTGAGTTGATACTGATATAGAAAAATTCATAAAAATTAAAAGTTTTGTAAAGAAAAGTACAAGATTGGATTTTTGAAATCTCTTAAGATGGAACATAGCATATTTGGTACTGTAAGACTTTAAAACCAAATTAACTTTCTTGAGACTGGAAGAGAAGAATGTAACTTGCTATCAGGCCTTTCGATTCTATGTTCCTTGTAATGGGGTAGAACCAGCTGCACTGGTCTAGCTGCAGTGCTGTGTGTACCTGCACTCCTTTGCTAAACAGTACATTTCAAACTCCTAAAGTGTACTGTGGTATTATTGTTAGTATTTAAAAAGTACAGAAAATTATACTATATTCACAGTGATTGTAAAGTCTAGTTAAAACAGGTAGCTAGAGAATGCTTGTCTTAGACACAAGGAAGGTCAGGCTCAAATGTGATTAAATGAAGTTTTGTGAGATCAGAACTAACCAGACTATATTCTCTTTCTTTCTGTTTTCCTCCTTTAGGAAGGCCCATCATCTTCATCTGGAAGCAAACGTTGGGTTTCGCAATGGGCCAGTCTGGCTGCTAACCATACAAGGCATGATCAAGACCTATTTGCATCTGCAACTGTAGAAAATGGTAATTTCCATCATCTTTCTCATTCTCTCTTTTTTTCCCTTTTCTCTTCTTAATGACTCTTTCCCTTTTCTCTTCTTAATGACTCATGCATGTGTTTTAAAAAACAAGCTAAATTTACATGATAAGATAAAAAGTAAACCTAAATAAATATTCATATTCTCTTGCTTCAATACGTATTTGGTTTTTTTCTTTTACAAATAAATGCCAGTTTTGATTTAACACTTTGTGTCTACTTAGGGGATTTAAACCAATAGGATGTTTCTAAATAATGAAAGTCTCTTTTTTTCCTGCAGTTTTGGAGAATGAGCTAGGAGTCGCATGTATTAAGCGACTACTCTCTCTTCCAGGCCCATAAGTCATTGCTTTAAAAGACTTGTGTGTTTTATGTATTGAAACGTCTAAAGACAGAAGACACCTGCTAAGATTTAACAGTTTGTTTTTAGATACTTCTTTTTTATTGTAAATTTTTGCCCAACTTTATGTTTTTGACTTCTAAGTGGAAATTCTACTTAACCTTCCTGATCTGCCATTGTATTGGAAAAAATCTTAAAGCATAATCATACCTAAAGAAAAGGTGGATATTTTAGATGGCCCATGTATATGAATTTAAAATATAAATTGACATTTAAAATATTGTTTTAATTATTGTACATCCTATTACCCTCTCCCCCTAACGAATTCCCATCTGGGGGCTTTTATTTTTATAGAGACAGATACTGGTGAAGCTGGCCTTTCACTGAGAAGTACTGGCTCTGCGACCTCTCTAATTAGTCAGGGAGAGAGACGGAGGCGAACTCTTCCCCAGCTCCCGAACGAAGAAAAGTCCCTTGAGAGCTGCAGAGCAAAGGTTGGAACACAGAGGTCAGAGATAGGAGAGAAGCAAGACACGGAACTGCAGGAAAAGGAAGCGCCTGCCCAGGCGTACCACAGAGATGCCGACCGAGCCCAGAGTAAAATGAGTAGGACAGTGAATGGGGAGATTCTGAAAACTGCTGGTGAAGGGAAGCCCCTGCCTCACTTAGGCAGCTCTTCTGGCAAGGACAAGAGTGAAAGTGACAAGGAGACTTCTTTGGTAAAGCAGACCTTAGCTAAAATCCAACAGCACCAAGAGCAAAAGGATCAGGCCCAGTGGACACCTACTAAATTGTCTTCCAAAAATGCTTCAGGCCAGATGGATAGATGTAGGGAGGACTCGTCTTGTAAGCAGGAGTCCCAGGTTCTAGAAAAAGTTCCAGAACATTCTCCAAGCAAAGCTGAAAGAGTAGTACAAAATGAGAGCAAGAGAAGAAAAGCTGAGGAAATTCCAAAAAGTCAGGTTTCCAAGGGAGGAGACAAGAAGGAATCCTCCAAGTCCTTGGTGCGACAAGGGAGCTTCACCATAGACAAACCCAGTTCCAATGTACCCATAGAACTCATCCCCCATATAAACAAGCAGAGTGTGTTGGCGCCCACTTCCCTAGCATTAGCATCTGCAAGCCGACTGAGGGAAAGGACTGACTCTCTGGACGCCGATTCCAGCATGGACACCACCCTGATTCTAAAAGACACAGAAGCAGTAATGGCCTTTCTGGAAGCGAAACTGCGTGAAGATAATAAGACCGACGAAGGCCCAGACACCCCCAGTTACAACAGAGACAATTCTATCTCCCCAGAGTCTGATGTGGACACCGCTAGTACAATTAGCCTGGTCACTGGAGAGACTGAAAGGAAGTCCACCCAGAAGCGCAAGAGTTTCACGAGTCTCTACAAGGATAGGTGTTCCACGAGTTCTCCTTCCAAAGATGTTGCAAAGTCATCTTCAGGTGCTAGGGAGAAAATCGAAAAGAAAACAAAAAGTCGTTCCACAGATGTAGGTGCAAGAGCAGATGGCCGAAAGTTTGTACAGTCCAGTGGAAGAATCAGGCAGCCTTCAGTAGATTTAACAGATGATGACCAAACCTCTAGTGTACCTCATTCTGCTATATCTGACATCATGTCGTCTGACCAGGAAACATATTCTTGTAAACCTCATGGAAGGACTCCACTTACCTCAGCTGATGAACACGTACATTCCAAACTGGATGGAGGCAAAGGCACCAAGTCTAAGACGTCTCCTGTGGCCGCTGGCTCATGCAGTAAATCAACCACTCTCCCGAGGCCACGGCCCACTAGGACTTCCCTCCTGCGCAGAGCACGGCTTGGTGAGGCTTCTGACAGCGAGCTTGCTGATGCTGATAAAGCATCTGTAGCTTCCGAAGTGTCCACCACAAGTTCCACGTCAAAGCCACCCACAGGAAGGCGGACCATCTCAAGGATCGACTTACTGGCTCAACCGCGAAGAACCAGGCTTGGCTCCTTATCAGCCCGCAGTGACTCTGAAGCCACGATATCCAGAAGTAGTGCCTCTTCACGCACCGCGGAAGCCATCATTAGAAGCGGGGCCAGATTAGTGCCGTCAGATAAATTTTCTCCTAGAACCAGGGCTAACAGCATCTCTCGGCTATCAGACTCCAAGGTCAAAAGTATGACTTCGGCCCATGGCTCTCCCTCAGGTAAATTGGATCCAGTTTTTAATAACATTATCACGTGTTTGGGGGCTCCTGTTTTTAAGGATCAAATGTCTAGTTTTCCTAGAATAATTCAAGAAAAAGGTTACAAATTAGAGAAGGTATTCCTCCACCCTGGTTAAAATGAAAAATTCATGTTAATATACTTTCAACTGAAGACTCGTAGCAAAGTAGTAATTTAAAAATAAGAAACTCATTGAACTGGCTAAGAAGTTTGATTTTTCCATTAAGTAACATGACTGGATTTGTGTAGCCTTATACTAGGAATTACTGTCTGATTTAAATAGGGATTAATGTTGCAAGCCAAGTACTTCAGTGTTCTTACAAACCTGAAGAGAAGCAATTAGTCCTTTTGGAAATAAGTAAAAGAATCAGTATTTCTTTTATAAATTTTGAAGTGTCACATATACTTACATATACATGATTGGAACAGATGAATACTAACTCTTCATTTATTTCAGTGGAAGATGATGGATTCACAGGACAATCACTCAGGCTGTAGAAATTTAGCTAGTTGTAAGCACCATAAGTAGAATATGCAGTTAACTAACTGCAGGCTGCTTGTTGACCACCAGGATTGAAATGCTCCTAGCATATGAGTACATTATGTATTTCATATTCCAAGCAGAAACCACTGTGATAAGAGTAATGAGGTAGATGTTTGCATTGGCCTTTGTCCTGTAGCATGGTCTGTTACTTCACAATCAGTCTCAGGTGTGGGCGTGGCTGCAAAGGTCAGTGGGAGAAACTAGTTAGAATCCAGTCAGCAATCTAAATGAGCCCTAGATCTTGAATTAAGAGTGGAGAGGTTGGCATACAATTTCATCTCATTAGTTTGGCTCATTTTTACGGTATATCCTACAAGATCCCGAAACCAGTGGTACTTTGTTACTCTTTATTTCACTTTCTTTTCCTCCTTTTCATCACTACTTTCATCCACTCCTCTTTCTGTCCCTTCTGCTGGTCCGGTGGGTTTGGTAATGACATTCCATAGTCTTTGGTAGGATTGTATATAGGATTGTTTTCTTCCAAAAACTGAAATGTGATTATATATGTGCATGTCAGACTTGTTTTTAGTTTAATTTTCTACTAAAATGTGATATATAAAAAAAATAAAAATTTCCGGTAAATGTATAATTGTAAAATGTCTTAGGATCAACAGAATTTTAGTAAATTAAGAGAGTCTTCACAGATACATAATAATAACTCCTTTAAATTCTAAATGTCATGGATTATAGTAAACATAGTTGTTCACTTCTTGAAGAAATGGGAGTGTTGCACATTTTATGACTAAAATAAAATAAATTTTATACCACCATCACTAAAATCAACTTCTGGTGACCTATGAATGATTCAAGCAATCTTGGAACTTTTCTCAAAAAAAATAATATATATATATATATATATATATATATATGCTTCACCAACAAATGAAGAAATTAGCATTTTCAACACTTTCAGTGTAGAGTTTCAATATAGTCTATTAAGTGCCTTCATAAGATCAGTTGCCAAATAAGACTAATCACATACAATTAGGCATTTGTATAAATTGTTACCTACACAGTATTCAAGAGAAAAAAGTAAATTTATTTCTTCAATTTACCTAAGTGAAGATCAGAAAATCTGATGTTCTATTTTAAGTTGAATATGAAAAATAGACTTTTCTGATTTTGGTTTTAATACCTTAGAATAGCAAGTAATGAGTTTTGAAGTCTCAAAGCTAGTTAATGGCTTTGTTCTTTCTTTCCTCTCTAGGAATATTAAAAAAAATCTAAGGCTATATAGATCCAAAAATTATATGAAATTAGTAGTTGGAGAGAAGTTTAAAACATTCTCATTTGAAGTTTCTGAACATAATTAACATAATTGGTTGAGGAATTTCTTCATGTAAAACGTGAAGGTGCTAAGAATTGGGGATCAGAGTTTAGGGAAAGCAGAGTTCTGTGAGAGGGTCCTGGGGCACAGGCTGGCCTCGAACTCCCGGTGCTTTTCCCAACGGTCCTCTCACCGTTTCCCTTGTGTTCTTGCACAAGCTGGCAGGTGTGAGAGCTCGCCTCAAAATACACTGTAGACAGATGCTTCCTTCTCACTTGTGCAAATCTACTTTCGTTACTTGAAAATGCATTATTTGTACTTCCATTTTTCTACTTTTCCACTCTGATTTTAATCGTCCTCTTGCTCCTAAAAATGTTGTCTTCCAAATTTTAAAAGATACTTTGTTCTTTGGGTCACTTTTTAAAGATACTATTAAATGTTTGGTTCTCTTATTCTAACTTCTATATAACCCTATAAAAATATGCAGGACATTTGTTAAAAGGAAGTTTTTTTCTACTGTTTTTCCTTAAAATGAAGCTGCTTTTTATTAAATCTTGAGACTTCGACTACTAAAACTTAATCTATATGGCCCTGTAAAAACAGGCAGAAAGTTTGTAAAAAGGAAGTTTTCTTTTACTTTTTTCCTTAAAATGTAGTTACTTTCATCATCCTGAGACTGCAGCTCTAAAGCTTAATTTTAACACGGCCCTCCCTGTTTAACAGCATGTGGTGCCCATCTCTCATCCTGCCTGCACATCCACTGCCATACCTGAAAAGTCTCTGCTGCCGATGCCAGTTTCTGACGCTGATGCTTTTCTACTTACTAATTATTTCATTTATTGTGCATTTGATGAAAACGCTTTGTCATTTCTTTTACTTTCTCTGCAGTTTTTAGTATGCTAGCCATATTATCCCAGAAAATCAAGCTAACAAATGATCGTTTTATTATTTATGAATAACAGATATTACAGGCATCAAAATAAATATATGTGTACCATGTAATAAAATGCTTTAATAAGTACAGATTTATTTCCCATATAATTTTATTTTGTTGGCCATGTTTTTAACTTTTAGAACTTCTTTCTCATTGCAGGTTTACTTAAAATTATTTTAAACTCTCAGACTGACTTTCATTTTATGAAAGTTTTCATGTCTAGTAATGACAAGAGTTCTCTACCATGTGATAGTTACCAAAAAAATTGCATTTTAGTCCTCTGAATTAGTTACTTTTCTCTTTGCTATGACAAAATGCCTGATAGAAGCAGTGGAAGGAAGGAACGAAGGAGGGAGGGAAGGAGGAAAGAAGGAGGAAGGAAGAAAGGGAGGGAAAAAGGAAGGAAAGGAGGAAGGAAAGAATGGAGGAAAGTTGGCTTTGTCTTGAGTCAGGTTTCATCATGATAGCAGCAGTGTGAGGCCTGAGAGCCGCTCTGCGTGCTCTTTCAGAGATGGAAATGAGCACTTCACTTCTCTAGACTCAGCCAGGAACCCCAGCTCACGGGACGATGCCTTCCACATTCAGGGTGGGTTTTCCCTACTCCACCCCTCTCAGTTAAACCTTCCTGAACACAGTCATAGATACATCCAGAGTTGTATTTCTGTGATGATTCTAAATCCCGTCCAGTTAGCAACAAAATGCTAGTGATCACATCTCCCTTAGAAAAGAAAATCTGTGCTAAAGTAAATTAGGTAAAGTTCTCTGTATGTATATGTTATCTAGAGACCTGTGAGCTTTGTGCGTTCTGCTACACCCGTGAGACTAGATCCTGACCCCAGGAATTGCAAATGGAAAAAGGAGCCAGTACTCAACAAATAGGCTCTGTCAACATTTTCCTTACTGTAGAATTCTCCCGTTTAAGCCAAATCTGGAGACTGTATATGTCATTTTTCTCTAAGAGCCAGTTCATCCTTAGAGAGCACTGAAGAAAAAAATTTGGAGGAGTACAAAAATTGTTCAAAATTGTGGTGGAGGATGAGGGAGTTCTTAAAGTCAGGGGCAGGAAACGAGAAAGAAAACTCTTCTACTGTTAGTGGTAGTTAGAACTTAGAACAGGTGCTAATAGTTTTGGTAGTCTGAATACCAAAAGAATCTCATGCTTCCTTGTTTCGTAACTGCAAATTCTATATGTCTAGGAGTCCACTCATTTATTCAGAAATAATTTCGAAGCACCTGCAAGCAGACTAATGACCTAAGTGTGAAGTTTACACAGCTGATTAAACAAGTGTTTCTTGCTCTTATATTAAGCGTTACCCTGTTTGTTTGTTTTTTAATCCCTGGTTTTTTAACCTGTTTATACTTCACTGATTACTTGTTTGATCTCTGTGTTTGATTCTCCTGTTAACATTAGTAAAATGTCTGCATTGCTTTGTCTAGACTTTTCAGATATGTCAGTAAAACTATTTTCCTTAATGTTTTTATTAACTTTAAGCAAGGAAGTGATTGCCACTTTCTTTAGTGTGACTTTCCGCAGTATCTCTTGTGCCTTAAATGTCAGTGCTCGTGAGAACAAATAGTTTCGCTCTTTGTAGCTTTTATGCCGTTGTCTATTTTGACCATGTGCTTTCAGTGTCAAAGCAGCAGAGAGTTGTATTGAAGATGCTTTGTTGTGTTTTCTACCATGTGAAAAGATTTTTTCCAACCATAGCATAACAGGATGTTGAATGACAGAGGTAACTTTTTTTTCTGCCATAAAGGCATAATTTCCTCAGTAGGAATTATGCACATTTGTATGTTGGGAAAAGAGGGTTTCTGTCATCTCCGTGTTGAAGTCCATGTGGCATGAGGAAATCTTTTCCCTTTTTATTTTTGTCCTCGTTGGTGTCGTTACTGTCATTTAAAAAACATCCATAACTGCACTCAAATGAGAAATGCTTGCACTTTATTAAAAAGCACAAACATCTATGAATAAAGCTTGCTCAATAGCTTATCATTAGTGAAATTCTTCATCTGAATGTTTATTCACTGCACTATGAAAAAACTCAGACTCAATTGTTTTTAATTATTCATTGCTTTGAATTCACCAAAGTACAGTATTTCTATTTTTAAGGAATAGTAGACTTAATGGTTTGTTGTGAGGTATGTGTGTTGGTTATTGAAGTTTGTATTATGTGTGCTTTTGTGGAGTTTTTGAACTCATGATTTTTATTTTATCCTTAAATGATAACATAATAATTCTTTTTTTAATAATTAAACTAATTTAGTAAATTCAAGATGGAGGCGCTTTCCTACTGATTATGCTTCCACCTCAGAAGATGAGTTTGGATCAAACCGTAATTCCCCTAAACATACTCGTCTACGTACTTCTCCAGCCCTGAAAACCACTCGCATGCAGAGCACTGGACCAGCAATGCCTGCTAGTTCTTCATTCAAGCACCGGATTAAAGAACAGGAAGATTATATCCGAGATTGGACCGCCCATCGAGAGGAGATAGCCAGGTCGGTTGCCAGTCTGACAAGCTTGGCCATACAGTCTAGCTTTAGCTTGGTCTCTGTAGATATTTTGAGAAATGAATTGTTTTGCCGACGGAATTGCTCTCCATCGCTTTTTTTCCTGTTAATTTTATATATGTTTTTAATGTCAGTGCTATTAACGGAATGCAGAATACATTGTAGAATTTTAGACCCCTTTCCATTTTAAAAGATTCTAAAAGAAATGCTAATGAGTGAATGCAGCTTTTGCAAGGTCGGATCCAGTGCACATGAGTGAATTGGGAGGCAGCGTGCAGAGTGCCCTCATTTTGATGAAAAAGTGAAAATTAGAGTAGGCAGATATTTACTGGTGATTTTTTTTTTTTCAGGTAGAATTTTAACATACAGCCAAAGTTGGCTGTGAGCTTGTGATTCTTCTACCTCAGTCTCCCAGGTGGCAGCATGTACAAGCATTTACCATGCCTGGCTTCACTTGTACTTTATAAGTTCTCTAAGTACATTTAGTTCAACCCTGTAGTTCAGATATTTTTAATATGAAATGATTATTACAACTTTTTATGTATAAAAAATGAAACTTAAATAGTCATAGGTAATTTCAAAAACAAACTTTTAGCATAATTGAATTTTTTTCGCCTGTCAGCTTATGTGAATTGTTTTATCTCTCTGGTTAGTTTAATATAATATATAGGATTTTATTTTTAATGACCATTTACAGTTACTCTTCTTGGAGAACATGGCCTTCTAAGCTCATTTTACTGTTTGAAACATTTTCTTACTGTACAAACACTGTTCATGGAACTAATTACTGAAGTATTTTAAGCCCGTTGGTTCAGTTATTTAAAAGAGATCCATAAATTATTGTATATGTATAAAATGTTTGTAGCCAGAGAATCTTGACAGCTGGCGACAGCAGATCTTGCTTTGGTCTCGTGGTCCCCACAGCTGTACAAGGTTCACAAGGGCAGAAATCAGACTTTCTTGTTTCTCTCACATTTGGGTTTATATTCAAAATAGTTCATTTTAAGAATCAAAGTTTAAGATACAGAAAACCAGGCTGAGCACATTTCTAGAAAAGCAGTTAGAGGATCCCCTTGAGCTGATTGCATGATAGCAGCCCCCTCCATGTCAAAAGCTACCAGAAGAACTGAAAGCAGGCATGAAGAGACATATGTATGTCTTGGTGTTCAGAGCATTCCAAGTATCTCTCTGACCTAGGTAAGCACTTATGCCCCCTGGGTAATTACACTGAGTACCCCAACTAGACTGACTCCATATACAAGAGAGCATTCCTTTTTACTAAAAGATGACAACAATGCGTGAATAGAAACCAAGTATGTGTCCTGTTTTAGAGTCATGACTGCTACACGTATATTTATATTTTATCTTGATTTCCAAAATCTTCACCCCACAAGGTGTCTTAAAAATGTTTTCCCCTAAAGAAATTTTTAAACTACTTTGAGGCAAAAATATATTTAAAGCCAAAATTAAATGAAACCACACTTGATCTTTTCTGCATGCATATAAATCGTTTCTTCATACCTGCCTTTGAAGTATTATTCTGTATTAGGTTAATGATTTTTGCATCAGTACTAAGAATTTGGAGGAAAAAGAGATAACTAAATCTTCATTTTGTTTCATTGCCATAATTTATATTATTTATCTGACTAAAAGTTCCCTTGATATATCCTAGTATAAACAATTTTATTATACTTACCTTATTTGTATTGTTAGGTAGATAAAGAGGTTTGTAAGTAATGCCAAAAATAAAAGCCAGGCAGTACCATTTAGGGAAACTGGGTTAAAGGGCAAACGAGTTCTACTGTATCTTACAACTGCAAAGAAGTCTATTTCTCAAAATACTGGTTTAAAAAGCTAAAGCATAAAAGCAACAGGATGCTTAGCTATTTTACAGCATTGTACCAGACTGCTTATGTAGATTTTTAGTGAAAATGAAATTCAGAGATTGGTGGAGACCAGAGTACTCAGGGAGTCCATGGAATAGTTTGAGCCAAATTTAGAAGGATAGGTAACATGTGGGAAAATGCAGAGAAGGAATTGTCCAATAAGCCAAGGCACCGACCTAAATGAGTTGTAGGTCTTTGGGGAGGTGATAAAGGCTGGACTGAATAATGAGGGGGAGCAGGAGGTGAAAGTAAGTCAAGCTGAGGGAGGGCTATGAAAGTCGGAAAAGCAATGAGAGGTCAATTTAAAAGTTTTTTTATAGGTGACTGACATGGGATTATTCCTTAAGAAATATTTGATTTCATTCATATTTCTGACATCTGCGGGGGAATAAATAATGAAAATAGGCCAAGGTGGCAGACTCTTTCTAGAATAAAAAATGAAGAAGACACAGTAAGGAACAATTGATCTCGTTTGGTACCTTTGCAATTACAAAGGATTAAAACCCCTACCTATTATTCAAAAAGTATGTAGATTTGTTGAGGACGGGGGAGGCGTGGAGAGGCGCGGTCTGGTGTCGTCAGGTCCTTAAACTTGTGTAGTCCAGGCTTCAGACTCTGTATCTTCCGGCCTCTGCCTCCTACATAGTGGGAATAGAAAAAGCGCAGCCGTGTTATGCACATTGACCGCTTTGAATAATCCGTTACATGTCTTTTAAGTTCCTTAAAGGACATTCATAACTGTTAGAGATGAGAACAAGGTTTTGCTTCTTGTTCTTGATTCTCTCCTGATTAAGGTTCAGCAGACCCAGGAGTGGGCCTCATGTTAGTCACCCAACGCATCCTTACTGTGAACAGTGCAGTGTTCGTTTCAAATTGAGATTTCTGCTGACTGTGGTCTTTTTTCTTTTTCTTTTTCTTTTTCTTTTTTTCTATTTTCAGTTTTCCTCACTATCACTTGGCTAGTATTTCCTTATATATTTTTTTATTTTACTGAACTCTTGTAGATAATTTGAAAAAGTCGTATGCTGTTCTGGAACAACTCTATTTTACAAAACCTTTGCTGTAGAAAAAGCCAAGTTGAGTTTCACGTGTAGCGAATAAAATGATTCCATGCCTCATGAATTGAAATGGTTTTTGAAACACAGAAATGAATATCAATGGTAGATTTTCTGCATTTCTTTCAAAACAAAAAATGCTGTAAGAAAAGTATCTATTTTCTCTTTTGATTATTACTGGTAACAGTTACTGGATTAGGGATATGACACACTAGTCCAGTGCTTAGCTAGCATGCACAAGAATCCTGGGGTTGTCTCCAGGATTATAAATTTAAAAACAAACAAAAACCAAAAACAGGAAGAAGAAAAAGCTAGCTTTGGTGAGTGAGACGGCTTGGTGGATAGAGGCACACGTCTGGCCGGCCACCTAGGCTCAATCCCTGGGGCCCACAAAAAACTCTCTTTCTGAACGTTTTCCTTGGAACCTCCATGTGTGCACCCTAACAGGCAGTGTGTCTGTATGCCCTCCTATCTCCCCCTGTGCTGTCACATAAATAAAATTTTAAAAATACTCAGGTATTTAAGACAGATATAATGGTGCACACCTGCAATCCCAGCACTCAAGAAACACAAGAAAACCATTGAGGTTTGAGAACAGTGCAGTTTATACAACAAGTTACAGGCCAGCTACACTTTCATAGACGAGATCCCATCGCAAAACGATAGCAACGAATGCCCACAGTGGTTTACTTCATCTGTCCATGTGATTGGGCACATAGTTGTACAGAAATGAGGCTAAACCTAATCTAGTCCTGTCTTACCTTCTTCTAAGGTTGTAGTCATGAGCAGATGACTCAGCCTTTCTGGGCATGTTTGCTAGCCAACAAAATCAGAAAAGTCCTACCTTCCTGATAAGTACGTTGTGATCCGCAGGTGACACATGTATTGTAAAAAATTGTTAGCATAAAGTTCTGTGTCAAATCCTTTTTTTAACATTGTATTTATTAGAGAGAAAGAGGGAGAGGGAAAAAGGCACGTGCCTGCCTCATGCGGCGCTCAGAGGATGCTTTCAGAAGTTGTGGCCACCATGTGGGCTCTGTGCTCTGGGGCTCAAACTTGGGTCACCAGGTTTGTGCACATGTGCCTTGTACCTGAACCATCTCACCAGCCCTGTGTCCGAGTTCTTCTTGATCTCGAGGCCCCTTTAACTATCCCATGAAGCAAGATGCGTAAAACATTCCAATAATGTTGAAATAGAGTTATTAAGTAGCATATGGTTCTTCATTAGCATGTAATAAAATTGTATTGTTTGGGGCTTAACGACTAGTAATTTTTAAGCTAATCACTATAAATGATGTTTTAAGATACAACAATTGTAGTTCAGTGACTGTTGGGGACAGAAATCACCAGCATTAGCATTGTTAATGCCACTATGGCTTGTTGCCTGTATTTATAATTGAAAGAAATGCCAAGCATCAGTTAGAGGTTAGTGGAAATAATGATTCTTAGCCAGGTTCACAGACCGATTCCTACCTATTATCTCCAAGCTTGGGATTCTTGTGATATTTTAATGGTAGTCATTAACATGAACACTTACGTTTAAAGTCACATCCCTACTTCATAGTATTTAAAGTATGTTTTTTCAAGTTATCTTGTAGACTATTTGGTAGGTAATCATTGATACTAGTATTGAAGTTAATGTCTAAATTTTTAGTACCAAAATAGTTGAACTGAATTTGAGGTACCAGTCTATAATGTGTAACTTATGTAAGTTGTTTTTGTCACTAATGACTGTTTCTAGAGCTGTTTCTCAAAGGAATTAAACTTCTTCTCTAAACTTGTTATCAGGATCAGCCAAGACCTTGCTCTCATTGCTCGGGAGATCAACGATGTAGCAGGAGAAATAGATTCAGTGACTTCCTCGGGCACTGCCCCTAGTACCACAGTAAGCACTGCTGCCACCACCCCTGGCTCTGCCATAGACACTAGAGAAGAGGTAGGAGATCTTCATGGAGAAATGCATAAGGTTCTTCCTTTTCTTTATTTCTTTTGCTTTTAGCTTTTTGCTTAGTTTATTTCAGTTATGTCTGCTCTCCCTGTTTGCATGAAACTTTGTATCTTCCAACTTCGCCGTAGCAAATTTACTTTATGTTTTAATAACAAAACTAGTAAAGGCTAAAAGGCTAACATTTGGTCTACTATTAACTTGAAAGCAGAAAATGATTTAATTATAAGCACTTTGTTAATTCCTGATCTATAACTTCACTTGAAATGTTAATATAAATTTTTCCTGGAAATAAAGTTTGACTTGAGAATACTCCAATTAAGAGGAGTAGTTATTACTAGTTAACAGGAAAAAAAATCCTAGATTTCACTACTTCAAATAATTTTGTTGAATATACACATATATACAAGGTTTTTTAAAAAAAAAACTGAGACCATCTCTCTCTTCCCTCTCCCCACCTCTTTCTCGTACACACACACACACACACACACACACACACACACACACACAACATACATAAATACTCATAGAGTATGATAGACTGTGGAATACAAGTTAAGGTTTATAGTGTTGCCCACCAGAAGCAATGCCTCCTTCAGTACAACTCCAGGAGACATCATTTGTATAGCATTGTTCTACAAAGTGCCCTTTAGCTTAAATTAACAGTATGCAGGTGTCTCTTGTCCCTCAGTATCTATGGCATCTTCGCTCCAGGGCACATACAAAATCTGAGAATAATGTATCTAAAAATAAGGTGATGCAGTGTCTGTGTGCATCCCTCCTACATCCTTTACATCATCTCAGGAGTGCACGTAAAGAAGGGGTTAGGTTGTATTGTTTTGAGAATAATGAAAAGGTGGAAATTTGCAGCTTTAGCATACAGGCACTATTTTAAAAATATGTTCACGGTTTAATTGAATCCTTAGATATGGAGGTTGACTATATTCTCAGACTGTTCTGCCAATTTTGATCTTGAATCAAAATGCAAGCAAAGAATTTGCATTTAAAAGAATAAATTTGTTTTCATATAGCCTAAAAACTAGAAATGGTTTACATGGTTTTAAATCATTGAAAAAAAATCAAAAACAGTAGTTCAGAACTTGAAAGTTGTTTGAAATCCACATTTCAGTATCCATAATTAAGTATCCATAATCCACATTCAGTATCCATACTCCCTTTCTTAATTGTCTATCACTGTTCCTATACTGCAATGCAAAACTGATATGGTCAGACCGAGACTCTGTGGTCTCAAAGCCTGAAGCACGTGTTTATTATCTGTCACTTTACAGTTGAATGTTCCCAGTCCTTCGTGCTAATGATTCCATTTCTTAGTGTTATTAAATAATATTCTAAATAGTAACCAAAATTGCCTTTTGACTTTTAATTTGATGCCTATGCTGACCACTTTCCTTGCGTTGCTTTTGTCACGTTCCTTTCTGTACAGTTCTTTAATCGTCACTTCTTGTTTATTTTTCTTTCATATGTTATCTGATTTAAGAAATGATATTTCATTACTCCGTGTAGAGTTTTGTTACCACATTTATCAGTTGTAACTGTATATAAAATTATCCTCATTGGTAATAAACAAAAAAAATCTTCCTGGTGGCAAGACATACACATTTCTCTGGTACATTTAAAGTGATATTACTTTCTCAACTTTCCAACTAAGCCGTACCTAACACTCACTCTGACCCAGTAATGTTACTGAAACATTTCATTGACTAGGCTTCCATCTCCTCTTTTTGTTTTATTTCAGAATAGTGCACTAGAATCTATTTCCTCTTCAGTAAACCCAAGTTACTTGTGTTGTACGTCTGTAGTTTGCCCTGTAGATGGCACTAGATCATTTTCACTGGAAGATAGATGTTCTGTAGCACTGTTAAAAGTTTGACTAAGACCAAAATACTTAATATGTGGATTTAATTTTTGTTTTCTCTTATAAACTTAATTGGAATTTGCAATTTATACATCTTGTGAAGAAATTTGGCACCTGGATTTGGGGAGGAATAAAAACAAGATAGAAAACTAAAAGAAAAAGAAACATTATTTTACACTGGTAAGGCAATGTGAGTAAAGTGAACTCACTGGCAACCCACATGGCTCAGGGCTTCTCTCTTTAGCATCTGCTTTTTTAGAGAAAATCTTATTCTTGAAGAATTTAATATAGTTACATATTTTGGATTTCAAAAAATAAGAATTATGTAGATAAACATCTATTTTATAGAAAATATCTTTGACGTGTTTATAAAAAGTAATTGGTTTATTGAAGATGTCATGCTTCTGTTACTACTTAATTGAATAACTTGTCTAATCATAAAAATTATAATGCCAGAATCTCTATTTTACAAATGTATTCCATACTTATAAAGGCTTTCTTTTGTCTTACTAGTTGGTCGATCGTGTTTTTGATGAAAGTCTCAATTTCCGAAAGATCCCTCCCTTAGTGCATTCTAAAACACCAGAAGGAAACAATGGTCGGTCTGGTGATCCGAGACCTCCGCCAGCAGAGCCACCGGATCACTTAACAATCACCAGGCGGAGGACCTGGAGCAGAGATGAGGTAAGTGCCCGCCCACGAGGAGGCATGCCTTGTAAGGGGGAAACAGGAACTGTTCAGCCAGTAGGAACCATGGTTATCCTTTTGGATGGAAAGGAATTGTATCCTAGCCTCACATCACAAAACTTGATTATAAAAGATTAAAGCTTATAAGGAGCAGACGAAAGTATAACACTTTCAATAAAAAGATAAATATACTTTAGCATTGTGGTATGAGAGAGTTTCTTAATCTATGCAATAAGTTTTGACTTTAAAAGATTGATTCATTTAAGTATATGAAAACTAAGGATATTTGTGTATCAAGTGATCGATTTCCTCAGGTCTGTAGGCAGCTAATGGTGCTGGTGGACAAAGAGCTCCTGTAACTCATTATTTCACACACACATACACACACATACAAACACACATAGACATATACACACTCATGCACACATACACATACACTCATATTCACACACACACACACACACACACACACACACACACACACCCTGTTATGGATGGTAGAAAGGGGGACTAGTAAAGGAAGAAGAATGGGTCAGTGGAAGTAAGGGATGACAAGAGAGAAGAGGAATAGGGGTAAATATGATCACAGTGTATTATACACAGTGTTGTTATTTTCCTCTCCCTCTCTCTGCTTTTCAAAGCACTTTGTGATGGCCAGAGCCATATCTTACTTTTCTGAGCTTGCTTAACAGTACCTGGATGCAGTTCTGATAATGCAGGGGCTGATTTTGTAAGTCACATCTAGACTCAAGTTCAGGTTTTTTTTAATGTCTGGCACTAGTTTTGTCTTATATCCTTTAGGCCAGATCCACCCTGCCACCTGTTCAGAAATGCCCCATGTTCCTTTGCTTCCTACATGGCTACTGTCTCTGCAGCGGGAGAGCTCAGTTCTGCCAGAAACCACATGACCCTCGAAGCCTAGTCTCTCCCTCTGTGGCGCCGAACTGAAGTTTACCAACACCTGGTTTTACCTGAGGCTCAGTCCAGGCCGTACTAGCTGCTATCAGGGAGACTTACTACTTTGAATAGATTCAAACTGTATCTGTCTAACTAGACTCTGAAGAGCAAGCAGTTATACTTGTGTTCATATTATTTGGTGAATGAATAAAATCAGAGTTTTCATATTGTCCCTGTCGTAGTAATTTAAATTATAAATACAAGAGGCACAGTCAGGATAATAATTTAAAATGGACAAAATTAAATGGATTGTGCTTTTGAAAATGTTCTGACCAAAAAAATGCAGAATCTTAACAAGTTACTTAACTTCATTAATAGCATTTCTTTCATTTTCTCAATTTAGTTACAATTACTCTAGCGACATCTCTGTTGTTTGTAAATTAAATTTAGCATAAACACACTGATGGTGAGCCAAGACTGGTGTTCCGGTAGTTAATTACACTGAGGACTGTTCTAACCAGCTTCTGTTTGGCTGTTTCAGGTCATGGGAGATAATCTGCTGCTGTCATCTGTCTTCCAGTTCTCTAAAAAGATCAGACAATCTATAGATAAAACAGCTGGCAAAATAAGGTACTTTCCTCCCCCTCGTCTCCGCCTTAAGTTACCCGCTTCTGTTTCAGACCTTCTGCAGATGTGAGAAAGGAATCATGCTGCTTCCCTGTAGTTCCTTAGCAGAGATAAAGGCGTAAGGTTGAAAATATCCTCAAGTCATGAGCCTGTGCAAAACTGGGAATTAATACTTTCTGGTTACTTCACTAATAACCGCAAACATTTCCTTCTCCACGAAATACTAGTGCAGATTTTACATGAGTAAATTCTTTTTTTTTTTTTTTTTCTGGTGCTGGGGACCAAACCCAGGGCCTCGCGCTTGCTGGGCAAGCGCTCTACCACTGAGCTAAATCCCCAACCCCTACATGAGTAAATTCTTGACTTTGGTCTTGATGAAGAGACTCCACACTTGACTCCAAAGTCTTCCTGCCCAGAAGGTGGTAAGCTCTTCCGCTGGAGTGAAAACGCTGTGCAGACAGTAAGGTCTGAGCTGCAGGTCACTGCACCCTCTACTCGCAGGGGCAGACGCTCCTTGCCTGAGCCCTGTACGTGTGGACTGTGTGCACTCGCATCCTTCAGTTCTCTGCTGGGAGCAATGTGCTTCATGAATATTCATTGAAATAAATAACTAAAAGAAATAGCTCTGTTTTTTTTTAGTTTGGCAACTCCTAGGAAAGAGTCATTGAAAAGAGAACTGGGTGTGGTTGCCCAGGCCTGTAACCCCAGATTTTGTGAGTTGGAGGCGGGAGGATCAAGAGTTCACCATCATCCTCAGCTGCAAAGCAAATTTAAGGACAGCCTGGGTTACGTAAGACCCTACCTCAAAAAAAGTAAAGGAAAAAAAGAGAGAGATTTAAATAGACGTAGATTAAAAAAAAAAAAAAAAAGCAAGTGAAGGGCTGGAGAGATGGCTCAGTGATTAAGCCTCTGCAGCAAAAGCAGAAGGTCCTGAGTTTGGATCCTGGATCCTTTGTTTAAAAAAAAACCACCAAGTGGAAATGGCAGCTTCCTATACTTCAGGCCCTGGAAGGCAGAGCTTGGCAAACTCCAGAGCAAAACAAAGGACATAAAACAATCCAGGGTGATTCCTGAAGTTACTTTTGGGCATCTACAGGCATAGACAGTGTACCTGTGACTTACACAGAAACAGAGACAGACACACACACTGGGCTTGCAATAATAAAAAAAATAGGCAGGTGACTGAAGGTGTCCTTCAGCTTGCCATTGTGACTTCAGACAAGTATGACATTACTGTCCTGTTTCATCATCTACAGTTACGGTGATGCTTACACCGACTACTATAGAATGTTCAGGAGAAGATAAAATTCTCGTGTTTGTGTATCTTATTGATTTTTAAATCTATACATCACTTCTTTTTATTCTTAAAGAGAAATTTTCTGTCTTCGAAAGTATTATTTTGGGAGAAATTTGTCTCCAAGTAAATGACTGACAAATACTATAACTTTATATTTATTAGTAATTGGAAATAGGCTTGTAGATTTTTACAGCAATCAAAACTCCAGGGGCTGGAGAGATGGCTCAGGGGTTATGACTCTGCCTCCCTAGCAGAAGGTCCTGAGTTCAAATCCTAAGTCACTCATGAAAAAACGTCAGGCAGAAACGGTGGAGGCCTGCACTTCTGGCTTTGGTGGGCAGAGCCTGGGAAATCCCGGAATGAAGCAAGAGAGAGATAGAAGCAATCCAGAGGGATTCCCAAGTCACCCTTGTTCCTCCACAGGGACACAGTACCTTCTGATGCACACACACACAAAATAAATGAATTAATAAATAAAGTTTACTAATCCATTGGCAATGTACCTTAATTTATATTTAGCTATTTTATATAATTTAGTATATAATTTATATCTAATTAAAATTTTTAAAAGTGATGTCTGAACATGGTTTGTAATTTGTAAAATTCCGCACAAATGTAATTTTGTAGTGCCTATGTGTATTTGGAGTTTTTTTTTCTGGTGGGGGGTGGGGGAGGGTGGTGTGTGTGCCCATCTGTTACATGCATATGTGTACATGTGCGCTTACAGTGCATGAACCCATGCATGCACACCAATTGCTGGCTTCAGGGGCCTTCCTCTATTCTGTCCCCCTTATTTTATGAGTCAGACTCGCTCAGAGACCCTTTTCCTTAGATTGTCGGCCAGCAAACAGTAGGCTCCACCTGTCCGCACCTCTCCCCACACGTCACAGCAGTTTACCCACTGACCATCTCTCCAGCCTCTTTGAAGTCTTGAAGTAGTACATCTCATGGGTGTTTGAAATACTATTGAGTCAGTAAAGTACATTGAACATCATTTCTAATAAATTGCAAGGTTAATTGTTTGTTTTAAAAGAAACTAGTAAGATAATTTTTTTCAAAAACTGCTTCAAACGTATCTTTTCAAAATTGTATTTAACGTGTTATTTAAAGCAGTCAACAATTGTTTTAAAATTGTTTAAAACAAAATAAAACTCTTAACAGCAGTTTATATCATCTGCATTTTGAGCTTTCTTTTTATATTGTGAGCTCTTTGTATTCCTAATTGTGTTTAAAAAGATAGTGTAATATGAACTGTCAGCTTTTCTCTTTGTTTTAGCATAATGCATGAATGTTAAATATTTAAGCACATACACATAGTACATGTATTACCTGTCACGTGTATATTGTGTATGTCTATTTTCGTCTCACCAAGATCTTAACACAAATGGGATCATAGTTATTTAGTCTCTTCTGCATCTTGATCTTTTCACTTCATATCTGAACTTCTTCAAGAGTATCAGTCAAGCATACTGATTGCTCTGCAAAATTTAGTTGGCGTACAAGGCCTTTTGCTTTAAGGAAGTGAATGGTTGGCTTTCCTGAAAGATACCTATAATGTAAGTTGTTTTCAATTCATTTTAATGACTACCCTTATTTTGTTGTCTATTTTTAAGGTAATTTCTTTTTTGTCAGATTTCATATAATCCATTGAATATTTATTTATTAATTTATTCATTTATTTATTTATTTGTGTGCGTGTGTGTGTGTGTGTGTGTGTGTGTGTAAAAGAGGGCACTTGAGCATGTGTGTGTGTCTGTGGAGCCCAAGGGAGACTTCAGAAATCATCCTGGATTGTTCTACCTCTAAATTGCTTTGCTCTGGGATTTCCTTGGTCCCCCCAGCCCCCCGCCACCTTAGGGTGGGTATTACAGGCCCCTTGCCATTTCTGCCTAGAGTTTTTACATAGGGTATGAAATCTGAACTCAGGTCCCATTGCTTGGAGGCAAAGGGTTTAACACTATGAGTCAACTCTCCAGTCCCTTCCTTGAGTTTTACACAAAGTTTTCTGCAGAATAATAATTGAATATCCTGTCTTTTACTATTCACAATTTCTAGACCCACCAAAGATAGAAACTATAAGTAACAATACTAATCCTAGTGAAATAAATTAAAATCTAATTAAATTTTAAAAGGTAAAGGTTCTCTTGGTTTTAGATAAAATTTCCATGTTACTTACAAACACTGTGCTTTAGGAAATCTGATCTTATAAATTAATTCATTGTTCATATTTTGCTCCTCCTCAGTTATGAAGTGATTAGCAATGCTAGTGCCATTCTAGGGGAAGTTTGCTTTCCCTTCTTGTCACATCAATCCTGAGGTTGCTGAGCTGTCTTTCTAAGGAGCTTTGTTCTCCATGTCACCCACTTGCGATGATGCCGAGACAGGTGCACAGCTGGCTCCACAGAGTAAAGCTACAGTTGATAGAGACACCAGAAAGCTGAGCTCATTAGTTACTACACACAAATTAACAAAGCTCCAGGCTCTAATCACATGCCTCTAATAAGTTCCCAAACTCATACCTCACCTGTATTCAGATCAGGTATGCAGCATAGTTGATAATAGCATAATTGTTGTTATTTTTACTCTTACTCCTCTAAAATCATATTCTAAATCTGGAAATAGAAGACTAGTAACCAAAAGAATAGATAAATGAAATAAACACAATAATCTCATATAAGAATTGAAATGGAGGGACTGGAGAGGTGGCTCAGGGGTTAAGCCTCTGCCTTGCAGGTGGAAGGTCCTGAGTTCGGATCCCAGATCCCACGTATAGACGCCAGGCGGAAGCGGGGGTGGCCTGCGTTTCTGTGAATCCCAGGGCGGAGGAAGTGGAGGCGTCCATGGTGGTTCCCGAATTCGTCCATGGTTCTACACACACGCGCGCGCACACATACATACGCACACACGCACAATTGAATAAATTAAAAAAAAAGAAGAAGAATTGAAATGGAATGGGCAAGGTCCTGGATTAGAGTCTCCCACTATCACCTAAAAAACAGACAGACAAAAAAGCCTTGTAGGAATAAAGCTTCTGAATTTGTTCATAGATTGAACAGATGTTTTATTATAGTTCTTTGCCCAGCATCATTTCTGACACCTTCAGTTGAATGCAGGAGGCAGGCAGAAAGACATGTAATTCCAGTTTAGATAATGTATAGAAAAGGAAATTCAGGATATTCTGGGAACCCAAAGCAAAAGCTTTGGGGAGAGTCAGGGAATGTTTTTTAGAAAAAAAAAAAAAAAAAAAGCAATGAGAGGAGTCAGTTGAGAAGTAAAATAGAAAGGTAAAGGAATCAGGATAGCTGGTCCAGAGAGATGTGGACAGGTAATGTAAGATTGTTTAAAGGAATTTGGACTTCATTATTTAAAAAAAACATGGAAAGCTAGTGTGAATCAAATGAAAACATGGTCATATGTGGCTTGCTGCAGTGAAAGTTTGGGAGTTACTACTTTCTACCTGTAAATGACCGTCATGTAATGCAGCCTACCTACTAAAATACAAGTCCTGTCCTTCCCCAATAACTGTATCTTTATCTACTTAGTAACTTCTGCAACAGATGTGCATAGTGCATAGACTACTTACCTGGTAACATTGTCCTGTCGACTAATTCTTACTATAGAGCATGTCACCCTGCACTAAACTCATCTCCACTGTCCCTAACAAGAAAGTACTGTGGTTTTCACATTTGATTAAACCAAAGAGCACATAGATTGATTGATAAATTGACTGATTTTACTCTTCTATGAAATGTGACACTTTGGAGGAAAAAAAAGATATATGAATGCCTCCATAACATTTGAATGTCAAATATTCTATGTATTTGAACTGACTTTCAGTTTTGCTATGTAGAAAGCTTAAGGTAGACTTTTGGAAGATAATAAGATAAAACAGACTGATTATTTTGAAATTGAATGCCAAGGTAAGGCATTCAGTGACCCAGTATGCAAAAATGCTAATAGTACATGACAGCTTGGTGTCCAGTTAAACAGCAGAGGAATGTTTGCTTTTACCTAGGATGGTCAGGAAGGGCTTTGTTGAAAAGATTGTATTCAAAAATAGGCATGAAATTCATGTAAACAGCAGCCCCTGTGCTTGTCAGAGCTGAGGTACCCAGGAACTCAATGCAGCAGTGTCGCCGTCTGCAATGACTGCCTAACAGCACTGCAGACAAGCAGAGAAGAGCCCAGCAGACACGATGCTACCCCGAGGGACTGTGTGGGACTGTTTTTAGACAAAGTACCCAAACACAAAGTGCAGGCTTCTTAGAGTTATCCCAGCCGCACATGTGGGGAGACTTGAGGGGAGAGAATGGATGGGAGAGAAGATTGTAAAGAGTGGGAAGGAATGCGGGGGGGGGGGGGGTAGATAATGGGCGATGAAAACACATAAATTTGTGGTTAAAACAATTTAAAAATGGGTATATTCCTGACACCAGCATAGTTTAGAGAATGCTTGTAAGCCTTGTGCCAGAACTTAGAAACTCAGAGGCTAGTAGAAGTCTAAGTATGTGCATGTTTAAGTTGTGTAGTGCTTCCTGTGCCTTCTGTTACTGATACACAGAGCCCTGCTTTCCAGTATTCTCATTGTATTCTATTCCATTCCTCAATTTTGGTGACAACGTACCCAAATGGATAAACTGTTATTCTGAATTCCCAGTTTGTTTTAAGGGATCATGCTAGAAAAGAATTGTGAAGGACTCAATAGAAGGTTAAGATTTAATGTTTCCCTGAATTAAACAACTTTCTCAAAAAAATTTTAGCTTGTTAATTAAATTATTGAATGAAATAAACTTTGGAATTGAATGTGTTTTTAGCTTAGCCTAACCCCACTATTTTTTAGTCTGAAATTGAAATCTGAAGACTACTTTAAAATACTTTTGAATAGAAACAGTCTGGTCTAAAATCATTTTTTGATCTGTTTTCTGAGAACTTGTATAGCATCAAATTACAATGTTATTAGAATTCATTTTCTAAAGTCGAAATGATAGATTTTTTTTGGAGTGTGTGTGCACATGTATAGTGTGTTTGTGTGTACACAAAGGTCATTTGAGTGTGAACCTGTGGAGACTCAAGGATGACATCAGGAATCATCCTGGATTGCACTAACTTCTTGCTGCTTTGCTCTGGGGTTTCCCAGGCTGTCTCCCAGGGCTGGAAAGCACAGATGGCCACCATTTTTTCCCAGCGTTTTCCTGTGGGGTCTGGGGATTCAAACTTCGGTCCACTTGCTTGTGATGCAAAGGTTTTAATCCCTGAGACATCTCCTGAGTGTCAGGTTTGGTTTCTTAAGCTTCCCGCAATAATATTTAAAAGTTAATTTTTAGAAAAAGAAACTTCAGAGTTTTTTTTTTCACTAGGCCAAAATGTATGCTCTTTTCACCAAAAGTACAGTATTTTAGAGTTTCAGAATCATGTGCTTTATACTCCATCATCATTCTCTAGCAAAATTTATTGAAGTTTAGCACTTTGTGATAAATCGCAGACTTCACTCATTGTGGTTCTTATACAGTACGTGAAGCTGTCTGGTTTCCTGCTTCTCATCAGTCTTAACGCCTCCAAGAGTCTCAAGAAAGCATGTTTCTTATTGAAAAGGGGCTGGCATTAAAGTCTTTTTCGAAATTTGATGGTCAGAAAAATACTCTTACACAGTATGGACAAAGGCAACTGTTCCAGCCTTGATTTGATGTTGATAAATTTCTTACTTATAAGATCTTTGAAGAAATACCATTAAGAATAATATTGTCCCTAGGAGAGTAAAACTAGATTTCTAAACTAACTCACTGATGAAATTTAAAGAGAAACCAAAAAGCTAGAGACTTAGTATTTACATCTTTCCAAAACAGCCAACTCAGACTCTTAACTAATGGAGAAAAGAGCATTCTGCATTTGGAAGAAAAATCAAAATTTTAAAGTACTTTATGTTATTTTAATTTTTTAATGTTTTAATACAAACATTTATTTATTATCAATTTTTATTAATAGGTTTTTTAATAGGTTGAGTAGGTTGTATACAAATATAACAACATGAATTAAGATTTTTTTGAATGACAACATGGTACATACTCCAATTTTCAGTCTTTAAAATAGTGTTCACGCTTTGCTCCATCAATAAAGTTTCCTATTACCAGAGGTTTAAACCAATAGTAATTCATATCTAATTTATCATACTTTTCTTAATTTCATTTTACTTAGGCCTATACTGCATAGATCTATAACAATAAAATTAAGCTTTCTTTATAACCAGTGGTTATATTGATTACAAATAAAAGTTAAATTTGGGAGATTATGTCATCTGTTTTACATTCAGTTTTTTGTTAAGAGGTAAACATTAAAGTTACATATTAACAAGCAGTTAGTTCTGCATGAAGCAGTTGATGTCACCCACTCTTTATTTCATTCTCATTTAGTAATTGTTTTATTTTTTTATTTACATAGTTCTGAAACTGTTTTTCAACATTGTTTTGATATTGTCAACAAAAATATGTTAGGTTCTGAAAAGTGAAACGTTTTATGTTTTTTAAACTACAGAATATTATTTAAAGACAAAGATCGGAACTGGGATGAAATAGAAAGCAAGTTGAGAGCTGAAAGTGAAGTCCCTATTGTGAAAACTTCTAGCATGGTATGTTGATTTCTCTTATTGATTTAAATCTTTCAATAGCAAGTCTTTATTTGAAGGGAAAGACAGACTCTTAGAGGATCTGTTGGTTCATGTTGTAAAAGAAGGTAGAAATGAACAAATTGGGGCAATTTGATCTGCAGGTGACTAATGTAATTGTTTCAAACTACAGAGTGTGTGAAGGAGTAAATTTGTTTCTGTTATAAACCTTGGAGGAACTTTTGTGTTTCTATTATGAATCCTGTTTTTATGATAGCTATTCATTACAAATATGCAATGTTAAATGTAGAACTGACATGAATTATTTTCATTTAGTTACTTAAAGTGTTTGTCTCTTTATAAAATGAATCTGTACGGGTTTTTATTTCTCAAATTCATCCTAATGTTGAGGTTTCACATTATATGTTTTTTCCAAAGAAACCCATAGGCATAATGTAAGTGCTTTGACTAATACAAATTTTTCAAAAATCTTTATTTCTAACAGTAGTAAATATCCTTGAAACTTTCATTCCTATTATCATTATCTCATGGGAATATTTATTTACTGTGTTTTATTATTAAATATTCTAATTTGAATCTTATTCAGTGTATCAGTTATTTCATACCATGTTGATATCATTGTAGTATAAGTAATGTTACATGTTCCAAATAAATGAAATTGAGGTACATGGTTGCCAACTTGAATATGTTTTAGCTATATAGTAAGTTAATTTTTTTCTTCTCTGCAGGAAATTTCTTCTATTTTACAAGAGCTGAAAAGAGTTGAGAAACAGTTACAAGGTAAGTTAAATATGTAACTTCTGGTGGTGGTGGTGGTGGATGTGTGGTGGATCCAACTGGACGCAAGAGGATCATTTGTTCGTTGGAAGCCAGCCTGGACTACATATCAATACCTTGTCTCAAAGCAAACAAATAAGCAAACAAAAGCATAGGTGTGGAAAAGGAGGGCAAGCAATTAAGGACAAATGCATTCTGTTTCTTAACATAGGTTTCTTAACACAGTCTTATTGTTAAAACAATATTTGATTAAATATAATAACCCATACATATAAAAGTATGGAATTATACATACCCAAATTGCTCCTAACAAAGAAATTTTAAAGCTCTCTATCAAGGTCTGCAAATAGAAATCAAGTTTGCTGTGTAGTTGAAGGGCATGTGGGACTCAGAACCATCCTGCCTCCACCTCCAGGTGATGGGAACACTTGTGCGCATCACCCTCCTGGCGTAAAATTAGGTTAGTGTTTACATTTGACAATGGACTGCGTGCTGCAGGCTTATTACAGTATGCATTGTCTGTAAATGATATATAAAAATGGCATATTAAAGTATGTATATATTGTTGGAAATGCCTATTGACGGTATTTATTTGACAGTTCTTAAATTCTATTGCCGGTGTAACTTAGAATTAACTTACATTCTAGTACAAATAGTAGTCACCTAGCTGACCCACAAGATGTGAGTGCACCTGGCTGTGGGAACTAGAAGAACTCGATCTGGCTATGGTGGTTCATTGGGGGCAAGAAGGCAGGACTGTGAACACAAAGGCAGTCTGGGCTGCATGGTAAATTGTAGGCGAGCCTGGGATACAGACAAAGTCTCGAGAGAGGGAGTGAGGAAGGAAGAAATGAAAGAGATGCTCACTACTTGCACACAGGAATTGTTTCGGATTGTGTCACATCTGGATTGTACCTTCCTGACCTAGAAGTCTTAGTGGAAGAGCAAGCAGATTCCGGAGCCATCTGTTAATTGTGCTTGGTTTCTGTTGATGGAACAGTTGTGCTGGCTCTACCTAAGATTCTTTATTCAGACCCATCACACGTACAGTTATGATGCACAGTGATGGTAGGTGGTCAGGACTCTATTCTTAAATGATTCTTATGCACACGGTGTTTTCTTTTCCTAACTCCTGACTTCGCGTGTTTCCTGCCTGAGAACTCCTTTGTGTATCCGGAGGTCTTTGGGATTGAAACTGGGGCTTTTCCTGGCCACTGCTGTGAGGCAGCAAGGTTTGCTGGCCTGCTCAGGCTGTTAGTATCCAGCCTCCAGGAGACTGTGTGAACTGCATCTCAACAGCTTACCCCAATTCTTTGAGCTGAATAGAGCTGGAACTATTTGCTAAAAACTATAGCCAGTGTTTCCATTATTCTTTGTAATCCTGAAAGCCCTTTCTTAAGATTTGCATTTCCAGTTACTAGTCTTTTAACAGTCCTGAAGTGTGCATATGGTCCACATCGCAAGAGCCCGGAGAAGCATACAGGTCTGTATAATCTAAGTATAGACCACAGTATTGCTAAAGCAGATTTTAAGAACAGTATTAAGAGGACTGACCACATTCCAAACCACCCTGACAGTTAAGTATTTCTAAATTATAAACATTTAATGGCAAATAGAATTATGTATTTTTTCCCTCACTTCTTATTTCCTTCAGCCATCAATGCTATGATTGACCCAGACGGAACTTTGGAAGCTCTTAACAATATGGGATTTCCCAATGCTATTTTGCCATCTCCACCAAAACAGAAGTCCAGTCCTGTGAATAACCACAGCAGTCCGGGTCAGACACCAGCACCTTGCCAGCCAGAAGCCAGGGCTGTGCACCCTGCCGCAGCATCAGTGTCCGCCGAGCTGGAGAATGCGGAGTCTGAGGCCGACTTCAGCATCCACTTCAATAGATTCAACCCTGATGGCGAAGAGGAAGATGTCACCGGACATGAGTGACTTCTCTTGATTTTAAAGATAAATTACCTGTGGAATGACTAAGAATATTGGAAGCAGCATAGTGTTGACATACGAAACAAGACGGCTTGGTCAGCAACAATCTTGTTATCTTTGTCCTCTATTTATTTATTTTTACCTGTAAGGTAGTGTCATATCATCCTTTTCAAACTACTTGATGCACACTTGACAAGAAGCAAATTGTGGCATCTTTGCCTTCTGTGGTTTTATGATTTGCAAGTTGAATTGTATCATTTTTTCCCTTCATAGATCTTTGTGTTTTTTTAAAGCCATGCTATGATCTACAAGCAAACTAAAATATCCAACATTTCTAACCCCTGGGTCTCCTGTGCCAAGCTGCTCCCTGAAATGGACTTCCTCTTCAGCTGTACAGATTTGTTAAACCATTCAACTTGCTTCTTAATAATAGGGTTTATATAATTATTCACTGCTGGACACAGAGATGTCCTGCTTCTTGTAGTAAAGCAGACAGATCTTTCACAACAGTCATTCTGTGTCCTAAAATTTTCCAACATAGATGTGATTTATATAACTTTGTTGCTAAGTAACTTGTCTTGGGGTTTATGGAAATTAACTATTATGTTTGCACTAAGATTTACCAGGAGTGACAGGTGGATGAATCTATATGTCAATAAGGACTAACCATCTTTTTTGTACATAGGAAATTGACAATACTGTATTTGCTTTAAACCCCACAGTGTTTTACTCCACTTTCAAAAAGATCAATTTGGCACTTTTTTTTTCATTGTTTTTAATGGAAATGAGATTTTGTCTTTCCTATTAGATTAAATGACAGCTAGAAAGATTAAACTAGACAATTTAGGTGGAGTATATTTTTAAAACTAAAAACATGTATATTTGTCCTGTGTTACCAAGTTTTTATGTGGAAGTTGGAAAAATATCCCCTTGAAACGATCATGAGGTTAAAATTTTTTTTCTTCATTAGGAAACTTGAAGAAGCAGTAGTCATAAGATTAGTTGATAGGTCCATGCCAAGCATTGAATTGCTTCTGTGTGTTTCCCCGTAGGACGCAGTAGGAAGTCCTGTGTCAGTCTGCACATCTGTAAGGACCCCACAAGAGGGTGGCGACAAGGCTTTGGGCTATGGCTGCTAAACTGAAAGCCTGTGAAAAATACCTTTTGTAAACTTGGTTAAGTTTTGTTTTTGTTCTTGCTTTTTTTCCAGTAAGTTCACATTTGAATACGTTTTAAAAGAAAGGAATTATTTTTGTGTTTCCAGAACACTATAATTTTGGTGAATCTGATTCTTTTAAATATTATTTAAAACCTTGGAGTTCCCCCATGATTCCATCAGTCTATGAAAGGCAAATTGCAACTTGTATGAAGTGGTCTTTAGTATTTTAGCAATAATCTGTGATGCATTTGTTTCAAGAAAGAAAAGGTAGCTGTACACGTCAAAACTTTGCAGGATTTAAGAAATCCTGAATCAGTCATAAGAAATGCAAAATCTTTTTGTAAAGATGTAAAAACAAAAGTCTGTTGTACGGTAGATCTCATATTTTTTCTCAAATTAAAAAAAAAAGGAAAAAACTGTTCTCCTTGTAACGCTAAATTCACATTTTCTCAAAAAGGAAGACTCAAAAGGACTTTAAAGAATGTAAAGATAAATGCTTTGACGGAACAAGCACAACACTGAAACAATTAGTCAGTCCATTTGAAGAAGTTAAACAAAGAAATCACCATTATTCCATCCTTCCATTTATGCTTGGTACTGATTATATCCACGTGGAAGTAGAAAATAAAGAGTTTAGGGAAATAATAAAATCTCTACTTACATTAGTGTTTGTTTACACAGTTTTGTTCAATTATAAACATCTGGCCTTTTACTATGTTATTTTTATTTTGTATGAAAACATTCTCCTTATTTATTTTTGTTACATTTATTACTTACGTTATTTTGTTATGCCTTTACAACTCCATTTTTAAATAAAGTGTTTCTGGAACTTTATACAATGAGTATATGTTTTATTTCTTCTGCCATTTGATATACATCAGTTTGACAAATAATTACTGACAAACTTTTCCACAGCCTAGCAAAAGAATGTAATTCTAATTAATGCATGATATTTAAAGAGTAACATTTTTAGCTAATTAGGCATATACCTTGGCTGACTACTCCAGTGTGATGTACCCAGAGTCTTCATTTTTAGCCAGCCCTGGGTCTCAGAAAGTTTTGTCACAGTAATTATTTGGGAAACAAAGTCAAAATTTTAGATCTCTTAGGTTTCTTAAATGGAAGACTGTCAGTTTGGACTAGTTTTTCCATGCGGTGGTTCAAACTCGTGCACCTTAAGTAATCAGAGTTCTTACCGCCCGACCTTTGGGACTTTCTGTAATCAAGCTCTTGATTTAGGTGTTCTTTGTCCCCAACTTCATTTCCACCACACTTGCAGGATTTTTCGGCCATGGGGCCTTTCACTTCAGTGCAGCCTTCCTCCTCATCCTCACGGCTCGCTCACAGGTCTCCCATTTCTCAGGCCCCACTAGGTGACTGGCCACAGCACAGTTGAGCTGTCCCCTTGCTACCATGACACACGCATGGGTCTCTTCCCTTCTAATCACTCACGACTCCATTTCCTGGAGCAGCCCTTGTCCCTCCCAACCTCTGTGCCATTTAGCCCCCTCGGTGCCCTTGGACTGGCATGACATGTCTGCGTGACAGGATTCTCACTTTTGGGAAGGAAACGACTTAATATTCGAATTCCACTGTGCCTTGAAGTTTGTGCGATACTCATTTCTCCTGCTTGTGTTGCAACATAGAGCAAACATTTGTCACTTGAAATCTTGTCATTAGTGCCACTGTTGAGAGTATTACAAAGTCTGATTTTAAGATGGGCGACAGTTCTCTTAGTTTTAGATACGGTGTGTTAGAGCGAGAAATGAGAGACTACAGAGTTCGATGACATGCTTGAGGACCTTGAGGCGCGACTAAAGCAAGGGAATCCGTGAGTGGACAGCACACTCCTCCCTGGCTTTGCAGCCGTCCCCTCCGTCCTAACGCTCCATCATGACGTCGGAGCCTGTATACTGTAGTAGTTGTAGTAATTAGAGCTGAAGGTTTAGGGATGTATTCAGTAGTCTAGCTGGGATGCAAATCAGTATCTGCTTGACTCGGATGTTCAGATTCCTCTGTCACCCTCCACTAGCTCTGACCAGGTAAATGGCTGCGGAAGCCCGGGGAGAAGGTCAGTTCCTGCTTTGAAATAGCTTGGGCAGGAAATCCTGCTATTTCTCCTAAGAAACTCATGTGGCGAGAGCGAGAATAGGTTGTCGCTCGTGGAGCTGGAGGTTGGGCGTCTCAGGGAGAGCCGAGTCTCTCTCCTTTCTTTGAAAGGCCTGCCTGCTAAGACGTGTAGCTTCATAACCCGGGCTGTCACCACTGGTGAGCTGCTTCCCAGCCTGCTCCAACCGTCCAAACAAGGCCCGTTAAAAGAGGTGGGACTGTCCCTTGGGACAGGGGAGTGACACCAGAGCAGTTTGTCACCTGGAAGAAGAGCAGTGTGGATGTGGAGTTGGGTATTTCAGGTAAGTATACGGGCTCCGATGTCAGTTTGCAATATTCAGAAAATGGCAGTGACTTCTCTTCGACAGACGTGTGTGTCCTTGAAGTCAACGGAGAAGCGTGTGCACGCGCTGTCACAGCTGTCACACACACTTGGACTCCTTCCGTGGCCGCTTTTGTGCCCCAGGCCTAGTCTCTGGAATTCCAGTTATGCCTATTTCCTGCTTGATGTTCTGATGGCCAGAAGTTTCATGGCCAAGACTCCCATTCCCTGAGACCTGTGCGTCCGGCATGTGGAGGGCAGACTGTGAACAGTGTTCTGCCTACCAGTCATTAAAAAAAAAAAGCCACTTGAGGTCCCTTGTGTTATTATCCTTTAAACCTTCATATTGTGAACAGCAATTTCTAAATAAAAATGACCCCCTCACTTCATATGGTGTAGATGTTCCTTCTAAAACTAAATATACATACATCATGAACCCAGCCATTTACTTTCAGGTATTCATGCAATTGAAAGGAAGTTATGTCCACCAAAATACATACACAGTGTTATGAAAGCTATATCTGCAATAGCCAAAAGCAAAAACAACCAGTGTTTGCTAACCATCGGTCAACAATGCATTCATCAGATTCTATTCAGCTATAGGAAGAAGTAAGCTACTGGCATGTGCAATAAGATGGTCAGTTCTAAAACCGTGATTCAAGAGAAGCCGGCAGGACATACATCCAGACTCCATTCATGTGGCAATCTAGAGATGGCAAAACATGTAGTGATTGAGAACAGGATGGAGATAGGAAATGGACTTGCAGTAAAAGCTGCTCTGAGAGTTAGTGCATTTGATGAGGTTCATCAGCCTGTTCACTTATGATGGTGCTTTTTAACATATGTGAACTTCTCACAAAAGGTCTGTATAGTAAGAAAGCATAGACATTTCCATGTAACTTAGATGCTCATAGGCTCCAAGTGGCTCTTCACCACCTTACCTGCTTCCTACCTGGATTCTTGGCTTCCTAAGGAGTCCTGGTACTGAGAAACATCGTTGTTTTTTCCCAGTTTCCTCCTACTCTGGCCAATCCAGGACTCAAACAGCCTTTTAAAGAACCCCACTTTATTAACTTTCATAGCACAAAACCAAGTGATAGTTATTGCCAAAATTTCATCTTTGCAAAAGTTTGCATTTGACTCCTTGGTAGTGTAACACAGTGCTCTAATCCATGTTAGACCTGTCTTCCATGACCTCCTAACACATGCTTCGTCATTCACACCACCACCAGCAGTCACTCTGCCTGGTATTCAGCAGTAGTCTACTGGTATTTACATAGTCATTTGGGGAAAAATACAGTTCTTGCCCTTGCTACCAGAAGAGCAATAAAATCATTTTAATACAATTGGTGCAAAAGGTCTGAGTTCAGATTGTTCTCCTCTCCCTACCAGTAGGCTTATAGACCAACTGAACCCATCTTGAATAAACATTTCTCAGATGAATGAATCAAAATGAATCCAGAAGAATCCAGACCTCATTTGTGCCTGACCTAAGCTTATGCACTAGGTAGGAACTGAAGTGAGCCCACTGACCAAGTCTTCTGACCTTTCCTTGGGCTCTGTTCTAGAACTGTAAACTTCCTGCAGAACCACCATTCTTAGGAATTAAATGGTATGCTAGGGAATTCTATTTGGAGGAGAGACCAGGGCTGATAGTGGGAAGTAGAAAGATGGGCTGGCAAACTTCTCTTGGCCACAGTGCCTTTTCTGTTTCTATAACAGTACACCCCCAGACCTGGTAATTTACAATGGAGAGATGTTCATTTAACTTACTGCTCCCTTTCTAGAATTTTTTCTGGGATTCTGCCATGCGTGCACGCTGAACGCTTCCTTCCAGAGTGCTTGCAGTTGCATGATCAGTTTGGGATTCATCGCCTTGCGCGGCACTTGCATATGTATTTACTGTTCTTCCCAAGTAGGATGTGAACTGCACCAAGACTAGAGATTTGCGGATAACTTACCGACTGGCCTGAAAAAGCTGCTCCAAGTGTATAACTAAAGGCATGAATTTATGTTAATGTGGTCATCTAAACTGAAACTAAAGACATCATAATTCCTTTACTTCTATAGTGTCCAGTAGATTTCAAAAATGTGTTCATCTGCAAAGGGGTTATAAATTCCCACTTGTAAAAACAGCTCCTTTCTGAATCACTAGAAGTTACTCACTGATACAATTCTCAACCTGGTGT
The DNA here is from genome assembly GCA_023101885.1 of Typhlomys cinereus. NCBI lineage: Eukaryota > Metazoa > Chordata > Mammalia > Rodentia > Platacanthomyidae > Typhlomys > Typhlomys cinereus. The sequence goes on along the minus strand of JALPQD010000437.1, from coordinate 1,466,938 downwards.
GAGGATTTTTTAATATAATAAGGTTATGTAATCTGACTGGCAGAGATGAAAAATATTCTAAAAAAAAAAAAAACCACATGATCCTCATTGTGACCGTTTGGACTGTTGAGACTAGACACTCTGAGGAAATGGAATTTCCCTCAGGAATCACATACTGTGAGCTAGACAATGATGGCTTGCTGATAGTGGATCACACCTTGACCGGAGCTGATGAGTTACGCATCTCTCTTGGCTTCTTTTTAAACTTTACTCTCAAGCGAGGACCCTGAAGAAGGAATTGAAGGGCCAACGGATCTGTCTTCCTTAGGCAGTTCTAGAGCAGCCATGCTGGGACAGTCTCTGAAGGTCTTCCGAGGTGATCCCCACTGCTGGTATTGCCCTGAAGGAGCACACCCTTCACCATCTTCCCCCATCCCACTGTTCATGAAAGGATACGGAGATTAGGTCTCCATTACAGCTAAGCCTGACCATGAGGTTGGGCGTGAACTCAACTGGCTTGGGCCCCAAGACGAACAAACCAACGGGATGTAGAAAACCAAAAGCTCCAATCAGGTTTGCAGAAACTGGAGCTAACCAATGAGGAAAAGCCATTTTCCCGGGTCTGCCTAGGCCTATAAATAATCCTGACCTGGCAGCGGTCTTTGGCACCCTTTCCCCTCATGGCACTCCACGTCTGGAGTCTGTGAGGTTTTTTCCAGTTCCTTGTTCCCTCGTAGATTCTAAATAAGCACCAGCAACAAAAAACAGACCCCATTCCATGCATGAAAGCAATTCCTAAACATGCAAGCCAGTCTTAATCCTCGTTCTCTCTTACATCTTTAAATTCTTTTGTGTGTCTCAGATATCATGAACTTCTTTTTAAAAGAGTCAAGAGAGAAACATAATTACTTCAGGTGGCTGGTTTCTGACGAGCATGTGAACAAGTTCCACAGGGCAGTGCAGTTTCAATTTCGCTGTGTGCTGGAATTATTGATTGGTCCCTGCATCAGCCCCATACTCCAGACTGAACTTCAATAATTCTAATTGACTTCGACCTGCATTGCAAACTTGCCTGCTGCACTTTGAGTGCTGGTGTTTCTGAGATGGCATTCGATTCTGTGTTGCCCAGACTATTCACATTACTGTCACATTATTGACAGATAGAAACCAGGGGCCAGTTTCCCTCTTCCTCCCATCTTCCCTAAGATGGGCTGAGGCTGTAAGAGTTCATGTCATGTCAACTATAGCAAAGAGGTTGGTCTGAGGTCTGATCTCTCATGGGCTGTAGATACCAATGGGTCAAAAGCTCAGTGTCTGTGGACCAGAGAGGCAATGGAGGTGGATGTGCGTAGAGAAGGATTAAGAGTCAGATGTAGAGAAGGAGAGATGGCTGATTTTCATAAAGCTAAGAAGTTCTATGGACCACAAATCAAGGATGAGATCCATGTAAGTTTATATCCAATTTTTTAAGGCCCTAAGAAGAGCTAGGGAAGCAGCTCAAAGGGCAAAGTGCTTGCTAGGTCCACGCGAAGACCTGAGTTTGGATTTCCAGCATCCATGTACATTCCAGACAGGCATTGTGGCCTACATAGAATCCCAGCACTTGAAAAGTAGGGACAGGGGATCCTCGAAATAATATGGCTACTCAGATGAACTGGATTGCCCAGCTCTGGGTGCAAGAGAGAGAGACTGCCTCACTATATAAAATGGAGTATGACTGAAAAAGATGTCTGGTGTCAACCTCTGGTCTCTGCATGAATGGGCATACACATGTGTACACATGCAAATATGCGGAAAAAAATTTCCTACATATTTTTAAACAGGACCTCACTGTGTTGCCTGGGCTTGTTCCGAGCTCATGTGTCCAAGTGATTGTCCTTCCTCTGCTTCTTGAATAAATGGAACTTTACACATGCCCGTACCATGCATGGCTCGATCTTCTCAACTGGTGGTTCACAGACTATTCGAGGTGGTATTTTGTGGGCCACAGAGAAAAAAGATCAATACAGATACAAGTGCAGCCTCCTAGACAGGTTGACTCAGCCTGAGATATTTACACTTAGAAATGAAAGCACTCACATTTGCAAATCTTATGGAGCTCCTGAAGACCTGGACTTAAGGGGTCTTTTAGTGTTGAGGGCGAGGAAACATTCTTTGAAAATCTGAGTACACAGATAAAGAAAGATAGCTCAGTGGATAAGGTGCCTACTTGCACATTTGGCACCCTGAGTTTGATCCCCCAAAAGCATACATGGTAGAAGGCATGAAATGACTTTCTCTGACCTCCACCCGTGCATGTGGAATGTATGTACTCTCTTTCTTTTTCTCTATTACACACACACACACACACACACACACACACACACACACACACACACACGATTTTTAAAGAGTATGCTTCAGAGACTGGAATAATAACTCAGACAATAAAGTGTCTGCCATGCTGAGTTCAATGTGAAAATCTAGGCATCATGGCACATTCTTATAGCCTGGCCCCGGGAAGGAAGGAATAGAACGATCCCTGAGAGAGACCCTGTACTGACAGTTAAAGCTAACAGCTTCCTAAGGAACGACCCTGGGGGTTGACGTCTAGCTTCCACAGATGTACGCACACACGGGTATCCACACACCTGCATGCACACACAGTGAATATGCACATGCACAAGCACGTGCACAAATTTAAAAAGAAAATGTGCTTTTTTCCCCCTCTCCCCACTTAAACTTATGGTTGGCCTTGAGAGTCTCGTGTGGCCTGTTGAAGATGCTGTGGACGATTATCAATGGTCTTGACCAACGACCTGAGAAGAGCTCATAACCAGCCTTCTATCAGGCTTCCTAATGAATTTGTGGTATAAGTAATTCCCTGTCACCCTGCAACTGTCTTTCCCATTTCCCCAATTCTGCACTCCAGCAAAGATCACCAACTGTTGCAGACTCGGTTATTATCGGTCACCTTTTTTTCCACTTTACTGATGAATCATTGATCATGGTCTTCATGTGTATAAAACACTCTGAATGCATTTTCCTCTATCTTTCCTTATCTTCATCCCCTTCCCTTGGCCAGGAAGACCCCTTTTCCTATAAATCTTCCACTTGTATTCATATACCTTTGCTTGCTGTCCCTTTGGGTTTAATCAGGACCATATTGTGATCCTGGGCTTGGAACTATCTCTTAGAGTATAGTAGGTTCCCTAGCTACCTATCGTGAGTACACAACTGGATAGGTTTATCTTGGCCCCTACTCTAGGGCTGCATGGGTTTCTCTTCAGTTCATAGCTGACCACTGGCCCGAATGTCCACTGGAGGCTAGAGCCGGTAACTACATCTGCTATAAGTCCATGATGACCATGGCCACAGCATTTTTGGAAGATGGCATTTTCCCCTGTCTTCGAGCTATTACATTCTTATGCCCCTTCATCCACAAAGGTCACTGAACCTTTAGGGATAGTGCATATGCATGCTGGGGACAGATTCAACTTTTGCAGATTCTCAGCAGCTTGTGCAGCCATGGTTCTCAGTTCACCTTCAGTCACCACAGTGAAAGGCCCGTCTGCTTCAGGAAATGGGGCATCTTTGCATTCTTTCATGTTCCCCTTCTCCTTCACCTCTTCCACCTCCTCTTCTTTCTCCTTCCTTTTATTTTCTTGGTCTCTTTCCTTTTCTTCTCCAGTTGTGCCACCTACCAAGTCCAGCTGGTGATGTCCACGTGCATGGGTGTGGAGCAGAAGCAATCTACCAATATTGGCCACAATCTTTCATCCCTATTTGAATCTGTCTTTTTTGGAATATATGTTTGCAGTTCTTTCCTTTAAAGATATAAAGTTACTTTATTCATAACTTTGAGTTTATCCGTGGACTCTCCTGTGACTGATTGGGTGGGTGCAAAAGTGAGTCTTGTCTGGTTCTATGAAGGAACTCTAAGGGGGCACATGTGCCTTCCTTTTCCATTTAGATGTCTGCCATTGCCAGGAATAGAATGTACCCCAGCTGCCCTGTCAGGAGATGAGAGACCTATGGAGAACAGCTAGACCTGACCTGCGGCTCACTGTCACCTTGGCGTGAGCTGAGAGATGAGCCCACACCAAGCTGAATCACACCAGCTCCAGAGCAGACATTAGGTGGTGTGGTAATTGCTCTGCATGTTGTCCATAAATTCATGACCACAGCACATGGGAACAAGGGGTTTTGTTTTGGCTTACAATCGTCTGGTTACAGTTCTTAATCCAACTTGGCAGGAGAGTCCACACAACCACTAGGGTCCTAGGGAACTGGACCCCCCCCAAAGTCACAAGACTATTGAGAGGGGGGAAGACTTCTCTTGTCAGACAGCATGTCTGTGTAAGTGTGTCAAAATATGCCAACTTCCATAACCAACTCAATACTCCATTTTTATTCATATGCCCAGGAAAATAATCCCATCTACCATGGGCTGTGTCTTCCCCATCAAATAAGACAATGTCTTGTAAGCTTGAAGTTTAACTCAACTACTAATTCTTTACCTATGTGTCCAGAACACCAGCCTTGAGTTGTCAAGTTGACACCTGTAGCTATCTACCATAGATAGTCATTCTAAGTTGCTTGCAGAGCAGCCAATGATAATGGTTCAGTCATATGGACTGGAAGCAGAACCTACAGAAATATGCAGCATATAGTCCTTTCCCTCTAGGATGGTCTCATCTCACCTTAGTTTTCAATCTTTTCTCAATGAGAGACTTCTACCTGAGAGAAAGATGCAGAGTCCGAGGCTCTGAGACTCTAACACCAAGATTTTCAGAATTCACAGTTTTAGTAACCTTCTTGTTCTTGGTGACCATGTTAATGCCAACTGAGAAAGTTAAGGAAAGGATTGTGGGAATTCTTGCTAAAGTTTGGGTAGCCAAATTTTCTATATTTCTTATTTTTAAATTATTTTATTTACCTATTTGAGAGAGAGAGAGAGACAGGCAGACAGAAGCACAGAAACAGAGAGAGAGAGACAGAGACAGAGAAGGTAAGAAGAAAGAAAGAAAGAAAGAAAGAAAGAAAGAAAGAAAGAAAGAAAGAAAGAAAGAAAGAAAGAAAGAAAGAAAGAAAAAAAGAGAGAGCAAGGAAGGAAGGAAGGAAGGAAGGAAGGAAGGAAGGAAGGAAGGAAGGAAGGAAGGAAGGAAGGAAGGAAGGAAGGAAAGCAACCCCACAACTTTTGGCTAGTTTTCTCCTTCCATCATGCAACCTCCAGAGATCAAACTCAGGTCATCAGATTTGCATATAAGCATGTTTCCTGATGAGCCATCTTGCCTACCCACTAAAGCATACTCTGATTTCTTATGTATTATAACTCTCTGGAATTTGTCTGAGAAGTAAAAAGCTTATGAATGTACCTACAATCACATGATTTCCTGAGAAGTGAAGTGAAATTCGAGTGTGGATATAGTCGTGTCTAGAAATTACCCATTTGTTACTCAACAAGTGGCACTAGACCCTTGTTAATCTTCAATTAACAAGCAGACACCTCACATCTCACCACACGTTCCTCATCCTGAGAAGCCATTAGTCTTTTCTGGCAAAGGCAAATTATGTCATCAAGCAGAGAGCTCCCTGCCGTCATCAGCGAGGGCGTCAGTTCATAATGATGCGTGAGGGGTGGGCTGTCAGCATTCTCCACGGAAACCGGCTGACCCGGAGCATGATCCATCCTGCGCAGACTCTCAGCTTGAGCCTTCTAGAAATGCTGCTCGCTGATTACTCAGAGCAGAGTGGCAAAGGATGAAAAGAGGGGTGTCTGTGATTACCACAAACCACAGGAAGCTGGGATGGAAATCTGAGTTTCTGAATCTCCTGGAATAAGAAATTGAAAATTTTTAGACTCGAAGGGAGAACTCCACAGCAATACAGTGGCACAAAAACTTCCCATCGTTTCTGGGATTTTGACATAATCTGGATCTTGACTGTCCCTCCAAAGACCTGGCCCTGGCTTGAGGGGCTGCAGGAGGAGATGAAACCTTTCAGTGATGGGCTGTAGTGGGAGGTCTTTAGGTCACTGGTGGAGAGTGTGGGAGTCCTCAAAAAGGACTGTGGGACTCTGGTCTTATTCTTTGCTCCCTGGCCATGAGGAGAACAGTACTACCCTACCATGAGTCCCTGGCAGTGTCGCCGGCACCCCTGTCAGAGCCCTAAAAACATGGGTCTGTTTGGTCATGCGTTGGAAAAATCCAAAACAGCGCGCACACATCAGCCTTTCTCTTGGTACGTTGGTTTTCTCGAATGGCTGTTTTGTCTTTGTGGCTTTTTTTTTTAAACTTCTCAACACTTACAACCTGGAACCCTGATTATTACCATGCACCCCTCCTTTCTGATGAAAATAGTTAGAGAGGGCGTGGTGGCGTGTGTGGCTTCCCGCTTGGTTCCCTGAAGAGAAGGCCCTGTTCCACACCCCAACCTCCTGCTGCCTGCTGTCGCCTCCGTGGTTTTCATAGGTGCACCTTGCCCAGGCGCTGCCGTTTCTCGGGGGACACCAAGAATGACTCCCAAGTTGTACTGTGGACACAAGTTGAGGTTGGACTGTCTCTCCTCCTACATGGGCTCCTTTGCCACCATGTCTGTGAAGAACGCTGGCCACCACTCTTACCACGATTAGCACCTCAAAGACACTTTGAGAGCAACGTAAGCCATTTCCAGATCCTCTCCCTGGGGAAATGCTTCTGAGCCTCAGCTAGGGAAGGTTTTGGTAACTCCCATCTTGTCTTTTTCTGCATCAAGATTAAAATTAATGCAGGAGCACAGCCTGGAAAAAGTTCGCTTCTGAGGCAGCTATAATTCAAGTTCACCCGGCTGTCTAATTCTCTTGGGGTTCATTCTGTAGTTTACCTGACAGCAGGAATCTTGACCTGATTCCCTCGGGTCTCATGTGTTGAGGGTGTAAATTCTCTTCGTGGGGCTATTTAGTGGGTTTGTGACTTCTTGCCATTTTTATTTCTTGTCCCATGTGTGACCTCGCCAGTAAAAGAAAGCATGGGTCATGGAGTACATGCTGAATTCATCGGTGTTTAGGCAGGTGGAAAGGTGATTACAAAACAATTCATTATGTGACCAGCGTGGATAAACTACCCACAGACACATTCCTGATTGTCGATGCTAATTAGGACCAGAAAGAACATGGATAATTGAAATTCTCTGTCTCCCCACAAATGCTATTATAGCACCTTTTTTTAATGTGTTAATTGTAATTTGAATTATATTTCTTCAAATTTCTTTTCCTATTGGCTGGGTTTCTGGTTATGAAGGACCCAAGAATAGATTTTTTGATTTTTTATTTATGTGTGTGTGTATGACAGAGAGAGAGAGAGAGAGAGAGAGAGAGAGAGAGAGAGAGAGAGAGAGAGAGCTCACCATAATATACAAGCGCAGGTCGAATGATAACTACTTTTAGAAGATGGAAGTTGATTCCAATGTGTGGACTCAGGATATTGAACTCAGCTCACCAGAACTGTATATAGGTGCCTCTTTCCCCTGCGCCATCTTGCTGGCCCCCAAATAGTTTTTTTTTTTTTTTTAATGGGAAACTCATAGCCAGTCAAATAGCATTCATGTTGTAAGTCACGCATCTTTTCACTTACTGCTGGGCTCGCTTCCTTAACATGAGGTCAGATCCTCCCATGACTGGTGCCTCAGCTCTTTCCTTTCCTGGGTGGTGATAGTGTTGGTTCCTACAGGATGTAGCCCTTGCTGAAATAAAATGCAACAAGGACACAGCCTTCAGTCCATTTTCGTGGGCTCCCGACTCATGCTTCTGGGCTTTGTCTTGTTCGCTTTCCTCTGCCTCCATTGTATAACCAGCTCTTTCCTCCCTAGGAACTCGGAACAGCAGCCTTGGAAAGATGACTTAACCAGCTCTCACAATTGCAAAAGGGCAAACCCTTCTAACAAAACAGTGTATATCTTTCTTATCTGTATCTTTATCATCGTTGTGTGCATATACATACCTGTGCCTATGTGCCTATGTGCAGTTACATGTATGGGGTGTGTGTTCAGATGCTATGTGAGTGTCCTGTGAAAAAGTCAGAGTCAACCTTGGGTGTTGTTCCTCAAATGCAGTCCACCTTGTTTGTTTGTTTGTTTGTTATTGAGACAGAGTCTCTGAATGCCCTGGAGCTTGTAGAATAAGCTAGACTGGCCAACAAACATCAGGACTCTACCTGCATTTGTCTCTCTATGGGAGACACATTTCTCTCAGCAGCGAGAGAACAGAGAGGGAGACCAGAGGAAACTAAGCAAGGCCACAAGCCTATGTGAGAGAGAACACATACATTAGGGAAGCTGACCTGAAACCTACGCTGCATTAGCATGTAGGCCCTACCAGGGGGTGCACCTCAAAGCCTGCCAGGGGTACTTTCAAACCTGGTCCTCACCAGGGACTACCAATCAAGGTTCAGAGAAGACAACAACAGAAAATTTCCATTTTTGATGCCCCAAAAGTTCACCTGGGGCCCAGAGCTTCAGAGTAAGACTTGGTGGAGGAGTTTTGCCGCTCTCTGGCTCTGGGAATAGCGGAGACTGCTTCTTGCTCCCCTTATTCTTCCGAGCAACCTACTGGCTCTCCCTTCCCTGCTTTGCTTAAATCGTTCAGTGGTGTCCTGACTTCAATCTTAGCCTCTGGGATGCAAGAACCTGGAAAGAAATCCCGTGACATCTCCAGCACTGATATGACAGCTTCCACCTCCACACCAGACATTTTTACATGGATTCAAACATTCGATTTCAGGTCCTCATGCTTGTGAAGCAAATGCTTTGCCCACAGATCCCCCCCCCCCCGAACCTGTCACTGTGGTTTTCATCTCTTTACCTCAGTCTCTGTCTTTGTGTCTGTCGTGTCTAGATCTCTGTGCCTCCTCTTTAAGTCATCTCTCCTTCTATCTCTACCTCCTGTCTCTGCCTTCTTCATCTCTGTCTCTACCATCACTATGTCTGTCTCTGTCTCCATCTCTAACACCTGCATCTGTATCCTTGTCTCCCACAAGATCTCCTCATTCATCTGGTCCTCTGAGTGGTATTGGGTAAGTGCAGGATTTTAAGTTTACTGTCTCCCCTCTCCCATACTAGCATATTCCAAGCTGCACTTTAGGCTATTTCCTGAACACTATCAACAGATGGTAATAAGCATTCTGTGGATCAAAGAGGCTCTGGAAATAAATAAGTTTGGGAGAAATACTGGAGACACCTCTATACGATGTTCTGTTCTTAGATATGCATGATACATATTCATGTTAAATACCCTAGAGGTGCCACATTGGCTTATTTAATTCAACATCCTATTATATTTCGTATGTCCTGTGGGAAATGTGTTATTTGCAAGATCAATTTGAAAGACTCTGCCTTAGGTGTTAAAGTATTTTTAATAACAATGCAATATTGTAACTGTTATAATTAGGACATACTATGCACTAGGCTCCTTATGTCTTGAGTATTCTATTTCGTGATGTTTTCATGCTAGTGTATTAGATAACCACCAGACACAAGTGGCTATTTCAATTTCAATCCCATAAAAGGACCAAAATTTAAAGTTCAGTTCCTCAGTCACATCAGCCCCAGTTTAACTGCTCTGCATGTTTCCTTTCGCGCAGTCCAAAGTATATTCCTCCATGATTCGAATCTTCATGAATTTTTGAGATCTACAATGGAGACGTTTACCCAGAGTTCTCTACTACCTCTGAGACCATGCATTTGTTAATCTTTATAAAAGCGTTGTGAAAGAGACAGCATAATTAATTCCCTAGAGGGGAGACCTCAAGGGTTTTCATTTAAGGGAAATTTTGTTTGCTGGGTTTAACTGACCTGCTCCATTAATAGTTTGCAAAAGGCTGCCACGGTCTCCTGAATGTGTTAAAAGCTAATGTCACGACTGGAAGTGAAGGGGCCCCAGAATTTCTGGATGCCCTAAGAGGTGCAGGTTGAGATGCTCTGTGGCATGTGCCCCTGTGCTAAGGTGTCCCTGGAACCTGGAGCTCTTCTCTCAAGAGAAGACAAGTTTCCTCCTCGTCCCTTGGGAAAGGCCTTGTGTGTTTTCTACATCTGCTTCAGGCAGCAGAGCAGGGTCAAAGCTCACGCTCCTCTTGTTTAGTTGTGGGAAGGAGTATATAACTTCCTCTCCATAAGTAACCCTATCTGCAGAAAGGGGTAGAAACAGGAACTTGCTGGTTAATAGTAACAAAGTCTCCTCCTCTCTGGGAAAAGGAGATGGAGAAAGATCCTAGAGATAATAGAGATAAAGATGAAGAAGGCAGACAGGAGATGATAGAAGGCAGAGACAGAAGAGAGACTATTTAAAAATAGAGGTGGAAGAGGTGGATATAGAAGTGATAGACACAAAAATAGAGATTGGGGTAGAGAGATAAAGACAATGATAAGGACTGGGGAGAGAGGCTCTTGGTAAAGTGTTTAAGTCACTCAATCTCTTCTTGCTTAGATAGCTCTGGTTTTTATATTTCTCAGCTGTCCTTCCCCAGGACACTGCCTGGGGACAACAGACTGGGGGTGGAGCAGGAGGAGGCCTAGATTCCACCCAGAAAGAAGCCCCTGTACATTAGCTGAATGACCAAATAACAATACAGGACACCTGGTTGCTTCATGTGGATTTCAGCCTGATGGCCAGTTTTAGTATAAGGGTGGAGCTAAAGGAATATTTAAAACTTATTAGCTCGCGTATATATTGTTTAGATGCACTATGGAAAATACAGTTGAAATTCCAACTTAACAAGGCAGCCTGCATGCTATCTGACGATTCCCTGAGGTACCCCAGGTCTCCTGGGGAGGACTCAGATGCTCCAGGGCAGAACCGGAGGAACAGAACAGCTCTCCCCCCATCCGTGCCCTGCCCCAACAACTCCTCTGACGCTCATTGTGGGAGATCCAGGAGGCTGTGGTCTCCCCACCCCACGAGCCAGGAAATGCACTGGTTTTCCTGGGTACCCTCTTCCTATATACGTCACTGTTTCTCGGCCACAGCTCCAGGATCTGACCTGTTTCAATTACTTCCCATGTCTTCCACCTCTCTGCCTGTGGAAAAGGGCCAGCTTACTTTATTCCGTGCACTCTTGCAAATCTAACACTTGCTGTCATAGTTAGGCATAGGTGTTAACTTGACAGCTGAAGGTTTGAGCTCTGGGCACATTTGTAGAGAATAAATGGTTGAGTTAAGCCCAGAAAAAACCTGTGAGAGATTGTCTAGCTGATGGGGAAGGTCCAACCCACAGTGGATGGGACTAGGCCCAGGAATAAAATACCAAGAGCTGATTGAGAAAGTTGGCATCCTTGTGTACACCTGGCCAGACATATTGGTCTGGCAGTAAGGATCGTCCCTCTCTCAGCTGTTATATGGAGATGGTGTGGCCAGTTCCCTCGGCCTGGTGTTGGTGCGTGCTATTCTGTCAAGCTGGACTATGAACTGTAGTCGGAAAATCATAAGAGAGAAAATAAACCCCTTGTTCCCTTCAGCTGTTTGATGTTGATTTATCAGCAACCATGTAGGCAGACTGCAACACTTGCTTTCTGAACCACCTCAAACGAGTCTTCACACTTGTCTCCCCTGCGCCTTTTCTTTCTGAAACTATGCATAGGAGTTTTTGTGATGATTGACAGAGCAGCTGACTTCTCAACCAACCTAAATTTCCTTGTCGGCGAGGTATTCAGGATGAGTGATATCACAGTGTGTTCTGGGATGTGGAGAGACTAACAGGACTCTGATTTCTGATGATAATTGTGCAGAATGTGGAACCGAGGACGTGACTCAGGGTAGGGCACTTTCCTAGCATTCATGAGGCCCTAGATTCCATCTTCAGCACTGGAATAAAATAGAATTGCTGCAGTTTGTCTGCATGTTGCCAATAAATTCACAATCAGTGAGCTCAGGAAAACAAAGGAGCTTCATCCTTGCTTGTGATTCTCCATTACAATTCATAGTCCAGCTTGCCTGGAGAGTTCATACCAACAGAAGGAGCCAACGGAACCGACCACACCATAGCCCCAGAGATTGCTGGAAGAGGGGCAAACTTTACTTGCCCCACTGCGAGTCTGCCAAAGTATGCCGAAGTAGGCCAGCAGCTCTCGCCGTCTTACTCACCTGTCCTGGGAATCGTCCTGCCCGCTGTGGGCTGGGTCCTCCGTGTTAATGAGATAACCTTCCACGGGTTCGCTCGGGGTTTGCCTTAAATACCAGTTCTTCACGATGTGTCTAGAGCTCAGCCTTCAAGTGCCGAGTTCACACCTGTATTCAACTAGCACGATGATACATATGAAAGATCCTGAACTTGAGTCGGTTTTGTTGTTTTAGCATCTATATCACTCTGTGGAAGTGCTTCCCTAAAATGACTTCCTAAGGAGGCCTGCTTTCATGAAATACCCCACCCGTGCGTCCCTTCTTTCTAGACCCTGGTCAATATTGTTTATTTGGAAGGCTCTGCAGAAACTGTGAGAGTAAGAACATGTATATTGTTTTCTTTTTTTTTATTTTGCTTGTGTAGCTGTGTAAGTATGGGTGTGTGTACCTGTATATATGTGTGGGTAAAAAAGGACACTGTGTGTGCCTTTGTAGGCTCAAAGGTGACTTCGAGAATCATCTTGGATTGCTCTATCTCCATATTACTTTGCTTTGGGGTTTCCTAGGTTCCATCTTCTAGGGCAGGAAGCAAAGGCCATATACCATTTCTGCCTTTTTTTTTTTTTTTACATGGGATCTGGGATCCAAACTCAGGTTCTTTTGCTTGGAAAGCAAAGGCTTAACCCCCTATCCATCTCTGCTGCCTCCAACAAAGAGATATCGGCCCACTGAAAAACATATTATCAGATGTACCCGTGATCTCAACTCTTACAGGTAAGCCATGGTGCCAGTCACTGGTACTTGACTGTTTCTAATTAGCTCTCTTAGCCTGGTAACAGACTATTAAAGTCTTCCCAGCTAATCCTTGGGGAGTACAACATTGCTGCTGGAACCTTGGTAGGCATAAGAAACATATAGACTATACAAATGCTAACACATCTTCATATTAGCCATACAAAAGAAGATTTCCTTGATTCTAAATATGTAAACTTGCTTTTGTAAAGCTCCCAAATATACTACTTGGAATTTGTGCTTCAAGGAGATATCTAGTTGGTGCGGACCAGTCATTTCTGGTGGTTGAGGTCATTTGAATCTTGATTTTTTTTTTTAAGTCAACATGGACTTCTTTCTCAATAGCTTGGAAGCAGCATGTAGATTTTATTACTATGTGATCTCTGTCTCTGTCCATGGAGAGGCAGTATAACATTGAGGAAAAACTCGACTTCAGAGCAGAGAATTAGGTTTGAATTACTGGCCGCGTGATATTGGAAAAGTACCTGAAACTCGATGAGCTTCAGTTTCTTCATATTTAAGACAAACAGAGTGCCTGTCTGTGAACCTCTCATGCCCTGATTACGGCAGACATTTGATAAATGCGGTCTTGTCTGTGGCAGGGAAATACAAGCTATTTCAGAATGACATAATGGAATAAGAATTCCTTGGAGATATGCCATCTGAAAATGAGAAAAACATGAAGTATATGCGTGTGTGGGGGAGGTGGTTTGGGGGGGATGATAAACAGAAAGGAGACAGGAAAATGTCCTTTCAAACTTTCAGAAATGAGAAATAATCTTACTAAGAACTGCAAACATTGGGAAAGACATAAAAGGAACTTATCTGTGGACCTCTGATTGTCTTTCAAAGCTTTAGTACTTCTTTTGGCTTTGTTTACTAAGCTCTCTTTGTCATCTATTCTCTACCCTGACACATACATACAAATATACGTATGTACACACAAATACACATACATACACAAACACACACATACACACACAAATACATACACACATAAAAACACATAAGCACACAAACCCACACATGCATATTTACACACACACACACACACACATACACCTCACTTAAATTCAGAATCCCTCTCCTCTTTGCTGGGGTGTAGTATACTGATTTATGAATTAGTTCTACTCCTGTGTTTTCTAATTCATTAGTTCCCGCTCTCATAAACATCAAAGTACTGTTCTGCTTTCCCAGGATTACTTCATCCTTTACTACTCTTTGTTTCAAAAATGAATCATTCATGTGCATTCTGCTACAGCAATTTTTCATAGTGCTTTTTTATTGTCACTGTTTTCTAGTGACAATCCTGCAAGTTTTGTTTTGATTTCTTTTTGACACAAGAATTATTTGAGAGAGCTTTAAAATCTCTGTTATTGCTGTGATTTCTAATTTGATTGTGGCATGATCAGAGAATACCGTCAGCAAATAAGCTTTATTCTAAAAAAAAAAGTGCTTTTAAATTTACTTATGAAAGAAAGGAAGAGAAATAAAAACAGACAGAGAGAAGGAAGGAGAGAAAGAGAGAGAGAAATGGAGAGAGAGAGAACACATGCATGCATGCCAAGGTACCAGGGTGGAGGTCAGAGGTCAGCTTTTAGAAGTCAGTTTTCTCTACCATGTGAGCTTACGGGAATTGAATTCAGTTCACCAGGTTTGCCAACAGGAACCTTCCTGCCTGAGCTATCTCACCAGCTCCTCCCAACCCCCACTTCTTAAGTTAGAGTCTTATTATAGAGACCATGTGGCCTAGGCTGGCCTCATATTCCTTATTCAGCTTACTAAGTGCTGGGATAACAAGCACGTGTCACCTCACTCAGCCATGGGAAACATTTTTAGATTGTCTACCCAAATTACTCTTGCCAGGAAGGACTAATGTGTTAAATATTATAAAGGTCTCAATAAAAATTCAACGTTTCCTATTTCTGATAGGATGCTCTGCTACATAATTATGTCATGTATTAAGGCTTCACATAGAGTTTAGTTACTTTATTGCTATATCCTGAGATTAGAAGGTTCAATTAGTCTTTTTTTTTTCCTTTGCAAGTTTTCTTTGTAGACCTCCTTCTGTTTTCATGTTTTATCTTCATGAGATGATGTATAAATAATCGTGCATGTATTTTTCTTTTGGACACTTACAATTTCAGTTTACTTTCTATAAAGAGCTTTTCCCTCCATTTTGCATATGACCTGGTCTGGTATTAGCACAAGGTTTAAAACACCAGGGAGGCGCTTTATTGAGAAAGGATGGACGTTTCTCAGTGGAAGTGGAGCTATCACATTAATTACATGCGTGAAGAAATGAGATGACGAGTTATCAATTGACCAGGACCTTAAAGTTACAAGAAAATCGTTCAGAATTATGGATGGAATTAACTCCATCTTCGATGTTTTGAGCACTGTGGACCAAAGTTAGAACAGAGGCATGCAGAACCACTTTCAACATGGTGAACTGGCTTCTGACTTTGTGTAAGACTTAAATAAAGGTTAAAAGAACTTCCAAGACCAGTAATTACTAGTTTAATATCTATGTGTCTATATCAGAGAAGAAAGATGAAAAAATTCAGAAACTGGAGTGTTGTCTTCATGGGTTTACTACTGTAATAGATGGTTGATTGACTGAGTGAGACTTGGTATGTTTGGCCCCAATATCAGGTTAATGAGCTGGAATTTTAGATCTGGTTATTCCTCATGCCTATATCACCTCTGTTCCCTTGGGCAGGACTATTTTATGACGAGGAAAATTGCCTCATGCTATTTTGGAATTTTATCCGTTTTTCCCTTGCTGTGGTTCCTGTCTAACCAAACACTATACTGGTTATAATTCTGCATCTCATATGATTCCATCTGCATAGAGAGAATGTGCCAGGCATGACAGTGCTAATACCATCTCAGTCCCTATGACTGCAATTGTCCTGGTATAATTTGAACACTTATGTGATAACCCTGTATCTAAAACATTGTTTGTGATGCTCATCTTCCAGTGAGTCCCCCGCCTGAGAAATCTGACCTCATACGACTATTTCCCATAAAGACAATAAAAGAGCAAGTGAGCCCTGGTGTCTCTCTAACATCCCTTCTCTTAGTTCGCAAGTTCAGAGTGACTCATGGGCCAACACTCACTGTCATGACACCCTGCAGTTGGATCCTGACACCTGGCAGGATGAATGAACGTGGAGGGCTAAAGCGGCAAGGTGGGAATTCAGACATCAGCTTATTTCCTGAAAAATTTTAAAGGAAAGTATCTTTTAACAAAGGTTTGCATCTGATCGAAGACAAGAGAGCAACTAAATTATAGTTAACTATAGCCAGGTGGAATATTTGTCATTATCATCCAGACTCAGCACACAAATAGTCCCGAGGCTAAGTGTCACTGTGCCTACAGTGGCACCAGAGGATGGCAGTGAAACAATTAGAAGACCACCAAGGCTCTCGACAGTGGCACTAGCTCTTCTCTTAGGGCCTTGAGAACATGTGTTCTGCTGAATATAACAAAATAGTTTTTCTCTCTCTCTCTCTCTCTTTCTCTCTCTCTCTCTTTCTCTCTCTGTCCTCTTTTTCTTTTTCTCTCTTTCTCTCTCTCTCTCTCTCTCTCTCTCTCTCTCTCTCTCTCACACACACACACACACACACACACACACACACACACACACACGTTTATTTATATTTGCCTTGCTCAAATCCTGTTACTAGGAAAGCACATCTCTGTGCGTCTTCTTTGCCAATAGTAATCAAGTCAGCTCCGCTTTCTTTCGGAGGCAATTTCTTATGCATTAAATGCCAGACAAAGCCTTCCCTAGTTTTCATGGAGACCCTTTGTTTATGCCGTGGAATGGTCACAGCAGTCAATTAGCCCGTCAATACCACTTAGTAAAAAATCAGTGGAGCAGAAGCAAGCACAAATAGAAAGTCACATTTCCAAGCCCTTCACTGGGCGCCCAACCTGCCGTCCTGCCATTTCATGATCATTATGATGGACCTGCTCAGCTGTGCTTGGGTCTCCTGAAATCAGCTGGGGGAATACAGATGCTCACTTATCTTCCCGAGAGCACCTGAAGATTTTTCTGGAAGACAGTCCTCTCCCCTGAATAAAGATCTGTGTGTTTGCGCTGTGATTTATTTGAGGGACGGGGCGTGCTGTGGTGCAAGGACAGAGGTCAGAGGACAACTTTGACATGTTCTGGGAGCGGGAGCTCAGGTGCGTGAGCAGGCGCTCACGGGCTGACCTAACTCACCAGCCCAAAGACGATGTTTATAAAAACTTGGGGTGAGTCAGCAGCAAAGCAGGAGAAGGCTGGGGTCTCTGTGAGAAGTCACCTGGCACACTGAGTTCTGAGGAAACCCCTGCCTGCAGAAGCAAGGGGTTTGCTTCTGTCATTAGAAAGCATCGCTAGGGCACTGGAAACCGCAGGGACCAGAGTCTGCTTGACTTCTCATCTAGAACCCTCAGAACTGGTTGTGACCTACATCTAACC
Organism: Typhlomys cinereus; assembly: GCA_023101885.1. Taxonomy (NCBI): domain Eukaryota; kingdom Metazoa; phylum Chordata; class Mammalia; order Rodentia; family Platacanthomyidae; genus Typhlomys; species Typhlomys cinereus. Next base: position 1,449,625 of record JALPQD010000437.1, on the reverse strand, counting down.
CTGACACATGCATCTTCCCTTAGCATTGACACACTTTACTCATCAGTGCACTGTTGCTTTAGTCAGGGGGTGTCTAGGTTATGCTGCATTAACAAACATCCCCCAGAGGTCCACAGTTTAACACAGGCAGCTACTCTTGTGGTTGTTTAGGACCAGGTTTCTATATAGCAGACAGAAAGAATATGATTCTCTCATAGTCTCTTTGGAGACTTCTTAAATCAATATGCTACCTTTGTTCATTTTTTCATTGGCCAAACAAATCACATAAGTCTGCCTAACTTCAAGTGTGTTATGGTGATCAGACCTTTCTTCTGGAAGGAGGAATGGCCCAGATGGCATCATATTGTTTATAGCTTGCTTCACGGAATTTGCTAGATTCTCTTTGAATGACTTTCCTGTCCTGTACAGCCATAGAAGAGAGTCTCGAGTGGAAATAAACAGCTACACATTCCTTTAGGGGATCCACATTGTTGGTTTGGAAAATGATTCAGCTGATAATGTGCACAAACTTGAGTTTGACCCTCAGATCCATGAAACAAAAGAGGAAAAGCTGGACATGTTTCTGTAGCACTTGTGATTGCAGCCCTAGTGAGGGTCCTTGTGGCTTACTGGCCAGCCAAGACAGCCTAATTAGCAAGATCCAGATCCCAGTGTGAGGCCCCGTCTCTACAGACAAGATGAAGAGTGTTCGAGGAACAATACTCTCCAGTGTTGTTGTAGTGTCTTCTGTTTTCTACACATACACACACACACACCTGCTGTCACAATTATTCTGCATTGTTGCTGATAAATTCACAACCAAACAGCTTAAAGTAACAATGGGTTTTATTTTGACTTAGGATTTTTAGTTACAGTTCTTTGTCCAGCTTGACAGGAGAGCTCATACCAATACCATGTCCACAGGACCACTGAGAAAGAGACAATTTTCACTTGCTAGACCAACATATCTGACCAAGTATACAGAAGAATGCCAACTTCCTCAACCAGCCCCCTTTACCTTCTTCACCTGATCAAGGACTAGTCACACCCACCATGGACTTCCCCATGGACTAGAAGATCTCCTTTTGCTGAGGGCTGAACCCACTCACTAATTCTTTACAAGTGCACCCACAGCTCACGCCCTCAGTTGTCAAGTTGACAAAGTTATCCAACACACACACACACACACACACACACACACACACACACACACACACACATACACACACACTCACCCACTTTGAAAGTCTGGCATGGGAGACACAATGGGATTTACTCATGATCCCAGCCTCCCCTCAAGAACACAAAACATCAAAAACTGAAATTGAAATTTGAACAGAAGGAAAATATAAATATAAACTCTCAGGATAATTGAGACAAGAATTATTATGGTGTTGGTACAATTCAATTTAATTCATTAAGTGTTAAATCATTTGCGGAAAAGTGAAAATGCATTGCTATCCAAGTCAGACCTCAGTACTATACAGCTAGTTGGTCTTATTTCTTACTGAATTGAGAAGAAAAAAAAAACACTCATTTTCAAACATCACCACTGTTTATTCGGAAAGCAGTTTTCTGGGGCATGAAATTAGTTCTGGAAGATTCCAAGCTCCTCCAGGAAGCACATAAAAGGTAGCTCAAAGCAGGCATATGGTGTGCTATTATGAAAATACTAGTTTGGGTTGTGCTATGGTTTAAATTTTCATCCCTTAGAATTCATGGTTTGCAAACTTAATCCTCCAAGCCACATATTAGTGATATTTGGAGTGTGGACCTTTGAAAGATTAGTTTAAGAAAGTGCCTTAGGAACGGGTTAATCTGTTCACTGATGATATTGTAGTCACTCTTTGTGTTGCTGAGAGAAAACATGCAGATTCAAACAGTTTAAGAGAGACAAAGGGTATTCATTTGGCGTATTGTTTCAGAGGGGATCTAGTCCATTAAGGCAGGAATTGCATAGCAGCAGGCGTGGCTGGAGGCAGAAACGAGAGGCTAGTTCAGGTCACTAAAGCCATTGTGGAGGCAGAGAGAATAAGAGCAAATTGAGAGGAAGCAGGGCTGGGCCACCAAACCTCAAGGTCCTACCCCCAGTGACATGGAAGTTTCCACCTGCTGAAGGTGCCACAATCTTCCCAGACATTCACAGCAATTAGGAATTCAAATGCCTGAACCGTGGGGGACAACTCACATTCAAACCATGACGACACGTTATCTCAGTAGACTGTCTGTCTGGCACCTCTTGTTATGTGCTGATCTGCACCGCCTGGAGAATCTGAAGTGTCCCCTCAACAAGAAGGCCCTTACCCAATATAATGCCTCAAAATAAATCTATCCAGTAATGTTCAGTATAACCGAAAATAGACGAAGATGTGATTTTGTCAAAAGGTGGCGCTAGTGTTTCTTAGACTAAGTTCACTGTTGGTGGAAAGAAAGGGGAGAGATATGCAACTTCCGTTGCAAGCAGTTTTGCTTCTAGTAGAAATTAGTCTACCAACCTTCTTTTTAATTAGAGAAAGTAAATAAAATTAAACCCATTTCTACCTACTTAGACTCCCAGACCCGTAACTGTATTGTTAAAAACAGTGAAAAAAAAAGCAAAACAAGTGAGCTCGCTTCATCTCTGAGTCTATAAATGGGGCCCATCTTTTTAGAACTGTGCATGAATCCCCTGTGGCAGCCACCAGTGACTCTGGGGGAAGGGGGAACGACACTCAATCTAGTGGTGGAAGAGAGAATTGTGAACCCTGCGTTCACCCTTCAGAAGGCCTGTTCCAAGGAATTCATGGCTGAACTTGAAAAGCCATTTTTAATAATTCACTGCCGTTGAGCATTGGCAGGTTCTTCATCCAGCTTGTCAAGCTCTTAAGGAATTAGTTTCTTCGATGCCCACCTGCTGTGGGGATTGTGGAAATCACTCATTGGTTAGGATGTGAAGAAGACAAGTTGGGAACATCTTAAGGTACTGCCCCTCCTCCCATCATGGTATATGCTGCACACTGCTGACCTCAGTGTGAATGTGAAGGTGTGGGGGGGCCTCTCTCAGGACTGCCCACTTCCACTGTTATTGATTCTTGATCATATCAACTTTAAGATAATTTCAATTTCCAGACCACAAAGGACTCTGTGTGTGTGTGCATGTATATATGCGTGTGCGCATACATGTGTTTAAACATTGAACTTGGCCTTCACGCATGCCAGACTAGTTCTTTACCATTGAGCTGTATCCTCCAATCCTCTGGGATTGCAAGGCTGTGCTGCCAGCTGAACTCAAATGATTCACATCAAATTAAGATCATTATGACGCTTTCCCTCTCCGTATCAACAGTTCACATTCTACACATCTCTGAACGTTTCTAAAACCTTCTTGTTGGTGTTGACTCCTCTCTGAAGCAGTCTGCCTTGCACCCAAGGTGGATGTGTCTCCCAGTTGGCTTACAGACTAGTTATCCCCCCAAGTCTTTGGGCAGCAGTGACTGTCTGACTCTGACAGGCGAGTCTCACCAGTGGCCAAATGATCTCCCTCTGCTTCTTCTAGCCTCTCTGAGCAGCATATAACACAACCAGTGACCATTGTACAGCAAGTTTCCTGGATTTGTGGACTTGATTTGTCCTTGTGTGCCCTTGGATGGGTCTGGTCTCTCCTCATCCAGTGCGACTTGGGTAGCCTGGTCCCTGACCTTGACTCTGTGTGAACTTTTGCCCTGATTTAAAGCAGATACTATAGCGCAAAAGATCTCTGTAGCTTCGAGCCTAGAGGTGCCGAAGTTCCACTTAGGGACTCAGGAAGGCTGAAATATCTGAAGAGTGTTTCAGTACGTTAGTGCTTGAACTACTCCAGTAACTTCAGTGGTTAGTCCTGGGCTGTGGTTTTGCAGGAGACATGTATTGCCTCTCAGATTCACCTGCGCTTTCGGCAACGGACCTGGAGCAAAGAAATTGCCCCGTCGTCTCATGTTGCTGTCACAAGTCGTGGTGTTTCTGATGGCGATAGGCCTGGTGCTCCTCCATGCAATTTAATATGTAAATGGTGTTTGCATTGGTAAGTGCTCTTGCTTTTAATTGTTTCTTTCTTTAATGTATGTATATATGGGGGCAAGTGTGTGTGTGTGTGTGTGTTTGTATGTGGATAGACACATGTGGATTGTACATATACATGTGACTCTTACACCTTATTCTTATGAGCCTAAGTCCTAATTAAACCCAGATCATGTCCTTAGGGATAGTCTGGCTAGCCAGCTTGCTCCGGGGATTCCCAGACTCCTCCTTCCAGGGCTAAAATTACAGGTGAACTGTTATATCTACCTGGTACTTTTATGAAAGGTCTGGGGATCTGAACTCAAGTCCCTTTGCTTATAAGCCAAAGGCTTTAACCATTGGGCTATCTCCCTAGCACCACGGTTCTTACTTATTAATTCTTGGGAGCTTTCAAGAGTGGCCCACGGGAAGCCTTGGTGCTTCTTCCTTTGCTGCCTTCAGATACTGAGACATTGTATGCAAAATGGTCTATTCTCTTGGAAGATGAAAAAATCAATGAGAAAATCAGGCCCCTAGCCAACAGCCAGTCAAGGAAGTGAGGTTTACCAAAGTCTGATAAATCCTTCCACTGAACACAGCCAAATGAGGCAGCCCAGAGAAATGCCAATCATGTGATTAGTTTTGAGGCTATTGCATAGCAGCAGTTAATTGAAAAAGTCCATTACATTTTGGGGATCAAAATACTCACATCTGTTGAGATGATTTGCAGAGTATGATGCTGAAGGGATGGCGGTAGGGGTGATGTCAAGATATGAAAGCTTTAGGATACCCATGGTCAGTCCTAAAAGGGCTGTGGGGAGAGTGGATTATTGAGATTGGCAAGACTATATTGTAGCCAAGATGACTACCGAAAGGTTTTGTATGGAAATCTACTTAAGAGTTGATAATGGTTTTGAAGCAGTGAAGCAGTAGAAATGGTTGTTGCTTAGATGAGGAAAGTGGGTGGAACAAGGTAAGCCTTTGGATATGGGAAAGAACAAACACAGAAGGAGAGATGAGTTGCTTAGGATTTTTTTAATATTGCTTTGTGAATAGGGCATTTATACGGAGAATGTTGAAAGACAATTCTATATAGAAGACTACATTTAAACAGGACATAAGCAAGCTTGTGATAAAACTGAGGATGGGATGGATCATCGCCAATTACGAGTAAAGCATACTTTCCCTTTTGGTTATAGGGAATATACCTATAGTTGAAAGCCAACATTTCATTTCTTCTGGTAAAGGTTGCTGTAGACTCTATAGAACGGAATGTACTGCTGATCTTTAAAATTAATCATAAAGTTCGAAAGAGAACAAGGAAGATTGCATTTCAGAATTTATGACAGGAACATTTTCGAGTTGATTTCATAAGAGAATTCATTAAGCCATTTTCAAGCCATGCCATTCTAACTATGGTGTTTAAGTATCTTCAGCTCTGATTTTTTTTAATTAGCAAAGCAAATAAAGCAAGAGAGCTTTGCTTCAACTGTAGGAAATTGCACTTCCGAATTTCAGGTGACTTCAAATTGTCCTGATGTAGCCATTTGGAGAGTCACGGTGGTTCTAAACATAGTGTTAATTTCCTGAGAAGGAAGTTCGCTGGCGACCTCCACAGCTGCACTCATATGAATGAATAAGATAGTAGAAAGAAAGACTGATCGCTCCGGGGACAGTTAGCCGTGGAAAGTGTGGACGAAATGTGATAAAAACAAAAGAGTTAAAGCCATCTTTCTATGTTGAATATCAAAGTGCTATAGATTGTTAGCTCATCCCCTTCTTCCTCTTTCTGTTGCACATATGTATGTGCAACACGTGTACATGCATACACATTCCCACACATTAGATCTTATGTACCCACAGGCTACCAGTGTGTGGAAAGCTTTGTCCCCAATGTGATGCTTTTGAGAAAAGGAGGAACCTTTAAGAAGGAGGGGTCTAAAGAGACATCTTAGGTCTTTGAGGTCACAACCCTGAAGGAGGGGAGAGAATCCCATGGATCCAGTCAAGAACACCCCTTCAACAAACTGAAGGTACCCTACAAAGCCCCACCTCTCAAAGATTCTGCCACCTTCCACAGCAACCCCTCACTTTTAACATCCAGGTCTTCGGGGACCACTTAAGATATGAACTCTAGCCAATACTTTTGGGGGTATTGGAGCTCAGTCTCTCCTGGGGTACGAGATCATAGCCACAAGGCATGAAGATTTTTGGCAGCTCCAAGGGCAACACAGGTGGCATGTGTACCTGGGTCTCCATTCTCACTGGAGCCCATTCGGTGAGTTTGCTGAGCTACTTCTCACCTGCAACACTGGCTTCTTTTTAAAATTTTTTTTTATTATTTATTCAATTGTGGGTATATGCATGTGTGTGCATGTATGTATGTGTGTGTGTGGAACTACGGATGAATTCGGGAACTACCATGAACCGCCTCCACCTCCTCCTTGTTTACTGTGCCCCGGGATTCATAGGCTCTACCAGGACCAGAAACGCAGGCCGCCCCCGCTTCTGCTGGCGTCTATACGTGGGGTCTAGGATCCGAACTCAGGACCTTCCGCCTGCAAGGCAGAGGCTTAAGCCCTGAGCCACCTCTCCAGCCCCAACACTGGCTTCTTAATGGGAAGGAGCGGAGGTGGGTCTTCACTCCCTCTGTGACCTTGGGCAAGTTGCCTAATCTTTCCTATGCATTTAAGGAAAAATGTTATGCTTCCCTTGTGATACAGCTTTCAAGATTCAATGAAGTAACAAACTGCCCTGATGTGGCTAATTCAACCTATTTTTAAAAGTTTTTGGTGTGATTTTGTGAAAGAGTTTATTGTACACAATGCTCCATGCTCTAGAATTTTCGTGTACGATAGGCTTCCCTAGAGTATTTTCTATAGAACTTTGGTTTCTACACAGTTTTGAATAAACGGCTATTGAAAATATCAAAAAGGGACTCAAACAATGGTATTTTTCAAAGTCATTTGCTTTCACAGTTTTCTTTCAGCTATGTATTTTTTTCCTTTTTTCTGTGTACGTAGGAGGTGCATGTATGTGTGTGTGCATGTTTGCATTTGTGTGGGCATGTGTGTGTGTGTGTGTGTGTGTGTGTGTGTGTGTGTGTGTGCAGAAGCTTGAGGTTGACATTAGAAATTGTCCTTGATTGTTCTCGCACCTTATTCTTTTTGAGAGAGTCTCTAATCAAACCAAGAGATTGCAGATAGGAGCAGTTTGGCTAGCTAGTTTGCTCTGTGGATTTCTGGTCTCTGCCTTTGAGACTGGAATTACAGGTGGGTCACCTTATCCCCTGGAATTTTATGTAGGATTTAGGGACCCAAACTCCAGTCCTTTTGCTTATGTGGCAAGCTTGAACCTTTGAGCTATCTCTAGCTCCCTCCATACCCCAGTTATCTACTTAATAGAACTTAAGTTCTATAGAAAGTATTTTGAGGAATAATGGCTTAAATAAAATGATTGAGTCTTGTATGCTAAATGTTATGGTAAGCATTTATGCTAAAATGTCAAATCCTGAGTTCTGGGGAGAACAAGGACTGAGTTTCAACCCCCAGAACTCGTGTAAAAAGCTGAGTGTGGTGCAGCTGGGGAAGCCCAGCAGTTCCTGGGCTCGCGGACCAGCCAGCCTATCCTATCCCAATGTCCTGTTCCAACAAAACAAGGAGGACATATGCACTCCCGTGAACATGCACACATACACCACACATATGTAGCCCTACGAACATGTACACATACACACATGCATATATATGAGCATGGATATGTACATGTATATACACACACATCGAGTCCCATCCAAAGCATTATCTCATGGTTCATACATTCTAGCATGGGTAGTGAGGCCAAAAGACAGGTAAGCCATCAGGGCAGCTCGTTGCCTGGGCTGTTGGATGCCAAGGTAAGGGAACAGGGCTATTATATGCTTTTTCATTGTTAAGAACCCCTGGATGGCTTGGTATACTATAAATTCAAGATTTCCCCTGTCATCATTATGCCTCACGGACCTCATGGAAGCTGCAGGGAGAACCAATTTCATAGCTAAAACATTCTGACTTAAAGTGAACATTTCAAGGCCGTGGTTGAAATCATGTGGCAAGTCACCAGTCAGCAGGTGAAGGTGGAAATATCTGACTGGGTTTCTCTACTGTTTCTGATTATTTTAATTAAAAAAATTATTTCACTTTTGGTGCTGGGATCATACTCAAGCATACTAAGCTTATGTTCCACCCAGAAACTGAATCCTTGGTCCTCTGATCTTCTTGTTGGTAAATCTGTTTGGCCCAGGAGCAGGCACATGCTTATTGCAAACTTACCTCCTCCTGCTCCTTAAGTGCTTGCTTTGTTGAACTAGCTCCCAAACCATTCACTGGGAAGCAACGCAGATCCCAAGATAATGCCTGTGAGCACAAGGTGGAAAACAAAAATGGCAGCTACAGAATTAATTCTTATTTTCTAGAAAAGAAAAAAAATCCCTCTTCTCCTCATCCTGAGTTGCTCCATACTTGGGATCAAACCCTCGCTATGTGACCACAAACTTCTAAAGCCCATCTAAGGCTGAAATAAACTTGACCCCTTTAGCCTCAGTTTCTCACCTGAAGATGGGAATATTCATAGCTACCTTAGAGGACCAGAGAGGAGACGCAGGGGCAGGCACTGTGATGGCTAGAAGCTGGTTGTTATTCTGAGCATCTTTGGCGCTATGAGCTTTGGAGCGTGTCAGATGGCATTCTTTTAGTGCAGTGGTTAAAAGAGAAAAATGAAAATAATGCCTCTCTTTTCCTCATGGAGTCAAAGCTGGAAGCCTAGAATTGATAGTCTATGAGATAGAAGCCGCTAGGTATGGGGAAAGTGATGGGTTTGGGGAAATCTGATCCCAGCAATCCTGTCTCCCAAGGTACTTGAGTCTCTTTAGAACATATTTGAAAGTCAACTCATGTCTGAATATCAAACATAACATAAACTAACCCTTGTTGGAAATGATGCAAGGAGAGGACAGCCTCTGCACCCTGCACCTGCCCACCCATAGCTCTATTTGGAGGACCCCACACACACACTCCCTTGTGTTGGGTTTCTCAGGCTCTGCTTTCCAGAGTCAGAAGTGTGGATACCCACCATTTCTGCCTGGAATTTCTATGTAAGATGTGGAATCCAAACTCAAGTCCTTTTGCCTATAAGGCAAAGGTTTTAACCCCTGAGTCATCTTCCAATCCCTCATGGAGGTTTTTTTTTTTTATGACACTTAGTTAATGATGGTTTCTGTGGGCAGGAAATTTCTACCTCAGGGTTGAAAGAGTTTCTAGTTCTAGCTATATGGGGATATAAACAAACATTCCTTGCTCTCTCCAGGAATCTTTAGATGGAGACCTATATTAAAAATTCTGAGTGGAACAAGGCACAACACTGGTGGCCTTGTATTTGCTCTAGATATTGCTATTTTCTATACAGAGCTGTTAGAAACTGTCACTGTCATGTGATATGCTGATAAGAGATAATGGTGACCATGCTAATTCCATAATTGTGCTTTGTAGTCCCATCTCCTCCTGAAATCAAAAAAGGATTTATGCACATCCTTTTTCTGAATAGATCCATTAGTTACATTAAGATTAAAAGGCTGCTGTTATAATACTGGCTATTGGAGCCCAGAGAAGACAGAGAGAGAATATGTGAGTCAAACAGAATTCACTGATTTCTTTTCAAGAAAATATAATTTATTATAATAACTTTCTCCCACATTTTAGTTTTTCTTAATCATGCAAGCTCAATAGGTACCCCCATCCTCTCCCTCCCTCCTCCCCTCCCCATCATCCCCCCTTACATTCTCCCTCGTTCCCCTTCCTTTCACCCCTCTCCCTCCCTCCCTCTCTCTCAGAGCCTCCCCCTTCCTCCCTCCCATCCCGGGAGCATCCTTCTATGTGAATGCCAAACATCCCTCTGAGTCCTTCACTCTAGTGAGGGTTCAGGACTCAGTGGCATAGCCCAGAGCCTCCTCTTGGGCTCCTCATTAGTATTGGAACTCTATTATGACTGTTTAATCCGTTGTCGCTAAGGATCCTACTGCCTGGAGCTTTCTCCCTGTGACTCATGCTAGACTTTAGGGGGTTGTTGACATGTCAGCCATTGTGCAGGTCAGGCAAAGTCCAATTTTAGCTGCTTCAGTCATAACGTGTGTGGAGTATCTTGCATGTTGTTGGTCCTCCCCATCTTTAGGCTCTTACAGTCTTGCCACCCCCTTTTCTGCAAAGTTCTGAACTTTAGGATGGTCTGGTTCCAGGTGAATAACATAGGGTCTTTGGTATTCTGAATTATAGTTTGTTGTTGTTTTCAGTTTTGCTTTTCTTGCACTGCCCTTGACTGTATCCCGATGAGTGTCGAAGGTCACCTCCTAACCAAAGATAAAAGACTATTTAAGTGAAGATCTTAATATAAGAGGAGACTTAAAGGTAGATGGAAGGATAGGAGTAGGATACAGCAATGGGGGGCATCAGTGTCCTATTTGCAGGGTGGTTACCATCTATCTGCCAGTCCCTATATCCTTCCTGATTGGTGAGATCAAACCTATTCAGTCCCAAGTAACCAGGAAGGGAAGTGAAAGGGAGCTGCACCAGATGTCTCACTACTTACATGCAATATTTGACTGTGGCCTATTTTCTCTACTGAAGCATGATCCCGTGCAATTACAATGGGTATTACAAAGAGTGAGTTTGGAACTAGGATCCACTTATTAGGGAATACATATGGTGTCTAACTTTCCGTGTCTGGGATACTTAATATACTTTTTTCTAATTCTATCCATTTCCCAGCAAATTTCATTAATTCATCTTTTTTGATGGCTGAGTAGTATTCCATTGTATAAATGTAATACATTTTCCTTATCCATTCATCAACTGTTGGGCATTTGGGTTGATTTCATGACTTTGACATTGTAAATAGTGCTGCAATAAACATGGTTGTGCTCATGTCACTGTAGTGAATTTCTGTATTATGGGGGATTATTTCCAATAGGGGTCATGTGGCATTTCAATCTTAAACTTTTTAGAAATTGCCATTCTGACCACAAGAGTGGTTGTATAAGCCTGCATTCCCACCAGCAATGTATGAGAGTTCCCTTTTCTCCACATCCTCTCCAGCATTCAGTGTTGTTTGTATTGTGGATTTTTGCAATCCTGACTGGGGTGAGATGATATCACCCCAGTTTTGATTTACATTTCCCCGATGGCTAGGAGCATTTTTGTGGAGCATTTTTAAAGATATTTGTTAGACATTTCCATGTTGTCACTGGAAAAGTTTGAGTTCTGAGCCCCAATTTTTAATTGGGCTATTTATCTCCTTGGTGTTTAGTTTTTTAAGTTTCTTGTGCACTCTGGATAATAGAGTTCTATCAGATATATAGTTAGTGAGGATTTTCTCCCATTCTGTTGGTTGCCTTTTTGCTCAGTTTGCAATTTCTTTAGCTGAACAGAAGCTCTTTAGTTTCATAAGACCCCATTTGTTGAGTGTTGGTTCTAGTGCCTATGCTACTGGATTTCTGTTTAGAAACAGTTGGCTTAGGCCAATCAACTCAAGGGAATTCTCTACCCTTTCTTTCAACTAGGGTTTTTATAGTTGCCCTAATATTAAAGTCCTTGATCCATTTGGAATTAGTTTTTGTGCATGGTGACAAGTATGGGTCCAGTTTTAATCTTCTGCATGTGGATATCCAGTTTTGCCAGCACCATTTGTTAAAGATGCTGTTCTTTTTCCATAGAGTTTTTTTGGGCTCCTTTGTCAACGATCAAAGCCTGTTATTGTGTGGGCTTATATCTGGATCTTTGACCATTATCCATTGATCTACATGTCTATTTTGGAGCCAGTACCAGGCTGTTTTTATTACTATGAATTTGTAGTATAGATTAAGGTTTGGTATGGTAATACCTCCAACAGTATTTTTGTTACTCAGGATTGTTTTTGCTATCCTGGGCCTTTTGGGCTTCCATGAATTTTGAGATTGTTTGGTTAATTTTTTTAAAGAATTGCTTTGGGATTTTGATTGGCATAGTGTTGAATCTGTATATTGCTTTCGGTAGGATGGTCATTTTTATGTTGATTCTGCCAATCCAGGAGTATGGGAGGTCTTTCCACCTTCTGGTGTCTTCTGTATGTCTTTCTTTAGGGTTTTAAAGTTTTCATTATAAAAGTCCCTCACTACTTTGGTTAGATTTATACCAAGGCATTTCTTTTTCTTTTTTTTTTTTTAAGAGGCTATAGTAAATGGGATTTTTTTCTCTTAGGACTTTTTCACTTTTTTCATCCTTGGTGTATAGGAAGGTCACTGATTTTTGCATGGATTAGCTCCAGGAGATTCCTGGTCAAGTTTTTAGGATCGCTCAGGTATATGATCATGTCATCTGCAAATAGAGATATCTTGATTTCTTTTTTTCTGATTTTAATCCCTTTTATCTGCCTCTCTTGTCTTATGGCTCTAGCTAAGACTTCAAGCTCAATACTGAATAGAAGTGGTGAGAGTGGACAGCCTTGTCTATTTCCTGATTGAAGTGGGAATGTTTCAAGTTTTTCCCATTGAATATAATCCTTGCTGTTGGCTTGTTGTATACAGCTTTTACTATGTTGATATAAGTTCCTTCTATTCCAATTGTCTTTAGGGTTTTGATCATAAAAGGATATTGGATCTTTAGTAATTTTTTTATTATTATTTATTCAATTGTGCATGTATGTGTGTGTGTGTGTGTGTGTGTGTGTGTGTGTGTGTGTGTGTGTGTTTGCGTAGAACCACGGACGAATTCAGGAACCACCATGGACGGCCTCCACCTCCTCCTTGTTTACACTGCCGGGGGATTCACAGGCTTTGCCCTACCAGGACAAGAAGTGCAGGCCTCCCCTGCTTCTGCCTAGCATCTACACCTGGGGTCTAGGATCTGAACTCAGGACCTTCTGCCTGCAAGACAGAGGGTTAATCCCTGAGCCACCTCTCCAGCCCCCAAGGATATTGGATCTTGTCAAAAGCTTTTTCTGCTTCTATGGAGAGTATCATGTGATCTCGGACTTTGGATTGGTTTATATGATGGATTACATTTATTGATTTGCATATGTTGAACCAATCTTATGTGCTGCCAGGGATAAAGCCTACTTGATCCCCATGGATGACCTTTTTGATATGTTTTTGAATCTGATTTGCTAAGACTTTGTTGAGAATCTTTGTATCTGTGTTCATCAAAGAGATTGGCCTATAGTTTTCTTTTTTAAGTGTATCATTATTAGGTTTTGGGATTAGTATGATAGCTTTGTAGAAAGAATTTGGAAATGTTCCTTCCTTAGCTATTTTATGGAATAGTTTAAGGAGGAGTGGAGTTAATTGTTCTTTATATGTCTGGTAGAATTCTGTGCTGAATCCATCTGATCCAGGACATTTCTTGGTGAGAAGATTTGATATTACTTCATCAATTTCCTCATTTGTTATAGGACTATTTAAATAATTCAAAACTTCCTGATTCAATTTAGGTAAATTATGCTTATTCAGGAATTTATCCTTTATTTTTGTGTTATCAAATTTCACGGAGTATAAGTTTTTGAGATATGACTGTTGGAACCGAAGTCCCTCCAAGTCACCCGCCCCGACCCCAAAAGGAGACACGAGGACCGAGAGGCTGCTGCAAAGGCAATAGGCGAGTTTATTCTGGCATGCCAGGACCGCCTCCCTCTTGCAAGCAAGAGAAGAGCGGCCCCGACTGAGGTCGGGGTAGGGTTTTTATAGGGTAGCAAAACATATTTTTCTATAGCACTCTTTGGCACACTTTCTACAGCACACAAAGAAGTTGAGTCAGCCAAGGGTGACCACCAGATGTTCTAGTCGATTGTGGGCAGTTCTTGGTGGGCGAGGTCCCGGTCGACACGTCCGCAGCAGGGCTGACTTGTTTGTGCAAGATAGCAGTGGGCTTGGGGTGAAGCTTCGGTCATAGTTACAATAATAATACAAAGGCTTTGGTGGTATTTGGCATAGCTGCACGTATTAGACCTTGAGAGGGGGAGCATTTCCCGGAGTTCTGTGTGGGGAGGGGGCAAGCGGGCTTAGACGGCATCTGGACATACTGAAAACATTTCTCCGAGACCTTGAAGGGGGAAGATTCTCACAGGGACCTTGAGAGTGGAGATGTTTTCAATATCTAGCCGCCCATATTAGACTTTTGTTTTTAGAACTCTGAAAACTGCTGACCACCAGGCTGTTAGTCATAACCTCATTATTTGTCACAATTTCTGTAAAAATTTCTTTTCTTCCACAATGACCTTATAATTCTATTGTGATAACTACATTTTCATTTTTAATTTTGTTGATTTGAGTTTTCTCTCTCTTGATTTTGATTAATTTAGTTAGGGGTATGTCAATCTTATTGATTGTTTTCAAAGAATCAGCTTTTCATCTGGTTGATTCTTCATATCATTTTCTTTATCTCAATTTCAGATATTTCTCCCATAATTTTGCTAATCCTCTCTTCTACTACTTTTTGGGCTTGGATTGCTCTAGTGTCTCTAAAGCTTTAAGCTGCATTGTTAAGTTATTTACTTGTGACATTTCAATTTTTTTGATATAGGCATTACTATAAACTTAACTCTTAGTACAGTTTTCATTGTGTCCCAGACATTTTGATATGTTGTATTTTCATTATTGTTTGCTTTTAGGAAATCTTGAATTTCCTTTTTTATTTCTTCCTGAATCCATTTCTCATTCAGCATCATAGTGTTTAATTTCTGTGTATTTTCTGCTATTTGTTGTTTGTGGATGTCGAACTTTGAACTATGGTGGTTTGACAGGGTACAGGCTATAAATTTCAACTTTCTTATATATGTGGAGATTTGTTTTGTGGCCCAATATGTGGTCTATTTTGGAGTAAGTTCCTTGGGCTGCTGAGAAGAATGTCTATTCCTTGGTGCTTGGATGGAAATTTCAATAAAGATCTATTCGGTCCATTTCAGTAAGGGTTTGATTTAGTTCCAATATGTTTCTGTTGAATTTTTGTCCTGTTGCTCTGTTCCATGTTGAGAGAGCAGTACCTGAAATCCCCAAGTATTGTCGTTTTGGGATTGATTTCTTGTTTTAGATGTTGTAGTGTTTGCTTAATGAATGTGCAGGAACCTGTATTAGGTGCATATATGTTCAGTATTGTGAAGTCTTCCTGGTGAATTGTTCCTGTGACTAAAATGTAGTCTCTTCCTTATCTCTTATGATTTTCTTTTTTTTTTAATCTTATTCTTTTTTTAAATTATTATTTATTCAACTGTGCGTGTATGCGTGTGTGCGTGTACATATGTATGTGTGTGTAGAACGAGGGGAACCACCATGGACGCCTCCACCTCTCCTTGTTTACTCTCCCCGGGGATTCACAGGCTCCGCCCTACCACCAGGACCGGAAACGCAGGCCGCCCCCGCTTCTGCCTGGCGTCTATACATGGGGTCTAGGATCCAAACTCAGGACCTTCTGCCTGCAAGGCAGAGGCTTAACTCCTGAGCCACCTCTCCAGCCCCTATCTCTTATGATTTTCTTTGGTTTGAAGTCCACTTTTTCAGATAACATAATTGTTACCCTTGCTGTTTCATGATTCCATTAGCTTGAAGAATTTTTGACCAGCCTTTTACTTTTAGAATGTGCCTACCTTTTGTGGTGAGATGTGTTTCCTGAAGGCAGCAGATGGATGGGTTTTGATTTCTAATCCATGTTTGTAATCTGTGTCTTTTGATTGGTGAGTTAATTTTATTGACATTTAGGTTTACAATGGAGAAATTACTTTTGAGTCCTGACATATTTTGTGTTTAGTCGCTTTCATAAGTTTATTATTAGCTTATAGGTTGTGGTGGTATTCAACTTCCATTCTGTCTTCCTGGATATGCTTGTTCTTTTTTTTTAAGCTTGAGTATCTTTTTTAGCATTTTTTGAAGGCCTGGTTTGGTGGTCATGTAAGCATTCAAGTTGTCTTTATGGTGGAAAATTTTTCTTTCACCCTCGATCATGACTAATAGTTTTACTGGGTATATCAGCCTGGCTTGATGCTTGTGCTCATTCATTACTTCAAGAATGTCTCTCCAAGCTCTTCTGGCTTTTACTGTTTCCATTGAAAAATCATTTGTTATTTTAGTAGGTTTACCTTTAAAAGTGACTTTTTTTTTCTCTTGAAGCTCTCAGCACATTGTCTTGTATGTGTAGTGTTTTGACTATTATTTGCCATGGCAAGTTTCTATTTTGGTCATATCTATGGTGTGGAATGCCTCTTGTATTTGGATGGGTCTCTCTTTCTTTATAATAATTTGAAAAGTTTCCTTGGGTGTGGTATTTTGGGATTCTTGTTCAGGTATTTCATGAATGTGCATGTTAGGCTTCTTCAAGATGTCCCATAACTCTTGAATATTCCTTTCAAGAATCTTTTTGGCTTTAACAAACTCTTTGATTGAATTGGTTAGTTCTTCCATTTTGTCTTAAGATCTGATATTCTGTTTTCTGCTTCATTAATTCTGCGGATAAGACTGTTGAGTTCTGGGTTGAAGATAGCTTGTCTTTTAGTTTAAACTCTGCTTGAGATTGTTTTAACTGCTCCATATCTATTTTTGTTTCTCATCTCCTCCAAGTGCCTGTTGTATTCCTGTTCAAAGGGGTTGATGCGATTATTTAACTCCTCCTGGATTTCCTCTTTCATTGTTTTGATCATAGTAAAGATCAGGCTTTGAAAATCATTATCTTAGGCATGGCTTTCTTGGCTATTTTCTGTGAGTTTGTTCTGGTTGAATTCTATCATTATGGGGTTCATTTTTTTGTTGGAGATTTGCTGTCTTGGTTTTTGTTTCTCATGGATTTGCACTGTGACCTTCTTGTTGTTTTGGCTTAACTGAATTAGACAGTATTACTATACTAAGCAGTTATTGCTAGTGTTTGCCTTGGAGTTGGATATGCCTGTCTGGTGTTAGTGTTGTTTCCTTGATGAGGCTATTGGACTGTTCGAACATCAATTAAGGCAGGTTTAATAGACAGGGATTGAAGAGTACTATGGCAGTACACTTTTTAAGTTTACTTCCTTGGTGATATGTGAGGATGAATGGGATAGTCCCTGAAGTTGTATGAGTTTGGGGGTAGCTATATGGAAATGTCAAACTATGGTGACTAATAACTGAGTGGACCAGGATGATAAAAAGTGTTTACTTATCTTAGAACTGGATGTGAAGATTCTCTCTTGTATGATGGGATGATTTTAGAAGACCTCAGATGAATGGTGTTGGTCCCTTGCCCATTGCCTGGGTTTCTCTGGACTCTGTTGACTTCTGAGGAGCAGGGAGTCTGCTTGGGTTCAGGGTTCAGGACAGAAAGGCAGAGTGGCTAGTGGGGGCATATACATGACCTGGGACCTGGGGCATAGTCTAGGGGCCTTACCCGAGGAGCAGGGAGTCCACCTTGATCTGGGTCCATGGCAGAAAGTATTATAATATTTTTTTAACTTTTTGTATGTGTGTGTAAACATGTGCGTGAACATGCATGTGTACATGTATGTATGTAGGTACGTGTGCAAGAGGGAACATGAGCATATGTACCCATGGAGGCCCACGGGTGATATCAGAAACCATCCTGGATTGCTCTACCTCTTTATTGCTTTGCTCTGGAGTGTCCCAGGCTCCGCCTTCCTGAGCCAGAATTACAGGCTGCTGCCATATCCACCTGACATTTTTATGTGGGATCTGAGGATCTGAACTCAGGTCCTTTGGCTTGAGAGGCAAAGGCTTTAACCCCTGGGTCATCTCCCCAGCTCTAATTATAATTCTTTAAATGGTGGTTTTTGGTATGAGGTCTACACAAGGTAGTACAGATTATTATAGAAGTGATTCTCACCTAGGTGGGCTCACTTACTTGTCCCAGGTTGAGGTGGATGCTCTTGTGACTGCTAAGAAACACTGAGGGGCTACCCTGGGTTTTCTGTGACTCAGCTCTAACACACCGTCTACTGGACAAATCCAGAAGAGAATAGGTATTAAACTGGCTTTCCAGAACACTTCCCA
The DNA here is from genome assembly GCA_023101885.1 of Typhlomys cinereus. Classification (NCBI taxonomy): domain Eukaryota; kingdom Metazoa; phylum Chordata; class Mammalia; order Rodentia; family Platacanthomyidae; genus Typhlomys; species Typhlomys cinereus. The sequence continues at coordinate 1,431,609 of JALPQD010000437.1, read as the reverse complement.
CCAATGAGAGACAAGCAGCATTCTCTTTCCATTGTGGTCCCTCCCTTTTTTATAGACCTCTTCCACTTATTCTAGGCCATCCCCTCTTTTTTTTTTTTTTTTTCAATTTCTTGAAACACACCGAAGAACAAAACATTATAACAAGTATTCAGCAGGTTAAATGAGGATATTACATTTCATCATTCTCCTTCTTATGAAATGTTCGTGTAGTATGAATGCTGAATGTTCTCTGAAGGTCCATGTGTCAAAACTGTGGCTCCTGGGTGGTGCTGATAGGTGTTGTAACCTTCCAAAGTGGGGCCTAGAGGGTGGTCTTCAGGTCGCAGGAATAGTCTCTTCCTCCTCCCCCTTTTTGTGTCTCAACCATAAGGCGAGTAATGTTGTTACATCAGACCCTTCTAAAACAACAGGCCAATGGAAATTTCCCAGACTGTTCCAAGTTAATCACCATAAACATTTTGTTATAGTGATGAAAATCTGACTAGTCTAGAGAAACTACCATGTCAATGGCAGAGACAGAACAATCCTAAGTACTTGGTAAGCCACTACTGAGCACAGTTGATTGAACCAGGGCACACACCTAGACTGATTTGGGCAGGTGTTCTCTATAGGCAATTAAGAAACAGAGTACAAAGCCTAGTTTCTAGAACGTGCAGTACTTTCTTCTTGTGCAACAGCACTCATTTTACGGCTCAGTTTAGGGATGTAGTTCAGTGTCGGAATACTTGCCTAACATGCACAAAGCTCTAGGTTTGATCCCTAGCACTGCACCAATTGGATATGGTAGTGCAAACTTGCAATCCTAGCACGCAGGAGTTAGAGGCAGGGAGCTCAGAAAGTCAAGGTTATCTTCAGTTTTGAGGTGTATGGGCTACTTAAGAACCTAACTAAAAAAAATTGCAAACATTGTAAATGCAGACAAGATGACTATTTTCCTAGTGCCTGTAACCTTTCTGATAGCCCCAGGAATGTTTAATTTTCTAAGGAAATGGTCTTGTTTGACTTACTGCTTGCTATCGATTAAGGCCCAGGCTCTATGAGGCTACATTTTCGTATTTGTCTGGTAGAGATGCTAATGGTTTCTTCCTGTAGAAGGATTTTATTTCCCCACGGCACATTAACCAATGTGGTCTACAAATGAGCAAACTCATTTTAGCATGCTCTTCTGATGATCTATCTAAACCTTTGCCTTTCAAGTTGTCTTTAAAACACCCTACAATATTCACCAGGAATCATACTAGCCAAATCTCTCCCCATCTTAAAGCTCAGGGAACCTTGCAGAAGAGGGGGCAGCGAGATTATAAGAGCCTAAAGATGGGGAGGACCAACGAGATGCAAGATACTCCACACAAGTCAGGGCTGCAGCAGCCAGGATATAGCCACAATGTGATTAGACCTTGCCTGACCTGCACAATGGCTGACAGGTCAACAATCCCACAAGTCTAGCACAGATCACAGGGGAGAAGGCTTCAGGCAGTGGGATCCTTAGAGGCAAGGGGTTAAACAGTTATAATAGAGTTTCCATATTAGTGGGCATTCCAAGAAGTGGCTCCAGACTATGCCACTGAGTCCTGAACCCTCACTAGTGTAGATGACTCAGAGGGAAATTCAGCGCCCACATAAGCAGATGCTCTGGAGGATGGGAGGGAGAAGGCAGGAAGCACCAAGAGAGGAGGAGGGAAGGAAAAGGGGTGTTGTGGTGGGAGAGTGGGAAGGGGGAGAGTAGGATGGGGGAAAACAGGGAAGAAGAGAGGGGGGAGGGAGAAGAAGGGGGGTACCTATTTAGCTTTTATAACTAGGAAAAAAATTAATAAAAAAAGAAATAAATTGTCTTTGAAACAACAGCTTTAGTATCTTCTTGTTCTCTCTTTTATGAAGTCAGTGCATCTCCCCTGAGTGCTTGTATGAGGGTTGTGTTTTTGCTTTTGGAAAATTATGCTTTGATGACTTCACTAAATACACTTGGGGGAAAATTCTGAGAATTGTTGGGTTCTGATGGGAAATGAAGAAAGGAAAGCCAGGCTGTGTTCTAGCTTGGCAGGCCTGATGTTCCCTTTCACACAGTGAAGGGCATGGAGCAGGGCTAAATATGGAGGCAGTGTGAGTTCACATGTGTTGTGAAGGATGAGACTCTATTAGGAGAAATATTAGGTAGATGAGACAGGGGAGCAAAGATAAATTTTCACTTGACTCCAAAACAGTGACGAGAAATCCAGGGAAACCACGCCACCGCAGAGAATAGATGAATTGGTGAACGCTCCTGTTGAACGTCTCTATCATGACCAATATTCATACTTTAATAGGTCCGGAACTTTATTTATTGGTACTATCATTAAAAACAATATACCAAGCTAGGAAGATGGCTCAGCTGTTGGTGTATTTGCTACACAATCAATAGGACCAGAATTCAGAACCTTGGATTTCCACATTAAATGTTAAACGTGCATGGTGACTCGTTTGTAATTTTAGCCCTGAAAGTTAGAGCCTGGAACTTCTCAGAGCAAGCTGATCGGTGAGGCGATAGGGCTAGACTTTTTGTATGACAGATTTTAGAGTTTTCCAAATGTTCTTGTAACCATTCTGCCTCGGCCAGAAGGGAAGCATTTTTCCCAGTGTCTAGCCGAGAGACTGCTGAGATTGATAATAGAGAAGCAAGGCTGTGATTGGTCCATCCATCTCTTGTCTAACTGTATAAGTAAGCTCTCTTAATGAGTCGTCTGGGAGACGGTCTTCCATATTGTCTCTTCTGCTAATTGCAAACTAGGTCCAATAAGACTTCACTGGGGAGATCTGAAGCATCTTTTCTTTTTACTTTTAGTGATGTGGGTTCAACTGTCGAGGCAATGAAAGAAATAGCAAAAGGCAGCAGAGGTGATGGCAGAGGTTGCTAATGGCACCTTTTGCAAGTTAGTTTTCTCCTTCTACCATGTGCATTTCTCAGAATCAAGCTCATGATTCTAGGTTTGCAAGTGATGCCTTTACCTGCTGAACCTTGTCACTGATCCTGAAACATCCCATGTTGAGGTGAAAGTAGACCTGGAGACAAAGTGTGGCCTGTGGGGAAGTCCTCTGGTGGTCACTGTTGGCCTCAATAGGTGGGAGAGATGGTTAGTTCTCAATTGCACTTCAGGGGAGAGATAAAATGCGGTGTACCACCCTGTATAAACCATTGTCACCTCCTCTTGTGACCAGAAGGGAATTGTGATCTCTCTCTTTCTCTCTCTGTCTCTCTTTAACAGTTTAGGGATTTCCCCTCCAGAAACATTCTGGAATCTCCTGGCTAGATTATGTGCTTCTCCTACTACTATTGAACTACTCGTTACCCATGAAAGATATTATTTTTCATGCCTCCCCATCCTTATCCTCAGAGGCAGGAGCTACAGCTATTTTGTCTTAGTGGTCCGTGATCTGGCACCACGCTCCATGACGTGTATCCTGCACTGAGCTCAGCCCTAATATTCGGCTCACCTGTGTGGTTCTTGCCTCTATTCCTGGGACTTCTCAGCTCTAAGTGTGGGGAGGGTTTCCCAAGGCAAATTCCCTGTTCCAGTTGTCGATTAGGAGACAGCTTCCTGGCTCCCAGCCAGACACGAGGACCACAACTGGCTGTAGGAACAGGTGGGGAATCTATCTGCATCATGTACTCCATATGACTCTTTTGTCTATAAAGTTTGAGGACCAGCAGCCCAAGGCGTAAGCTTCCCAGAGATTTCCTGCCTCTTTGCCTCCCCAACTATTTGAGGTTTTAGTGCCGGATACACTCCACTTCTGGGATCTGATCCACGTCAGCAATTTGGCTAGACTGGATATCCAGTGAGCTCCACGGAACTACCTGACTGCATTTCCCAGGAGTGGGAAAGACAGGCACATGCCATCGTGCCTGTCTGGCTTGTTATATGAGTGCTAGAGTTATAACTCAGATCCTCATCCGTGCTCAGCAAGCACTTTATTGACTAAGCCCTGTCCCTAGCCCTAAGGACTACAGATCTTACATCCTGCCAGACTCAAGTCTGGTGGGAAAGTCACTGCAGAATTCCCATCAAAGTCTCAGGGACTCTCTCTGTCTCTCTGTCTCTCTTTCTCTCAGTGTCTCTCTCTCTCTTTCTCTCAGGCTCTTATGGGGTCAGTGAGACAGTCCTGAATCAGTCTCAGAGTATTGGGGGAGGTGGCTGAGTGAGTTGCTCTAAGTGGGGTGTGGCTCTGGTTAGCTTTATCACAACTGACATTTGGGACATGTCACATTCCCAGTGGAAACAGGGCTTTTCCCAGCCAAGGGGTCAGTGGCTATTAAGAAACTCCCTCTATGAACTGTGGGTTCTGCATTGATGGTGGTGATGTGGATTCCCGCATTATCTTTTGTTCTGAATGCTGTGGCAACGTTTATGTCTGAGATGGGGTGCCTAGTTTTGCCGAGCCTGTGGCTTCTCCCACTCTCTCTTCCCCTTTACCATACCAGCCATGGACCACCCTGCTTCAGCAGGCCCTGGTTTCTAAGTACTTCTACCTTTCATTATCACCGAGGGCCTCCGATCCAGAACTAAAACAGCAATCTTCTTTTGAAATCCAGGGTGGGAGATGATCAGTTGACTTGAGACAGAAGGGAGGAAGTGAAAAACCTCTTTTATTGAAGCTCTTTGCCTCTGCCAGAGGTGATTTCACTCAAACTCTTAAAAGCATGGGCTAATTCACCCCCTGCAGCTTGCCAGTTGGGCCGGAGGCTCCAAGCAGAGAGCGGATTGGAGATAAGAGGCTGTACTTTGTTCCTGGTGGAGAAAGCTTCCCCACTCTGTTGGAGCAGGGCTGACAGATCCCGCTGGCGTTGGAGATAATGAAAGTGGGAAATCTCAGGGGAGCTAGACCTGGTCAGGGGAGGAGCTTGTGCTGTCTGGACAGCACCCCAGAAGGGACATGGAGGAGGGGGATTACAGTGTGTCTGGTCTCACTGTGTGGGGACATAGACCGGCTGCTTCCTCCTTTGAAACTAAAACAAATTTCCATAGCTACCATGCTTCTGGATAGATCAGGATGGCTCCTCCCAGAGCAAATGCAATTAGAGACAAACAGAGCTTTGAAACCCCTTGTAAGGGGCTGACTCCATATCGGGGTGCAGGGTTTGCATATTCATCATACAGGGCGCCTGGGGTGAGCTTGTCCTGCCCGGCTTCCTTGTCACGTGACCACTATCCACTCTGCTTTAGTTAGTAGCCACAGAGCTGCATCCCATAGTTGTGAACAGGGCGGAGGGTCTGAGGGCTCTTTTGTGTGTGGGTCATTTCTAGAATGTCACAACCGGAGAAGGCAAAGTAGATGCTTCCCTCTAAAACTGTAGAGCCTAAAGGAACTTGTCCTCAATAGCGGTTTTTCTACCACCTGCTAGATGATGAAGGCTAAACGGAATTCTTTCAACATCTAGGAGATTTAATACCATGGAATGGGGGCAGCCAGGAGGGATGCTAGAGCCATGGGACTTTGTGCTTTGCATTCTGGGAGTTTTCTCCTCCTCTCCTGGGTGAGACCTGCCAGTCTACCCAGTCAGCATGGGTACAAGATGCTCCAGGCAGAAGGGGAGGAGCTAGACCTTCAGACAGGCCTGCTACCGCTCCACAATAGGAAGGCTCCACCATGGCCCCAGGAACCTTCCAGAAGTGGCCTTTTGATGGCTCTTAGACCTCGGGTCCTGCTTTGCTTCGTACTCATGTCTGGAGGACTCTTTGGTAGAGCTGCCATTGGTCATTGAACCAGCTGTGACTGTGAGCAGTAGGGACACATCAGGCATGTGGGAACATGGAGGATCATAGGGTCTTAGTGAAAGCAGCACTGAAGTGATGGATCAAGTCATTTGGAGTACATTAGTAGAAGACTGCTCTCTCTGCCTCCCCGCAGAAAGGACATAGTGCAGTTCTCTGCAACCTCCCTGAGATCGCCTATTACATGGGCCATCGGAAGTGTGTGTGTTATTGTGTGTGTATTGTGTGTATTCATCCTCCCTGAGACTACCCATGACACAGGCCATTCAAAGTATCTCTGTGTGTATATGCTGTGCGTGTGTATGTGTATACATGTGTGTGTGTGTTCATTTTTCCTGAGACCACCCACAAGATAAGCCATTAAAATATCTCTGTGTGTATGTATTGTGTATGTGTGCATGTGTGTATGTGTGTGCATGCATGCATGTGTGTGTGTATGTGCGTGTGTGCATGTGTATGTGTGTATCCTCCACGATACAAACCATTAAAATATCTGTGTGTATATGTTGTGGGTGTGCATGTGTGTGTATATGTGTGTATATGTGTATGTGCATGTGTGCATGTGTATGTGTGTATCCTCCACGATACAAACCATTAAAATATCTGTGTGTATATGTTGTGGGTGTGCATGCATGTGTATATGTGTGCATGCATGTTTGTGTGCATGTGTGTGTGTGTGTGTGTGTATCCTCCACGATACAAACCATTAAACTATCTGTGTGTATATGTTGTGCGTGTGCATGCGTGTGTATATGTGTGCATGCATATTAGTGTGTGTGTGTGTGTGTGTGTGTGTGTGTGTGTTAATCCTCCCTGAGTGCTGCCCATGATACATTCTGGGGATGAGCTAATTCTATTCCACAAAAGAAAACACATACACAGAGAAAGAAAGAAAGAGAGAGAGAGAGAAAGAGAGAGACAGAGACACAGAGAGAGATAGAGAGAGAGATTTTCCTGAAAATTTCTTTGTTTTCTTTTGAGAAGCAGGTCTACTGCATGCACCGACCTGACAGATTGTTACAATAAAGCTTCATTTTACAATATACCTGAGAAATAACGGAACCTTCTGAACCTTCATAAAAATAATAAGCAAGCCAGCTCGCTCCAGTACGATTCTGTCCGTCCCTGGCATCCCATTAATATCTAGGGACAATGCCTGCTATCACTTTACATTATGCATCTGTCACCCTGATCTTTATGACTATTTCCCTTAGGCATTCTTGCAATTCCAGGGGTAATGAAAACATCTCTGTGGCCATGTTGTAGATCCAGTTGGACATATATTAGAAAGCAAGGGTTTTTTTGTTTTGTTTTGTTTTCCTGCTGAGTTGTAAATGGCTATTTCTCAAGAGGCTTCCAACCCTGGGGCTTGGTCACGCCTGGGACAGCCACCATCAGGTGGTTCTGGAAGAATGCTGTTTGGGACTAGTTTCGTACTGCTACATTAGTTCTTGCCTGCTTACTTTTATTATCCTTTTACTTTATAATTTGACTTGAATTTGTTTCCTGAGTTCTGAATCCCAAGCTGTGGAAAATACAAAAAGTACCTCCCAGCCTCTTGGACCCAGAAGGAATGAATGACTGAGTTAAGTGCTGATTATGGGATAGTCATTCCGTTGGCATCTTCCTATGTTAGCCCATGTCACTCTCCTAATAACCCTAGTAAGGTAGCACCTGTCTCCTTTGCAGGTAAGGAAGACAAGGTCCCAGGTCACCTGCCTGAGAACATATTGTCACAAGCAGGGCTGCAGGAAATCTGGCTGCTGACCTGGTCTTTATAAGCCCTTGCTTCTGCTGTCCCCAGCAGCCCAGGGTCACCTCCTGGGAGCCTTAGAAATGCATGATCAAGGATGCTTCTGTTACAGGCAATTATTGTGCCTTTCTGCAGTTCCATCCCTTGGGCTTTTTCATTCATTTATTCATAAACAATTTTAATCATTCAAACAACCCCACACAGAACAAAGATAAGCTGCCGTCTCAGGTCTTCTGCTTCATGTCTGTTCGGTTAAACCTTGGTGGTTCCTCACACTGTTGCTGGGCAGAAAACTTTCAGAAGACAGGACATGAGCACCTGTTAGCCCAGAAAGCGTCCTGGATACACTTGGTAACCAAAGTACAATCACAGAAGTCATGTGAGCAGTTTTACTTTCTGAAGTTTCAGTTGTCTGAAATCAACCGTGGTTTTAAAATACTAAGCAAAAATTTCTAATAGCCTAATTCATGGGTTTTAAATCACGCGTGGCAAAATCTGATCTCAACAGAGGTGTGAGTCACCCCTTGGTCCAGCATATCTATGCTTCGTACAATATCCTTCTGTTAATCACATAGCAATGATCTCAGCTACCAGTTCAACTGTTGCATTGCCATAGTGCTTGTGTGTAAGCAACTCTTCTTTGAATTCATAATGGTTTGAAAGTATAACCAGAATGATGCTGGAAATTTTATTATAGTATCTCGTTTTTAGTGTCCTACTTTGTTACCAGACATTGCAAAGAATCTCATGCTGTCTTAATTTGTCAGTGTTCATCCAATGCCAGTCATATAATGGGCACATATGCATAAGTGAAGCACAGGCATAACACATTTATTTTATTTTATCTAAACTTTTATTTATTAATTAATTCATTCATTTTTTTGTGCGTGTATGTGTGTGTGTGTGTGTGTGTGTGTGTGTGTGTGTGTGTGTGTATCATTGGGCACATGTGTCCCTCTAGAGGACCAAGAGTGACTTTGGGAATCATCCTGGATTGCTTCTATCCCCTTGCTTCACCACCAGGCACTGCCCACCAGGGCCGGAAGTGCAGGCCCCCACCATTTCCACCTAGTGGGTTTTGTTTTTTTTTTTAACATGGGACTGAACTCAGGACCTTCTGCTTGCTGCTTGCTAGGTGGAGTCTTAACCCCTGAGCCATCTCTCCAGCCCACACATTTATTTTTTTATTAGCATAGATGGTAATGGCTTTCATTATGATATCTTCACACATATATATAATGTTTTGCTTAAATTCACCCTCATTACGTTCTCTGGTTCCCTCTTCCCTTTTTCCTGTTAGTCTCTATCCTCTCCCCAAATAGTCCTCTTGTTACTTTCATATATATATACATATTACACATATGGTAGAAAGCATGATATTTCTCTGAGACTGACTTATTTTGCTTGACATGATTTCTCTTTAGTTGCATTTATTTTCCCACAGATGGCAAAATGTTGGACTTCTTTATGGCTGAATAAAACTCCATTATGCAAATGCACATCATCATGATTTGGACGTGATTTGTCCCCCACAGGCGCACGTGTTGTGGATTGGGAAGGTCATGGCACCTTGAGTACGTGGAGTTTGCTGGAGGCAGGCACAGATCACAGGAGTGGACCTTGAGGTTGGTTAGTACCACCCTGTTTCTGCGGCTTTCTCAGCCTCCACGATGTCTGCGGTGACCTATGCTGTCCCCAGCTCTTGCCGCCAGCCTTGCCATTTCCTCCATAATGGACTATATCTTCCCTCTAAACCGTAAGCGAAATAAATCTCCTTTTGTCCCTTAAGCTGATTGTTTGAGTGTTGTCTCACAGCAGCAGAGAAAGGAACTGATACACACAGTTTATCCACCCATCTGCTTGTGATTTCCATGTCTTGGACATTATACATAGTACAAATAAAAAACATGCATGTGCATGTGTCTCTGTTGTGGGCTGACTCAGAGTTCTTTAGTCAGACACACAGGAATGGCTTGGTTGGAGTATATGATAGCTTTGTGAGGCTTCTCTGTATTAACTGCCATAACGTTTACATTCCCACCAGCAGTAGATAAAGGTGCCTTTGCGTCCTACATTCTCTCTAGTATTTGCTGTTTGTTTTTTTTTCTTCTCATGATAGCCATTCTGATGTGGGTGGTGGGGTGGGGGGTGAAGAATGGAATCTCAGTGTACTTTTGGCTTGCCTTTCCCTATTGGCTTAAGAATGTTGAATATCTTTCACGTGCTAGCTGTACATTTGCAAATCTTCTTTGGGGAACTCTTTGTTCATTTACTGGTTGGACGTTTTGCTTTTTGTGATCAATTTTTGAAGCTTTTATATAATCTAGATATGAATCCCCTGTTAATTGCGTAGCTTGCAAAGATTCTCTCCCATTCTGCAGTCCATCTCTTCTCTCTGCTGAGATTCCTTTGCTGTGCAGAAGCTCTTGTAAGCTCATTTGTCAATCTTGTCACTACTTAACTCTTGTTTAGGCATCTTCTCCAGAAAGTCATTGTTTATACCTGTATCTTGAAAGATTTTTCCCTTAACAGTTTCCAAATTCAAGCTTTACATTAATTTGATCCATTTTGAATTGATTTTTGGATAGGATGGCACATAAATTTAGTTTCATTCTTCTATACATGGATATCCAATTTGCCTAGCACCATTTGTTGAAGAACCTGTCTTTCTCTAAAGTATGTTTTGGATCTTCCTGTTGAAAACTATAACAATAACGATGTGGGTCTATTTCTCTGTATTCTATCTGATTGCATTGTTCTACCTTGTTGGGTGTAGTCAACTCTCATCCTACTTTTTGTTACTATAGCTCCATGGCATAATTTGAATTCAGGTGTTGCTATTCCTGCTCAGGATTGCTTTGGGCAGTTCTGGGTCTTTTGTGTATATATATATGATTTTAGGCCTTTTTTTCTTGTTCTGTGAAGAATATCAATGGAATTTCAATGGAGATTATATGACATCTGTAGATTACTTTTGGTAATATGGTTATTTTCACAATATTAATCTTTTCAGTCATGAGCCTGGGAGATCTTTCCATCTTCTAGCATCTTCTTCAATTTCATTTTTGGGTATTTTAAGATTATTGTTATTGTTTCTTGGCTGGGTTTATTCCTAGGTACTTAATTATTTTTGAAGCTACTGTGAGTGGGACTATTTCCCTGATTTCTTTCTCAGTGTGTTTGTAATATATATGTATATAAATATATATGTATATGACTAATTAATTGATTTCATAGTCTGCTACCTTGCTGAAAGTGTTTGTCACATCTAAGAGTTGAATCTTTAGGGTCTTTGCTTCTCTCTCTTGTATTATTATTCTGGATAATAATTCTGGCTACTTCAAGCATTATATTAAACAAAAATGGAGAACAAAGACATCTTTGTCTCAGTTCTGATTACAGAAAAAGTGCTTCAAAACATATTTGCAGTGGTCCCATCACTTGGCAGCAGACAGCCTTTCATGAAGTTACTTAGCTGTTATAATCATCGTATTTAGTACATATAAGATGGGGATTATGTTAGAACTTTCCTCACAGTAGTATTAGGAGGAATTATGAAAATACGTGGTTAGTACCCTGGATAAACACGTTAAGTATTTGGTAACTGTGGCTTATATGGTTATTAAGGTTGTCTTGTTTTTGTTCAATTGTTTTCAGTATGAGGGAAACCTCACAAAATGGATATTAGAAAGAAAGAGTTCAAAGAATCCAGAATTCTGGATATGAGAGACCAGTTAGTCCAGCTTTGTTATTTCACTGCAGGAAATTTGATACAGAAGTATCAAGGATTCTTGCTAGGACACCACTAGTCAGGAGCAGAACAAACATTCATAATACTTGACATCTATTTCAGTAACCTTTATTAAGTTTGGCCTGAATTTATTTAACATTTGCTTTGTCTCATATGAATCCAACTTTCTAGCATGGTCTCCAATAATATGGGAGTCTATTATGGGACTATAATCAAGACAAAGATTCTTGGTGCTCATGTATGCTCCACTGACAGATGACAAAGCCAGAATTGCTCTTTATGAGCATAGCAGGGGTTTGCTGCTTTGTATGTTTCCTGTTTCACAGTCTATCAAAGATTAGTCTCAATACATGACTATTCATATGAAACTACCTGATCTTGTTGTAACATTATATCCATCCTTCAACCTAGCCACTTGCTTTTCAAAAATGAATGCCTGTGCTTTGTACATGTCATATACAAACGAGAAGACATGTTCTTTACTCTCCAGATTCCAATGACCTGGTACAAAAAAAATCTATAAGCTGTGATACTTGGGTGATAATCAGTGTAGTTACATGCAGGTGTCAACTTGACAACTGAAGACATGAGTTCTTGGAATAGTTGTGGAGAATTAGTAGTTGCGTAAACCAAGAGTGAGCCTGCAGGTGATTGTCTATTTGATGGAGAATGCCCACCCCATGATGGATGGGATTTTTGGGGGGGCAGGTGGATAAGTAGAGTGACCTGATTTAGGGAGTTGATATCCTTCCGTATACTTGGCCAGACATACTTGTCCGGCAAGTGAGGATTGTCCCTCTCTCAGCAATGGATACAACATGTGGCCAGTTCCCTTGATTCCTGATGTTGGTATGCGTTTTCCTGCCAAGCTGGACTAAGAGATGTGACTGGACAACGGTAAGCCACAATAAAACTCCTTTTTGCCCTTTATGCCACTTTGTCATGAATTTATTGGTAATGTGCAGGCAAACCATGATATAATGAAATGGAGACTCTCTAGAAGAAGAAGGAAGAGAGCTAAATTTGTCTTGGATTGGTGATGGAGGTGGGAATGTGACTAGGTCCAGGAGAGGAGGGCACTGAGAAGTTGAGCTATGACCACGCAGAGGAAAAGGATTCTGTTCCTGTGGCAGAGGCTGGCCAGCTGTTCAGGACTCTGTCTCCTCTTCTTACCTGTCATGGTGGTCTGCAATTCACCTGCATGGTTGCTGATAAATGACCATCAAACAGCTTAAGGGAACAAAGGATTTATTTTCTCTTATGATTACTGGTTACAGTCTGTAGTCCAGCTTTATGGGAGAGCATGCACCAACACCAGGGCTGAAGAACTGGCCATACAATCTCTACATAATGGCTGAAAGAGGGACGATCCTTACTTTCCAGACAAGAATGTCTGGCCAAGTGTACAAAAGAATGCTGACTCTCTCAATCAGCTCTCCATGATTTATTCCAGGGCCTAATCCCACCCACAGTATGCTGGACCTTCCCCATCAGCTAGACAATCTCTTCAGGTTCGCTCTGGGCCTAACTCAACCACTAATACTCCACAAATGTGCCCAGAACCCAAATCCTCAACTGTCAAGTTGATACCTGTACCTAACTATAATATTAAGCTTTAACCAATACAATCTTCCAGAAGAGATGCATGTTACTTCCAGGCCTGGCCCAAGAATTCTACCATGTAATTATTGGGTGTTTTCCTGGTCTGTTGGCATGTGAGAGATAAGACAGCAATCTGTGAGCCATGTATGGGAGGCAGCTGCTAGTTTAGATCTGGAATGTTCCCTAAAGATCCATGTGTTAGGGGCTGGAGAGGTGGCTCAGGGGTTAAGCCTCTGCTTTGCAGGCAGAAGGTCCTGAGTTCGGATCCTAGACCCCACATATAGATGCCAGGCAGAAGCGGGGGCGGCCTGCGTTTCTGGTCCTGGTAGGGCGGAGCCTGTGAATCCCTGGGCAGAGTAAACAAGAAGGAGGCGGTCCACGGTGGTTCTTGAATTCGTCCGTGGTTCTACACACACATACATGCACACACACACATACACACACACAATTGAATAAATAATAAAAAAAATTAAAAAAAAGATCCATGTGTTAAATATCTGGTCCTCAGTTTGGTGTTATTTGGAGATGGAAACCTTGAAAAGGTAGAATCTAATGATCTCTTGATCTCATTTTGTGTCTTTCTTTTTGAAGTGAGCAGTTTTATGTTCATGACGCACCATCTACCATAGGCCAAATAGCAACAAAGCCTACTGACTATGGACAGAAACCTCCAAAACTGCGAGCCCAAATGAGCATTTCCACTTTCAAAGTTGCTTCATTACAATCACAGGAAGCTAACACCATGGCGCAGCTCCGGGCGGAATGGATTAACTTCCCAACTCAGAAAACCCTTTTTTGGCCCTGATACATGTGAGTAAAGAGCTTCTGTGATATTTTGAACCATTCCACATTTGGGGATTAATTTTTTAAGCTGTCAGTGCTATTTCTTTGATTATTTTCTTCCTTCCATTTTCCTGTGTATGCAGGTGGGATGCACGCTTGCATGCATATGAGTACATCTGTGTGTAAAGGTGCATATGTACATGTGTGAGTGTGCATGTGGGAGTCAGAGACTGATGTTGGGAATCAGCCTTGATTGCTCTTCTACTTTGCTCATTTCAGACAAGGTCTCTGATCAAGCCAGAGCTTGCCGATTGGGCTAGTCTGGCTAATCAGCTTGCTCTGAGGATTCTTCTAAGTCTAGAAGAGCAGATGAGCTGCCAGTCCTACGTGACCTTTTATGTAGGACCTGGGTATCCAAACTCCCATCTCCCCAGCCCAGCCAGTGTTATTTCTAATATTGCTATTGGCAAACACAGAAGTTTGGATTCGCTTATACTACATTGAAAGAAATCAAACTGGTCAAGCGGTTTGAAAAAGACACAAATCAGTAATCTTGGCTTCTTAGTTGAGTGGCCAATGGAGCAACTGGCAATGGAGTTAGACTCAACATATGTTGTTCCTCTCTTGGAAAATTCCATTTGAGATATATTTGGATCGTCATCCTGACAAAAATCATTGTAGCCTGATTGGAATGTTCCTGTTTCTCCCAGATAACATAGCTTACTCTACAGTCTGTGGCGGCTGCTGGAAACCTATGGCTTCTTTCTTCCAAAGGAGGGAGGGAAGCTTATTTCCGATGAAGAGAAAGCAAAGAGAACTGGCAGAGGAGGACAGAGGAGGACAGCAAAGAGGAGAGCACAAAGGGGGAAGAGAGTTGTCTCCCTCTGGGGGAGGGATCAAGTCACATCTATCCCTCTGGTTAGCTGGTTTCCTCATGTCTTAACCAGATTCCATCATTTCCTTACATTTATATCATTATTTGAGTCATAAGACAACCTATGGACTTTCTTGTCCTCCTGACACAATATAAAGTGGAATACATTGGATACTTCAATAAAAGATGTTTGGATATTGATACTCCTTTGACACATGCACAGGTAGTTTATTTCATACGTAGTCATTTATATATCTGTACTGGTCATATACCAGGATACTCTAAGATTTAGTGCTGATCATGACAATAATTGTCTCTCCCATAGAGCTTCTAGGGGTAGGAGTGTGAGGATGGCTTAGCTGGGTATCCTGGCTCAGGGTCTCTAAAGGGGCTATAAACAAAATGTTGCTGCTACCACCATCACATAAAGCTGGATTGTTGTGAGTAGACTCACGTGCTTCTTTTATGCAGAGATAAGAAAAGATTCACGAGAGAGATACGGAACCCAGTGAATGCTTCTCTGGAATAGCTGTCCCGGTGAACTTTTGCAACCAATGTTGTGGTTCAGCTTAGAGATATTTTCCCACTTGCCCCTTCTCATTTCACCGTAGGATACAGTCTCAGTCAAGCAGACAGCTAACTTCGCTGCTCGAGTGTCTGTGCTATCTAACACAATGCAAACAAATTTACAAATCCTGGAAATGTCTAGCTGAAGATATGCTGGGCTTCCTGCTTCCCATCTGATATTTCTTAACAATAAATATAACACACACATGGAGATATTCTTCATATATACATTTATGAGCATTGGACAGACCTTCATGCAACCCAAAGACTGACATTTTTAACTCACAAATTCTGTTTTCTGGCCAGCATGTTTGTTGATAAATCGTAGGTAGGAAGCCTAGGAAATACAAAATAAATGAAAGGAGGTTAAGACAGTGAGCTACATTATGACTTAAAGTAATAGTGATAGGATGTAACTCATTCTCTATGGCCTTGGTTTATGCAGGGAGCTCCCTTTAACTCTTTGATTTGAGGGTAGATGAAGGTGACTTTGAGTAACTAATTTTGGTGCTCTGATGTATGTTAATTCTGACTTTATGGAAGCATTTGTTCTAAAATGGACTCTTTTTTTAAAAAATTTTTCATTCATTCATTCATTCATTTTTTTTGTGTGTGTATGTGTTAGGTAGGGTGGGTGTGTATTAGAGGACACTATGTGTGTCTGTGGAGGCCCAAGACTTCAGGAATCATCCTGGATGGTCTACCACCTTCTTGCTTCACCCTGGGATTCCCTAGGCTCTACCTTTCAGAGCCAGAAGTGCGGCCTTCTGCCATTTCCACCTGACATTTTTGGGTGGGATTTGGAAGGTCCTTCTGTTTGCTGGACAGAGTTTTAATCCTTGCATCATATCTCCAGCCCCAAGAATGGACTCATTAGCATACCACAGTTCTGAGCAGGACAGAATGGATTCACTATGCATGGAAAGCAGCTCGAAGCACATAGTCAGTAATGGGAGGACTCTGGAATGTGAGCTAGTCCAGCCAGAAAAGAGACACATAGTCAGTAATGGGAGGACTCTGGAATGTGAGCTAGTCCAGCCAGAAAAGAGAAGGGAGGTACTGTGCATTTTCCAGTGGCTGGCAGCAGAGATGAGATTGCCACTAGGTGTCCTGGTTTCAATCCTCACTTCTCTCTCTGGACTCCCAGTGGCTCTTGCAACAGTTGTCCCCAAGCATGATGTCTTCTTATTCTTTTTGAATCAAGCTGCAAACACTTTGTGGAATGTGTGATGATAGATGGTGTGGTGTGTGTGTGTGTGTGTGCACGTGTGTACACCCTGAGAACACAGGATTCAGTTGTCTTTACTCAGGTGCTGTTCATATTTATCTATTTATTTATTTGAGACAGGGTCTGGAATTTTCCAAGTAAGCAGGCCAGCACCAGCAACCCAGTGCTACTCTTCCCCTCCCCCTTTCTCCGCATCCCATATACCACCACACCCTGCTTTTTTTTAATGTACTTTGTGGGGTTCAGATTCAGGCCTAGTACTTGCAAATGAAACACTTTGCCAACTAAGCTATAGACAATAATTTTGAAGCCTAGTTCCAGGAATTATTCTTACACACACACACACACACACACACACACACACACACACACACACCCTATGAGGCTGGTATCGCTATTACTCTTCCATTAGAACCAAGAAATTGAGGCACTAAGAGGTAATGTCCCTCACTCAGGGTTGCATAGGTAATAAATGCTAGTCATAGTCTTCGAACCCCAACAATCTAGTTTAGACTTAAAAAAGTAACACATACTGCTCTCTGACACACACGAGAAAAGAAAGAATGAAAGAAAGAAAGAGAGAAAGAGGAAGGAAGGAAGGAAGGAAGAAAGGAAGGAAGGAAGGAAGGAAGGAAGGAAGGAAGGAAGGAAGGAAGGAAGGAAGGAAGGAAGGAAGGAAGGAAGGAAGGAAGGAAACTAGATTATCAGCTCCACAGATTTATAATTTATGCTGTGTCATTCCAGTGGGTTTCAGTCCCCACCCAATGTCAAGAGCCCTGCAGGTTTCTGGCACTAATGTCTCCATACAGGTGCTTGTCATCAACCAGAGCAACAGAAAACTCACACTGATGAGTAGTTCCAAAAGTGTCACTGGCGTGAAAGGCCTGACAGCGCTTGCTCTTCACAGCCCTAGCTTGGCAAAGGAGAGAGAGGTAATTGCAGTCGTGTTCCGGGTGCCTGCCAGCAACAAAACAAACTTCTCTAACTTTGTTCCCAGAGCAGCAGATGACAAAGAAAATAGAAACCAGTCGTCTCCCAATTAGCATCACTCAAATTCATTGCTGTTCCTGCCGGAGCCCAAGCGAGTCAGAGAAGTAAAATCCTGAAACAACACATAACCCCTGGGGTACTGAACTCTCATTATCATCCTGAAAAAGAGGCTTTGGAAAGCTTCTTGGCAGATATGCCCCATCCTGGCTCACAGGGGGGCATTTGGAAGACGAAGCCCTGATAGAAGGTGACTTCCTGGGGTCTTTGCAAAGGCTTCTGGACCCCCGGAAAGCAAACTTCAATACTATTGTTCTTGGCATTCCATTCTCTCCCTGAATATATTGCCAGGCTTTGGGAACAAATTGTCTTCTGACTACACAACTTTTTTCATTTCAAAGCACAAACCATGACACTATTTCTCTGTAGTAGCTTTAAGAGAAGGAACAAATGTAAAATTATAACAAGTACCTCAGGAGACACTGAGAATTCAGTGCTGACCGAAGAGAAGTCTAAGAGGCTATTTCTCATTCTCATCTGGGATCATGTGGTGAGTTCTAATTTGAAATGTTCTTCCTTGATATTCCTGTGAATTGGTGAGATCCTGGGTAACCCTTTATTTTTGAATATGAATTTTTTACATCTTAGTTCCAGCTTCTTGTGGCTTTTTAAATTTAATTTTTGTTGTATTTAAAATTATACTACATATTTTATAATTGCAATTATATATATGTTGCAATATTCAGCTTTTTGAGGTATTAGGTTATGTGTTTTGATAAATCTTTATCTTATTTTATTTGTGCCTCTAAATTAGTGTCCTGATTTTTAGGGGTACTTTTTAAATTAATTAATTTATTTTTTCCACTCATACAAATTTAATAGGTACCCCATCTCCTCCCTCCCTCCACCCCTCCCCGACCCTCTTGCTCCCTCCCCCCTTTTCCCCTTCCTTCCCTTCCTTCCTTTCTCCCAGTGTCCCCTCTCCCCCCTCCCTGTAGCATCCTTTAGTGTGAATGTTGTGACTTTTTAAAAAAACAGTTATTCAGAAGTTGCTAGGTAGCAAGAATGGACTGTTTCCGTGAAGGAGACTGGCTTGGTTTATCTCTGCAAGTCTGACCCAAGCCTTGTAAGAGCAGGGTTGAACAGACCATGGATCTGTCCAGCGGTTCCAATTTGCCTATATGGTTGCTGATAAGTCACCATCAAACAACTTAAGGAACTAAGGTGTTTATTCTCTTATGACAGTCTGGTGGACAGTTCTTGGTTCAGCTTGTCAAGAGAGCCCACTGCAACATGAAGGGCCAAGGGAACTGGCCACACCATCTCCACCTAATGACTGTGAGAGGGACGATCCTTACTTGTCAGACCAGCATGTCTGGTCAAGTGTACACAAGGACGCCAACTTTCTCAAACAGTTCCTTCCATTTTATTCACCTGCCTGGGGACTAGTTCCATCCACCATAGGCTGAACCTTCCCTGTCAACTAGATAATCTCCTACAGGTTTGCTCCTGGGCTTAACAAAACTGCTTCTCTGTAAATGTGCCCAGAGCTCAAACCCTCAACCATCAAATTGACACCTATATCTAACTATGACACCAACATATGCTTAACTTTTGTTTACAGAAATATTGTGGCCTTTGCTATACCTTCTTGATAATGCTGTAACTATGATTCTGAAAACTTGCTTAATAACATTTAAGCTTTGTAGGAATCAAATCAGTCCTCAGATAAGGTTGCTTAAGACCCTTATCAATCAATCAATCAATCAATCAACCATGAATAAATAAATAACAAAAAAGCTGGAAATATAACTCTATTGCTCAGTGGTAGAATCCTTACCTAGTACATGTGAATTCAATCTCCAACACCACCAACACATACATACATAATATATGGCATAGAGCCAAGCCCATCAATTGTGGCAATATTTCCTAAGACATTTTAACTCCACATCATATTTCAAGAAAAAAAAAGAAACCTTACAAATTCAAAGCAATACAATCAATAAATATACAAATGAACTGAACTGTCACTTTTTAAAAGAAAGACAAATTAGATGTGCTTGTCCACACTTGTAACCTGAGCAATTTGAAGTGGGAAAATCAGGTATTTTGCTACGAAGCAAGTTTGAGACCATCCTGGGCTACAGAAGTCCCTGCAAGAAATAAACAAGCAAGCAGATGTACAAATGGCCAATTATATATGAAAAAAATGTTCACTCTCTTTAACTACCAGGGATATCAAATCTATATTGAAACAATACCATAGGCCAATCAGAGTAGCTATCATCAAGAAAAAGAAAAAAAAAAAAAGAAAAGGATAATAGATGCCTGCTGGGGTATGGGAAAAGAAATGCCCTTACAGTTCTAGCAGGCATGTAAATAAGTGCAGCCACTCTGGAATGAGCATGAAAGTGCCTCAAAACAGCTAAAAATGATGTGGTCATGTGATCCAGTTACACCACTCCCAATGATCCACCTGGAAGGATCTAAGTCAGCACCCACACAGATATCTGCACACCTATACCATGTATGGGAAGTTATTAATGATGACCTAATACTTAGCACAAAGAAGAACATGGTATTCAAATCAAAAAATAAAAAATCTAAGACACAATCAGAAATTTGAATGAGGGGTGAATATTTGATTGAACGAGTTACTACTAATTAATTTTTAAGTTTCAATCATGAGGTTCTGGTTCTCTGAGTTTTTTACTTGATTTCATGTGTTGACATATTACAAATGAGGTTTTTTGATACTTAGATTTCACTTCAAAATAATACACAGAAGGGCAGCTTACAATGTGTTGCTCCCTGGCCCAAGATTGAGGAACAAGTTGGAACTGCTTAGGGTGTTTTTGCGATAGATAGATAGATAGATAGATAGATAGATAGATAGATAGCATAATAGATATGTATATCATGGAAATATTTTGATATATATTATATATATGATTGCAATATTTCCTAAGACATTTTAGCTCCTAATCACATATATTAGTGTTGCATACATGGATAAAGTGAATTTATATTTCTCCCTGTAGAGTCCACCACGCACGGCGTGGCATGTCTCCACCCACTCACACACTCATTCACACGATTGCGCAGCCTGCTGCGATGACGAAGAAAAGTAAGTCCCGCCGTCCCTATCTCCGCCTCAATTCCCCAGAGACTCGGCCACGGGACGGGGATTTGTCAGAGCAAATCTCAGTTTATTGGGGGGTAACAAAACAGCTTATATAGACAAAAGACCACAAGGCGCCAAACGGGCACCCAATTGTGTCAAAGGTCAGCACAACCTTCAGGTATTAGTGGTCAAGTCCAATGTCACTCAGCACAGAAGGCAGGTCAATATCTGGAAGCCAATTAGAGCTCTCTGTAGTGTGATCAAGTTTCCGCCCAGGACACTAGCCCTCAGTGCCATCTTTAGTCCCATGTGCTCGGCCATGCCCTGGGGCAAATCCTGGGCAGGCCCAACATCTCCTCTTGATCCTCAATCCCATGTCCCTTCTTTTTTCCCTTATAATCTTTTACCCCCCCCCCTCAGACTCCCTCCTATTTCCAAGTCTTTTCATTTGTGTGGCCTACTGTGTTTCATCTGGTTTGTCTTTGGTCCATATGCTTGACACTATTCCTGCTCCAACAAATACCATAGATCCGTGGACACACCATTGAGGAACGCATCTTCCTTTTCTTCCCATCAGCATTAGTCCTCATCTGTCTATCAGGGAGGTGTGACACCTCTTGAGATCTTTCTTCTTCCATGGTGAGATGTTGACAGGACCATTCCCATGCTGTTCTTGTGGAAATATATGTCTGCCATGAAGTGATGGATACTGCTTCCTGACATATCCCGGATATATTGTCTGACCCACCACTGTCCTACTTCAGGCTTTTAAATTTTACTATCTGAAGCGCCCTGAACCTTGGGAGTGGGGGATGGGGATGCTTAGGGCTGAGAAGTCCACAATCACTTATTTTACGCTCTTTGGTCAGTTGCGCTTTCTGCAGTAAACACCTGATGCAGAAGGAGGCTTAGGTTGAGGGTTCAGTGTTCCTCTGGTCGATAGGTATAGAAACAGGTGGTTAAAAGGCAGTTAGATCAGTGTCTTCATAGCCGAGCATTCGTGGCTGCTCATCCCTTGGGCCTACGTCTTCTGCTTTCATAGCTCCTTGCTCTAGTTTACAGTAACAGGAAGGTGCTTCCCTGCTGACAAGCGGGCCTCAAATCCAATCAGAAAGCTATTAGTTTTTTAACGACATGGGCCTAATTTTTTTTTAAAAAAAATGCTTTTCAAATAGTGGAGATCTAAGTGCCTGAGTGTTATTTTGATGGCGTGAGCATGATTCAGAAAGCGTCTCCAAGTCACTTCTGAGTGAGAGAGTAAGACAGCTGTTCCTAAGCAGATACTGAGGACCTGAAATAGGAACATCTGTCGGTACCAGCTTAAGGCTGCTCCCTACTGACGATGAGCAACTTTCTCACTGGTGCCTATGCACCCTGCATCAATGCATTTCCTTATCTGTGCACTTTATTTTCATTAATGACACTTGCCAGGATCCCAGAATCTTAAGCCTGTCATCTGAAGGTCTTGTTTAATGAGTGGTGACAGGGAGTTACGGAGATGCTGTGCTGGGTGGTGAGCCCCAGTGACTCGGAGGCTCAGTAGAGCAGAGGACATGGGTCTAGAGTGGAAGGATTTGCCTCTGGAACCTCGGTCTCCAGCTGGGGAATTTGGGCCACTGGAATCCTTTGTGCTGTGTGTCCCCATCCATGAAAGTGGAAGAACATCAGCAAAAGCCTCCTGCCAGAGCAGTGTGATGATGAAAACATGATGTAGCATGAAGGGCATGCTGGGAGACCATTTAATAGCTTCCGCAGAGCTCAGCTTCCTTTCTGACCAGCCCTTGCTTTGCAACAAAGCAATCGGATAAGAAACGAATGGAAATCTCCAGTTGCTAAGCAATCGCAGTGTACTTTTTTCCCTAGAAAGCCAAGCATGTTAAAATTCCCAGATATTATGGTTTCTTCAGAACATAGAAAGATTATCTAGGTTTCCGGACCCAGAAACTATGAGTTAGTGTTTTCCTGGATAAGTGATGATAGCTGATATAATAGCTGATTCATATTAAATGTCACCATCAAGGGAAATTCTATTTAGGATGAAACTTAAAATTTCTTTTAACCAGAATCTGGAGAAAGTGAATTTCTTATAAGAACCTCACAACAAAAACACTGTTTTATGTTTATACATGTAGATTTATATTTCTGAATATGACAGCTTTCTTAAAATACTAAGAATTGGTCAGGCTTGATTTTTTTTCCTTGGATTTTACTTCATACTGGATGTTACAGTCAGCCTAAAATATTGCTGATAAATGACCATCAAACAGCTTAAGGGACTAAGGGGTTTATTTCCTTATGACAGTCTGGTTAGAATTCTCAGTCCAGCTTGACGGGAGAGCATGCACCAATACCAGGGCCGAGGGAACTGGCCACACCATCACTGCATAATGGCCAAGAGATGGACAATCCTTACTTACCAGACCAGCATGTCTGGCCAAATGACAGAAGGATGCCCACTCTCTCAACCAGCTCTCTGTGATTTATCCAGGGCTTAATCCCACCCACCATAGACTGGGTCTTCCCCATCAGCTAGACAATCTCCTTCAGGTTTGCTTTGGGCTTAACTCAACCATCAACTCTCTTCAACTGTGCCCAGAGCTCAAACCCTCAACAGTCAAGTTAACACCTTAACTATGACACTGGATATGTGAATTTATATTTTTATTGAAATAAAATTATTAATTGCACCTAAAAATAATTATATGTATAGTAAAGATAATAAAATATGTCCCCCTTTTTGCTGCTTAGTGTTTAAATGACAAAGACAAATGATACAACACTAATCTGCTTTATTAAAACAGAAATTGGGTTAAAAAATCTCAAATATTAAACCTTTATCTATGGCATATTATATGTAATACCTGATTTAGATTGGTTTTGCCCTCAATGTTTGAAACATTCCCAGAAAAAAGCATGTGTAAACATTTACATTTTTAATTCTACTAACATCTATGCTAACTTAAATATATTACAGCAAGGAGGAGAAAAATTGAGAAGATTGTGCAATGAAGATCTTGGATACCCTAAAATTCGTTGAAGGAACATTTATTCTTCACTGTTTTTAGTTTTCCTACAGGATGCCTTTAAGAATTCAGATAATCCAGCAACCCTAAAACCTAACAAGTTGGAATCTGGCCAACCAAATCTTTTCCCATCCTAAGGCTCAGGGAATCTTGTGGAAGAGGGAGCTGTAAGATTGTAAGAGCCTAATGATGGGGAGGCCCACTGCTGGCCAAGATATTCCATTCAAGACAGGACTACTATATCCAGAAACTCACTGCGATGAGACTTGTTCTTACCAGACCTGCACAATGGTCGACACAGACTAGTGAGGATCTCAGGAGAAATAATTACATGCAGGGGGAACCCGAGGGGCTAGGGCTAGACAGGGAAAGGGGAGTGCTCTTATCAGTGAGTCTACCCAAGGAAGGGCCACTTAGTTTTCCACAGATGCCTGAGACCCTACTAGAGCAGACAACCTGAGGGGAACTCTGGGTCCATACAAGCAGACAGGCAGGAGGGTGGAAGGAAGAGGGATGGATTGGTGAAGGGAGGGGAAGAGTGGAAAAGGAGGGGGAGAGGGTAAGAGGGGAGAATAAGGGGGCACAGGGACACTCATTTTGCTTGTAAAACTGGAAAAAATAATTCAGATATCAATTAGATGACTTAAGGTGGCTAAATGGAAGCATACATATCTTTTAAAACCTTATATTCTTTCATTTCCTTGGTATAGTCAGGGGAATTTCTTAGGATTTAAAAGAAAGTCTGCCTGCCTTTAGATATTCAGAAAATTTTAGCAACACTCGCATTCTGAACAGGAATGGGAGAAGAGTGTGGTTTGGGTCAAAGGCTTTGAAAACTACTTTGCGCTGACAAAATGATTCCAGTTTTACTAAGTAGAAGCTTCCTTATCTTTCAAAGGCTTAGTAAGAAAATGCCACAATGTTTATTCTCACAACAACAAGGACAAGGACAACAAAAGTTGATCTCTTGCAGTAAATCCAAGTATTGAAAGTTTGCAAAATGGGGACCAGGGATGGAGACCTAGTGGGTAAAGTGCTCATTGGCAGCATGCGTGGACCCAGAGAAGTGCAGGACACAAGGCGTGGCTGATATGTCCCTGCAAGTCTCAGGCATCAAGCAGGAGGAGCAGAAATTGAAGGTCATTCTTAGCTACATTGGAAATTTGGGTTTGAAGCTCTTCCAATCTAGGCTACATGAGATTCTATCTAAAAAAAAAAAAAAAAAAAGAGAGAGAGCTGCAAAGTAATGTGAAGTTTTGATGATTATTAGCCAGTTGGTTATCAAGCATCTAATCTTTTAAAAAGTGATTTCACTTGGTAGGATATTTTGAAATGGTGACTAAATCTGTCAGACCTTCTTCTTCTTCCCCTTGGGGGTGTGCCCACTCTTGCTTTGCCATCCAGGATTGAGATAACCCTTCTCTCCTTGGTGCAGCTTCGTTTTCCTATATTAAGTTATGACTTCAGTTCTCCACAGGGCCGGGTGTGGAAAATGGAAACTGCCTTTGTACATGTTACCATTTCTTTTGACTGACAGGGTGGGGGCGATATTCTTCTATGAACTACATCCTAAACCCAAGTAGAGATGCCTTCAGTGGTTCTTTAGCAGTCTTCTGCCGGATTAGGATCCCACTAAGTGAATCACCCCGACAACTGAGCGCCTTCGAAGGGATGCCTTCTAAGATATGCGGGTGAGGGTCTCCCTATTCCCTCTGTTGGGTTTGGCAAGACAGAAGGTTGCTGGGTATCGTTCCTTGTATGTCTCAATTCTAGGGATGCTGAGTGGTGTGCAAGTGTTATAGCCCAGTTAAAAAATAGCCTTCAGCCTGCTAAGTTCGACAGGAAAAATATCAGTTGACCACTTCATGTACCTGTCCCCACCTTACTGCAATTCTGGGAAAAACAATTAGGGTTGGGTCTCCTTAAAACATTCCTGTGATCAGGTTTTAACCAATTAGAGTTTAATCAAACACCCCACATTAGGAAAGTTCTGCTTACGCACAGCTGCTGAAGTCTGGCTTCCGTAAAAATTTCTTGCTTCCTGTCTCTTGCTTAAGATGTGGTCTCTGTCTTTAAAAATCCCACGCACCCACTTCTCAGGGCCATGCACTGGAATCCTGGCTCTCTGGTGCGTGGTCACTGATCAGCTTCAGTGAAACCTCTCCATTTGATGAAGTTCCTGGGGTCAGTGTGGCGAAGCGACCCCAGACCTACAACAAAAGTGGACACGTCCAAGATAAAGATGATCCTACAGGCCTTCTGCTCTCTCAAAGAGCTTCTCATCTTTCCCTTTCTCATGTCTTTGTGGTTAAACAAATAATCTAGTCAGAAAACTTTTGGGTGAATTAAATGTCAAGTATGCCTAGCTCAACTTTTTAAACCAGTATGAAAGGACATCGTTTGTTTTCTTGGTGTATTAGAAGCCATCGTATGCTATAATAAAAAGTGAATGAGACCCAGGCCGACTCCGGCTTGGCCTGCGCCCCAGCCCGGACGACCCCAGCCCCCTCTGCGCCGCCCCGCCCCTGCCCGCTGCCCGCTGCCCAAGGTGAGTGAGAGAGAGAGAGAGCCCAGCCCAGCCCAACCACCCCGGAGCCCCACGCGTCCCTGCGGCGAGCACCCAGGCCGACTCCGGCTTAGCCTGGGCCCCACCCCGGACCCAAGCCCCTCGCATCCTCCTGCCCCGTGCGCCTCGCCACCCCCCTAGATCCCAGGTGAAGAATTCTGCCATTGAGCCAGCGAGCGAAAGAGCCCAGCCCAGCCCCGCCCCCCACCCGGGAGCCGCCCGGCCAGCAGCACCGCACAGCGTGGCCGCCTGCTTAGCTCCCGGGGACCCGCCCCGGACCCCAGCCCCTGGCACCCTCCCGCCCCTATGTGCCTCCGCCCCCCCCCCCCAGGTCACAGGTGAAGAATTCTGCCATCAACATCAGACCCTCTGCCTCTCTGGCCCACCGGGGACCTACGCACGTGGTCCACGGAAGACACACTGCTACTCAGAATTCAATAGAGTCCAAAGGAAACTCAAGCAAAATTCTAAAGAACAAAGGGAGCACAGGCCATACATCTGGACTCCACTACAGTCATTATATCACGTGGGCGAGTTTCTTCTCATCCAGCCCAAAGATAAGTAAACTTTTTCTTTTCACCTTACTGATCCTTTAAGGTATCAATGCTGTAGATCAACTTTCTCATACAGCCACCCCACAACATACAACTCCAGGGAGTACACCACTCACCCCCACATTTCACCAAGATACTAAATCGTAAAAGTGCACTACCAAACTAATATTCACCCCCTGGTAAAATAACCTGACTTAACTGACATACTAACAGCCTAGTAGCCTCATCTAGGATATAACAATAACAATACACAAACATACCCAATCCAAGGCAAGCACTAGTAATAACTGGCAAGCGTAACAATACCAACTACATCAATTCAGTGAAAAACACACAGAAACTGAAAGGTCCTAAAAAACAAAATAACAATGTACAAGTCAAAGTGCAGATCCACGAGAAACAAAACCCAAGAAGACCAATCTCCTGACGAAAGAATCAATCCCATAATGACGAATTCCGACCAGAACAAATCCACAGAAAATAGCCATGAAAGCCAGACCCAACATAACGTCTTTCAGAGTATGATCCTTACCATGATTAATACTATGAAAGAGGAAATCCGAGAAGAGTTAAACAATCGTATCAACCACTTTGAACAGGAACACAACAGGCACTTGGAGGAGTTGAGAAAAACAGTTCAAGAAACAAAAATAGATATGGAGCAATTAAAACAGTCTCAGGCAGAGTTTAAAATTGAAATAAGAGATAAGTTATCTTCAACCCAAAACTCAACAGAGTCTTATCAGCAGAACAAATGAGGCAGAAAATAGAATTTCAGATCGTGAAGACAAAGTGGGAGAATTAAACAGCTCAATGGAAGAGATTGTTAAAGCCAAAAAGATACTGGAGAGGAACATTCAAGAGATATGGGACACCCTGAAGAAGCCTAACATGCGCATTCATGGAATACCAGAACAAGAATCCCAAAATACCACACCGGAGGAAATATTTCAATTCATCATAAATGAAAACTTCCCACAACTAAAGAATGAGAGGCCTATCCAAATACAGGAGGCATTTCGCACTCCAAACAGATACGACCAAAATAGAAAATCGCCACGGCAAATAATAGTCAAAACACTCCACATTCAAGACAAAGAAAAGGTGCTGAGAGCTTCAAGAGAAAAAAAGCAAGTCACTTTTAAGGTAAACCTATTAGAATAACAAATGACTACTCAATGGAAACAGTAAAAGCAAGAAGAGCTTGGAGAGACATACTTCAAGTATTAAATGAGCAAAAATGCCAACCCAGATTGATATACCCGGCAAAACTATCTGTCATGATTGAGGGAGAAAGAAAAGTTTTCCAGCACAAAGACAACTTGAAGGGATACATGTCTACCAAACCAGGCCTTCAAAAAATGCTAGAAATGATGCTCAAGCTTGAAGAAAAGAACAAGCGTATCCAGGAGGAAAGAAGGGAAATATAATACCATCAAAATATAAATATCAAACAACAAGCTTATGAAATCTACTAAACATAAAAAATGTCCAGAATTAAAAATAATTTCTCCATTATAACATTAAATGTCAATGGTATTAACTCGCCGATTAAGAGACACAGATTACAAACTTGGATTAAAAACCACAATCCAACAATCTGCTGCCTTCAGGAAACTCATCCACCACAAAAGATAGGCACATCCTAAGAATGAAAGGCTGGTCCAAAATCTTGCAAGCTAATGGAACCAGGAAACAGGCAGGGGTAGCAATTATGCTTTCAGACAAAGTGGACCTCAAACCAAAGAAAATCATAAGAGACACAGATGGATACTACATTTTAGTCACAGGTACAATACACCAGGAAGACTTCACAATCCTGAACATTTATGCACCCAATACGGGCCCCTCCACATTCATTAAGAAAACTCTACAGCACCTAAATCAAGTAATCAACCCCCAAACGATAATTCTTGGGGACTTCAACACCGTCCTCTCAATGTGGGATAGATCAACAGGTCAAAAGCTTAACAGAGACACTTTGGAACTTAATCAAACCCTTAAAGAAATGGACCTTACAGATCTCTATCAAACTTTTCACCCAAGCACAAAAGAATACACATTTTTCTCAGCAGCACATGGAACTTTTTCCAAAATAGATCACATATTGGGCCACAAAATGAATCTATACATATACAAAAAAGTTGAAATTCTAACCTGTGCCCTATCAGACCACCACGGCCTAAAGCTGGACATCCACAACACAACAAACAAGAGAAAATACACTAACTCCTGGGAACTTAACAATATGATGCTGAATGAGAACTGGATTCAGGAAGAAATTAAAAAGGAAATTCAAGATTTCCTGAAAGTGAACGATAATGAAAATACAACTTACCAAAATCTCTGGGACACAATGAAAGCTGTCCTAAGAGGTAAGTTCATAGCTCTTAATGCCTACATCAAAAAAATGGAAACATCAGAAATAAATAACTTAACGATGCAGCTTAAGGCTTTAGAGAAACTTGCGCAATCTGATCCCAAAAGTAGTAGAAGAGAGGAGATTAGCAAAATAAGGGGAGAAATATCTGAAATCGAGACTAAGAAAACGATAGAAAAAATCAACCAGTCAAAAAGCTGGTTCTTTGAAAAAATCAATAAAATAGATACACCCCTAGCTAAATTAACCAAAAGCAAGAGAGAGAAAACCCAAATTAACAAAATTAGAAATGAACATGGAGTAATCACTACTGATACCCAAGAAATCCAGAGAATTATAACATCATATTTCAAAAATTTATACTCAGTGAAGTTTGACAACACACAAGAGATGGATGAATTTCTAAGTAAACACATCTTACCTAAATTGGATCAGGAAGTTGTGAATTACTTAAATGGCCCTATAACACATAAGGAAATTGAAGAAGTAATCTCGAATCTTCCCACCAAAAAATGTCCTGGACCAGATGGATTCAGCACAGAATTCTACCAGACATTTAAGGAGTCAATAACACCAATACTCCTTAAACTGTTCCATCAAATAGCAAAGGAAGGAACACTACCAAATTCCTTCTATGAAGCTAATATCGTCTTAATCCCAAAACCTAATAAAGATTCACTTAAAAAAGAAAACTATAGGCCAATCTCTCTGATGAACACAGACGCAAAGATTCTCAACAAAGTCTTAGCAAATCGGATTCAAAAACATATCAAAAAGATCATTCACAGGGACCAAGTAGGCTTCATCCCCAGTACGCAAGGTTGGTTCAACATATGAAAATCAATAAATGTAATTCATCATGTAAACCAGTCCAAAGTCCAAGACCACATGATACTCTCGATAGACACAGAAAAAGCCTTTGAGGGCTGGAGAGGTGTCTCAGGGGGTTAAGCCTCCGCCTTGCAGGTGGAAGGGCCTGAGTTCGGATCCCAGATCCCACATATAGACGCCAGGCGGAAGCGGGGGAGGGGGGGCGGCCTGCGTTTCTGGTCCTGGTAGGGCGGAGCCTGTGAATCCCGGGGCGGAGGAAGTGGAGGCGTCCATGGTGGTTCCCGAATTCGTCCGTGGTTCTACACACACACAGACGCGCGCACACACATACATACGCACACATGCACAATTGAATAAATAAAAAAAATTTTAAAAAAAAGAAAAAGCCTTTGACAAGATCCAACAGCCTTTTATGATCAAAACGCTAGAAACAGTAGGAATGGAAGGAACCTTTATCAATATAATAAAAGCTGTATACAACAAGCCCACAGCAAGGATTATGCTCAATGGGGAACAATTGGAAGCATTCCCACTTCGATCAGGAAGTAGACAAGGCTGTCCACTCTCACCACTTCTATTCAATATTGTACTTGAAGTCTTAGTTGAAGCCATAAGACAAGAAAGGGACATAAAAGGGATTCAAATCGGCAAGGAAGAAGTTAAGCTATCCCTATTTGCAGATGACATGATCTTATACCTGAGGGATCCCAAAAACTCCACCAGGAAGCTCCTGGAACTAATTGAGAAGTTCAGCAGGGTGGCAGGATACAAAATAAATGTGCAAAAATCAGAGGCCTTCCTATATGCCCAGAATGAAAGAAGTGAAAAAGCCCTGAGAGAAACAATCCCATTTACTGTAGCCCCTAAAAAAATGAAATACCTTGGTATAAACCTAACCAAGGAGGTAAAAGACCTTTACAATGAAAACTTTAAAACCCTAAAGAAAGAAATTGCTGAAGACATCAGAAGGTGGAAAGACCTCCCATCCTCCTGGATTGGCAGAATCAACATCATAAAAATGACCATCCTACCAAAGGCAATATACAAATTCAATGCTATACCAATTAAAATCCCAAAGCAATTCTTTAAAGAAGTTGACCAAATAATCTCAAAATTCATATGGAGGCACAAAAGACCCAGGATAGCAAAGACGATCCTGAGTAACAAAAACACAGCTGGAGGTATTACCATACCACCCTTAGTCTATACTACAAATCCATAGTTATAAAAACAGTCTGGTACTGGCTCCAAAATAGACACACAGATCAATGGATAAGGGTTGAAGACCCAGATATAAGCCCACAAAAATACAGCCATTTGATCTTCGACAAAGGGTCCCAAAGAATCCAATGGAAAAAGAATAACATCTTCAACAAATGGTGCTGGCAAAACTGGATCTCCACATGCAGAAGATTAAAGCTGGACCCGTACTTGTCACCATGTACAAGACTTAATTCCAAATGGATCAAGGACCTTGATATCAGGCCAGAGCCTATAAAAATCATAACTGAATGGATAGGGAACTCCCTTGAGCTGATTGGGCTAGGCCAACAGTTCCTAAACAGACATCCAATGGCACAGTCACTGCTACCAACTCTCAACAGTTGGGATCTTGCGAAATTAAAGAGCTTCTGTTCAGATAAAGAGATTATCACACGAGCTCAAAGGCAACCCACAGAATGGGAGAAAATCTTCACTAACGACATATCTGATAGAGCTCTACTGTCCAGAGTGCACAAAGAACTTAGAAAATTAAACAATGGCCCAATTAAAAAATGGGCCCTGGAACGTAAAAGAAATTTTACCAGAGATGAAATTAAAATGTCTAACAAATACCTTTAAAAATGCTCCACTTCTTTAGCCATCAGAGAAATGCAAATCAAAATTTCCCTGAGATATCATCTCACCCTGCTCAGGATGGCAAAAATCCACAATACAAACAACAAGAAGTGCTGGAGAGGATGTGGAGAGAGGGGAACTCTGCTGCATTGCTGGTGGGAATGCAGGTTCATACAGCCACTCTGGCGAGCCGTCTGGAGATTCTTAAAGAAATTAAAGATTGAAATGCCATATGACCCTGCGATTCCACTTTTGGGAATAACCCTCCATGCAGCAGAGGTTCGCCTCGATAGCACAAGCACGACCATGTTCATAGCAGCACTGTTTGCAATAGCAAAGTCATGGAATCAACCTAAATGTCCAACAGTTGACGAGTGGATAAGGAAACTGTGGTACATCTATACAATAGAGTACTACTCAGCCATCAAAAATGATGAATTACTGGAATTTGCTGGGAAATGGATGTCATTAGAAACAATTATATTAAGTGAAGTATCCCAAACCCAGAAAGTTAAGCGCCGTATGTACTCCCTAATAGGTGGCTCCTAATACCAAACTCACCCAGCTCACATTGAGACACTCAAGGTTAAACCTATGTAATACGGTAATTGCAAGGACTGTGAACAGAAGGGCTGGGGTTGGAGGGCCACACCAGATACAAGGAGAGAGGGGACCATGTTACAGCAGAGAAAATCGACCTCCAAGGAATGCAAGTAAGTAATGTGACATCTGGTTAAGTTCACAGACGTTCGTTTCTGATCATGTACAACTGAGGGTGTATGATCTCACCAGAAGGGGAGGGCATATAGTCTGGCATATGAAAAGTGATCATTTTGCAAATGGGTGACTGATCCCTCCCTCACTGAGGTTTCCTGCTTTTATTACATCTACCCTTGAATGTGCTATTATAACAAGACTCCAATTTAACAGTTTTTTGTCTCTGACCAGGGGGTGACATCCAGTGCCCATCAGGATGGAGTGAAGGGCATTGCAGGAGCAGCAAAACTGCAAATGAAAATCAACAAACCACAATCCAGAACTTCAGAGACTCTATATCATCCACATAGAACTAAGCCAGCCTAATCTCCCTCCATCCTGAAGCTCAGGGACATTTGCGGAAGAGGGGGCGGTAAGATTGTAAGAGCAAAAGGATGGGGGAGCAATGATTTGAAGAGTCTCCACACTAGTTAGGGCTGAAGCAATCATAGGATTTTGCATGCCCTGTGCCATGTCCATCACACTATTGACCTCACAAAGTCTAACATCGGCTAAAGGCACCAAGATCCTTGGAGGCAAGGGATTGGCAGCCACAGCAGTGTTCCTATACCTAAGGGGAACCCGGGAAAGGGTTCAGGGAAATGCCACTGGGTCCTTGTACGTCATCAGAAAGGAGGACCAAGAGGAGAGTTAGGCATACACAATAAAGGACTCTCTGGGAATTGGGGGGTAGGCACTGAGAGGTGGGGAAGGAGGGAGGGGGAGCAGGGGGTTCGGGGGGAGGAGGAGGGGGGGGAGGGAACTGGTCTACCTATTAAGTTTGTATGAGCAGAAATAATAATAAAAATGTTAAAAAAATAAAAGAAAAGTGATTTCCATCAAAAAAAAAAAGTGAATGAGTAATCGTGTCCACATTTCTTTTTTTTTTCACTTTATTTATTTTGCATATGTGTGTGTGTGGGGGGGGTCAGAGGGCACTGTGTGTCCCTGCGGAGGACCAAGGGTGACTTTGGGAATCATCCTGGATCGCTTCTACCTCCTTTTTCCTTTGCTTTGGGATTTTACAGGTTCTGCCCACCAGGGCCAAAATACAGGCCACAGCCATTTCTGCCTAGTGTTTTTACATGAGACCTGGGACCTGAACTCAGGACCTTCTGCTTGCAAGGCAGAGTCTTAACCGCTGAGCCATCTCTGTAGTCCTCCTGCCAACAACTCTTGAGGGACAACATACTCATTCTCTCTAAAGAAATTATCTACGTTTTTTATTCCCTAACATTTCCAGCAGTCCTATTGAGTATTGAACACTAGTGGTTTCTTATTCCGCTTTACTACTTTGTTGTAATGATGGCATATAGCCTTAACCATGCATATGCCCTTTATGTTTCTACATCCTTGTTCTCCTGTGTGGACACTTAAAATTAATCAGTTTAGTTAGTAGATATGCCCTCACTCATTAATATTCCTCCATGTTAGACCTTAAGAGGAACATTGTTGATTCTTGTAACTTATTGTTGAGAGTGAGGTTGTATAGTGAACATGTGGAAGTTCAAAGTGGCTTGAGGGTCAATGATGATGATGATATTATGACGATGACATGGTATTAACAGAAATTGTAAAGGTGAGCTTTCAAGGTTGCAATTCTTTCCCCAGTATGGAGAGCTGACATTCATTCAGAAGCCAAGCTACAGTGTTAAAGTGTGTGAGTCAAATTAATATTAGAGAGAGAAGACTCAGCCTTTTGTTGAGAACACAACTAGACTGATGATCTATGAATGACAATTATGCTTATATTGCAAATTGTACCGGAGATCCATTCTCCTCTGGTCCCTTTCAAAACTCAAGAGATCTTGGCCAATGGTATAGAACAGAGCTTACTTAGTACTTTGGGTGTTCCTGATAATCTGGAGTCATTGATTCAATGCTTTTTTGGGGGGACAGAGGAGTCTGATCACATGATTAAAAGAGACAAGGAAGACAATACTGCAAGGACAGAGAGAGAGAGAGAGAGAGAGAGAGAGAGAGAGAGAGAGCGAGAGAGAGAGCCAGTTCAGCAGATCTACTTCACATGGCAAAGGAAGAGCTGAGCAATGACCTTGAGACCAAGCTAGGGGTGAACAAGTCCCTTGCTAGATAGCAAGGAATCTCTTCATGTGGCCATTCATGGGGCTAGAAAACAAATGTAGAGTTGTGAGGCCATCCATATGCACCCAACTCACCAATAGGAAAGGTCTGGAATGTGGAATATCTCATACTTGAGGATAATTAGTATTTTGTACCCACATGGTGCCTTTAAGGCTCTGGAATATCTTAGTGTCTTGTTGGTGTGACATGGAACCTGCCCATCACTGGGAAAGGTACCAGCGAAACTACAGTTTGACATGGAAGGAGAAACCCAGAGGGACAGGAAGGCTGGTGAGGGCTCGGTTGCTGCTCCTAGCTCAGATCAGTAGCCCTGGCCTGTTGTCAACCTTGGATCTGATCTGGAAACGGCCCTACAGATGTTGGATAGCACAGAAATAAAACTCAGAAAAGGTGCTCAAGGCAGAACGGTCAGTCACAGCTTGGTCCATCCAGCTGCATGGTACTGTATTTTCCCAGTTGGCTTGTTCACAGCCCTGGCATGTGATTAGAGTGGGCCTAAGATTGATGTCTTTCTTGACAACACCAGGCAGCCACATAAGGCCAAGAGATAATTTATTTCTAAAGAGCAATATTATCTTGAGTGTGATTTGTGGCTGGCTGTCCAACTAGAATATGGGCAAAGCTTCCCATCCTGCTTGGCAGCAGATCCTTTCCTCATTGAGGATTCTACAGTCAGTTCCGACAGAAGGGCAACCATGAGCTGAAGAATCCCTGTGTCTTCTCTCAGGTCATGAGATTTAATGCACAGAAACCTACAGGGCAGGACCAAGGACAGGGCCGGTTGTGACTGACACTCTATCCCAGGTCCTGGGCCAAGGCCCCACCTGCAGTTAATATTCGCCAACGACTGATAAACTCATGATTGTCAGGGAAGATTGAATCAGCAAGTGGAAAGGTTTAAACTTTATTCTCGAGCTTATTGGTAATCTTTCTGGTCAGTTTCCATCTAAACAACTGCGTTACTTGTGCTTATCTTCAGAGTTTCTTTGAGAATGTTAAAAAAAGAAAAAAAATGCAGAGGAATAAAGTGGAAAAGGCTTGCTGCTCTTTCCTCTAGGAAAACAGTGCTTAGTTTCATTACAGTCATGCTTCTGATGCCTTCTAGAAACATTTCAGGAGAATGTTTACAAAAATTAGAATTGTACACATACATGCAAAAATAAAAGATAAATAGAATTTATATAATTGATATATATAATATTATATATATAATATTATATAATAATATATTTATATATATAAATAACTCCTAGACAGTCCTAATTCATTGGCTTGGGATGAGCCTGAGGAATCTAGATTTTAGTCAATAGTTAGAAACTATTGGCCCAATGTGTTTGTCTTTTTTTCCCCTGTTCATTGGTAAGGTTGACATTTAAACAGAGACTTGATGAGCAAGGAGCCATTCTTAAAACACCATGGCTGAATCCTCTCTCTCACCCTAGACCTCAGGGCGTGGGGCAGGATCCAGGCTGGTTCCTATCCAGCACACACAGGTGCAGCCCCTGGAGCGGGCACACATCACTTGGAGTTTTCTTAGGATCACTGACCCTTTGGGTCGGCTGTATCATCTGCCTGGAAGGGGCATAAGGCAGATGCTGGGAGAAGTTACATAAATTGGAAACCAACTGTTGTATGAAATTTTCCCTAAGAAGATGCCACAGAAATGTCTATCCACTGTAGGTAGGGTTTTAATGACAGGCTAAAGTGACAATAACACCAAAGTCCAACTTGGTGGCCCCATGTGGTTTTGGGGGTTACTTGACAGGAGCATGGATGAGATTTACTTTCAGGAACATGGGTGAGCCCCAAGTATTCACATTGGGAAGTTTTAATCAAGCATGGACGACGATTTCCTGTAGGCCGTATAGTTAGATCCCACCTTCGATTAATCCTCTCTAGCTCCTCCTGAGAACCCAAGTCTTAGAGAACGCATACAATTAGGACAGAATTGCATATCAATTTTGGGAGTTGATCTGGGGAGCAGTCAGAGTCCCAAGTGAGAGTCAATTTGCTCTCCCTACCTCTGCTGTCTCTGAGAGAACATCAATAGACAAAAGGTCCCACCTTATTGGTCTTTCATAAATAGTTAACAACTGGTCAGGTAAAGATGTTGGCTGCTCTGCTTAGAGGAAAATGCCCTTCAACAC
Source organism: Typhlomys cinereus (assembly GCA_023101885.1). NCBI lineage: Eukaryota > Metazoa > Chordata > Mammalia > Rodentia > Platacanthomyidae > Typhlomys > Typhlomys cinereus. The sequence continues at coordinate 1,394,991 of JALPQD010000437.1, read as the reverse complement.
ACATACACACTTTACAGTTTCACATTATTGATGACATTGACTGGTTGTGCTACGGGGACCTAGAGAAAGTGTCATTCAAGTCTTGCTTCTGGTTGAAAAAGAAACAGATCAATGAAGGGGGCAATCTTACACGTGGTTTGGAGATGGCCAGAGACCTGGAATCTTTACAGGACTGGCTGATTACAACTTAGGTGTCACCTGGTCTTTAGTGTATTTTGTGAAAGTAACTGAATGGGTTTATGGTTTGCTTTAGTATTTTCAAAAATATATCACTTCTTGAACATAGTTTCAGTCTCATTTCAACTGTAGACCTTGGGACCCTGAGAGACATTCTCTGGGCATGTCTGTGAGGGATTGTCTTGACTATCTTGATTGACATGAAAAAGAGAGGGATGATTCTTACTTGCCAGACCAGCATGTCTGGCCAAGTGCACACAAGAATGCCAACTTTCTCAATCAGCTCTCTGTATTTTATTCCAAGGCCCAATCCCACCCACTATGGGCTGTGCCTTCCCCATCAGTTAGACAATCTCCTGCAGATTTGCTCTGGGCTTAACCACTAATTCTCTACAAATGTGCTCAGAGCTCAAACCTTCAATTATCAAGTTGACACCTGTGCTTACCTATGACATAAAGCTTTAAGTGGACGCCATAGCTTGATACCATCACATCCCTCGTCTGCATCCTTTAATGTCAGGAAGAATTCAGTCAGTACCACCTTGAACTTCATTGCTCTGAGAACTCCCATCCCACCAAGTCTGGACTCTTGGGAGAATAGTCTCTTCTGACGATGCAGGTTAATCTTGCTTGTCAACTGGGAAGGTTGAGTCAGGCATCAGCTGGGAGACATGTCTCTGGGCAGGTATGTGAGAGCATTTTCAGGGCAGATTCACTGAGGGGGGAAGGCCTTCCTTCATAAGGAATGACACCTTCTGGGATGGAGAGGTTCCAGGATAAAACAGTGCCCACCTGCCCACCTTTCTTGCTGGTGAGCCTGTCTGTCCCACTGTTGCTTGGCAGTGCTACTGCCTCCACCATTTGCCACTATCAGAACCAAGCTTCTGTGGCCTTCCACTGTGCACTGAACACCAGTGACTCTCCACGAATCTGCCAGACTCTCAGCAACAGACTGGGAGCCCAGGCACATCTATTCTTTGTCTCTCCAGCATGCAGAAAGTTATTGCTGGACTACTTTCAGCTTCGTTGTGTCATCTAGTGTCATAGATCCTGTCATAGTTAGGCACAGGTGTTAACTTGATGGTTGAGGGTTTAAACTCTGGGCACATTTGGGGAGAACTAGTGGTTGAGTTGGGCCCAGAGCAAACCTGCAGGAGATTGTCTAGCTGATGGGGAGGCCCCAGCCTATGGTGGGTGGGACTAAGCCCTGAACAGATGAATAAAATACTGAGAGTTCAGTTGAGGAAGTTGGCATTCTTTTGTACACTTGTCCAGACATGCTGGTCTGGTAAGTAAGGATCGTCCCTTGTAGCATTCTTGGGGCCCCGCGGAGACACTTGGGGATGGGGATAAGCAGGCACGGAGTCAACGGCACAGACTCCAGAAGTCAGGCGAGTGGCAAAGCAGGCTTGCAGCTCAAGCTAGCAGGCCCGCAGGCTCGTTTATTGTAAATATCGGGCTGCTTATATACCCCACCCAACATCCCATAAGTCCCAGCGTGAGCTTTTGCTGAGTCGTCCTGACCGGATTGGTCGTCTCAGCCAGGCGGTTTGACGTCAGCACCAGGCCCTGCAGCAGGTGTAGCTTGGGGAAGTTGCATTCGCGCATGCGGCCCATACAGATGATCCCTGAGTGGCATGCTCCCCAGGCGGAGGTATTGTAAGTGATGGTTGATCAGAGACCTTAATACAAGCCTGCCTGGTCCGTTCCTCCTACAGTCCCTCTCTTAGCCATTATGTAGAGATGGTGTGGCCAGTTCCCTCGCCCCTGGTGTTGCTGTGAGCTCTCCTGTCAAGCTGGACTGAGAACTGTAACCAGATAATTGTAAGAGACAATAAACCCCTTGTTCCCTTAAGCCATTTGATGGTCATTTATCAGCAACCATGCAGGCAAATTGCAACAGATCCTCATCCTGATGCATATTCATATGTTCTGTTCATGTGAAGAGCCTGACGGCCACAGTCCTGGCACAGCAAGGCATTAGTAAGTCTTTGTGGATGGTCTTGTAAGAAGGACTTGAGCTGGTGCAATAGCATAATCATCACAAGACCGCAAGAGTTCAGCTACTGTTGGGGTCGCTGAAAGAATCTTGACTTTGATCATTAAATCCACCTGTCAAAGGCAATTGAGCGGCTGCCTGACAATGAATTTGTTTCCCTTTCACAGGTGGGGATAACCCATTTTCTTTAGTGGGGGTGCAGTTTGAAAGATTCTTTCCTGTCTCAGTGATCTTGGTGGCCCTGGTCAGCCCACCAATGACAGAGGTTCTGCATTTTGTTTGGAACACAACGAGTTCCTACAGTTCCTGGGAGATTTGAGGTGAGGCTAGAAGAGTGTTTGTCTTGGGAGCTGTCTGGATGCTGTGCTAGATCGATAAAGCTCTTGACACTCGCCCCTCGCCAGGAGAGCCTTCCTGTGCCCACACATCTCATTATTTCCCACGGACAGTAAAGATTAGTCATCTATGGAGGGGGACCCCTTTGCTAGTAAACACTGGCAGGGATTGCTTTACCAAAGACCCTGGACATTAAAATCTTATACTTGATTGTACACACTAGACAGTAGATATCATTGTGGTGGCAGTGCAGTGACTGGGGAACTTAGAATTAGGGAGGAGCAGGTGAGAGGAAAAGATAAGACAGTGAGTGTGTGAATGGGGTGTTGGTGGGAGGGATTCTCTTTCTATTAAATGATCAATAGAACCCCTGGAAATCAGAATACTAAGTTTACTTGTGTCTCTATCTCATACTGTTTTTGGCGATGAGTTACAATGTGAGGAAGGATACAAATACACAAAACACTCAATTTTCTAACCAATCCTCCCAAACTGGACAGAAATTAACCCTTTAAGGATATTGATTTAATTATTGTTCTATCCTTCTTTCTCAAGATAGTACCTTGAGCCTAATAGGTCCTAGACAAATGTATGTGAATAAAAAGTGAATGACTCATTACCAAACACTTAAAGGATTCATATGAAATAGTCACAAGTCATTCACAAAAATAGAATGGCCCCCAAACCCTACGTTTTTCCAACTCATTGCATGAGGTTAGCATCTCCCTGATACCAAAGAAAGACATCAAAAGAAAATAAAATAGACCAATATGAATGATGGATACAAAGAAAGAAAAAAAATTACAGACCAATATGAACATAGACACCAAGTCCTCAACCCAGGGCCAGATGAACATCACATACAAAGCCTCAGCATACTGTAAATGGGATTGATCCTAGGGAGCAGATTTGATATAGAGGTTGAAATCACCTTATCAATATGATTAAAGTTAAAAAAAGAAAATACATACACATGACCATCTCTCTATGGAAAGCATTTGTCAAAACCTAGCATCCTTTCATGATTAACAAACACAAAACTCAACAATGAAGGATTACCAAGAATTTTTCAGTACAATAAAGGCGTCAACACCAGCTAACAAATCAGACTCAATGATGAAAGACTGGATGTTTTCCCTTTGAGACGGTGTGCACACCTGGACTCACCATTCTCATTCAAAGTTGTGCTAGAAACTTACTGTCAATAACCACCTGAGTTAGGATGGGGTAAGAAAAGGTAGAAGACAAAATAATCAGAATGTTTTTACATATATGCATGACATTGTCAAAGAGCAAAATTCATCAATAAAGAAAAATGAAAAAAAAAAAAAAGTTGTTTCTGGAGGGAGGATTTAGCCAGAGGAACTCACCAAGAATGAAAGGCATCCAAATAAGGTAGGAATTACATTGGCATCAAAGAGAATAAAATGCATAGGAATAATACCAGCAAAAGTACAAAGCTTATCCTCTGGAAACTTCAAAACATTGGTGAAGGAGATTAGAGATGTCAATACACTGAAAGACGCTCTGTTTTGGGGATTGGATTCTGGCCAAGCTGGCTGGCATCCCAAATAGATTTGCACTTAACTCATTTTCCGACCAAATCCTAGTTGGTTTTATGAAATATCCAGAAGAGGTAAGCCAACGAAATGGAATATAGATCAGCGAGTGCTTCAGGGTGAGAATGTTTGGGGTTGGGGTTGCTGGGTGACAGGCAGAACGTGTCTATTTTTTATTTTGAATTTTGAAAATAGTCTAAAGTTGATTGTGGTAATGGTTGTACAACTGTGTATGTGTGTATAAAAAAACTTTAATAGGGCCAGTGAGCTACTCAGTGGGCAAAGGTGTTTGTTGCCAAGCCTGACAACTTGAGTTCCATCTCTGGAACCCACATAGTAAGAGGACAGAATCGACTCCTGCAAGTTGTCTCCTGACCTAAACACACACACACACACACACACACACACACACCATGGTGTGCACATGTACACACATGCATGCATATACCAGCTAAATAAATGAATGGAAAAATTAAAAGTCAAAGCTCTTTTAAAGCATCTTTTAATTGTGCATTTTACTTTAAATGGGTGAATTGTATGGTATATGACTTAGATCTTGATAAAATCTTATTCAAGACTGAAACAGAACAAAAGAATACTAATGACTTCATTTGGGAGGATTGTAATGGAGTCTATTAAGTGTGAAAATGTGTATGAACTATATCTTCCAAGTTCTAAAATAAATTAATAAAATCTTTAAGGAAAACACAATGTTTTATCTACCTTCCCCTCCCCCCCCAAAAAAAATCCAAGCTGGGCACAATGCTGTACACTTGTAATCTAACATTTGGGAGTAGGCAAGTCAAAGGTTCAAGGCCAGTCTTGGCTACATCATTCTTACCTGTCAAAGGAAAAATAAAATTCATCTTATTAGGATTGGGTTTGCTTTAGTCTTGTCTACCTTTCAGATTCTGTGGAGCGAAGTTTTAGCAAGGAGCATCTTTCCAGCCAATGTTGGGACAGGTAAACCAACAAGGCACGTTATTTAAATTCATTTCCAACTGCTAGTGGAGACAAGGGCGAAATTGGCAGCCTTCTCAGTTCACACAAAGCTGAGCTCCCCGTGGCCCCCCTCAGCGCAGTGCGGAACCATGACATTTAATGACAATATTTGAAAAGCAATTTCCATGCGATGAATATTTCCCTAGATCATTCTTACCACAGAACCAGCTTATTAAAATCTCTTTCCCATTTGCCCATCTCTCCCAGCAACTCATGAACACAGTGGTTAGTTACCCTTGCGATACTCTCCTCCCTTGTGTGAGCTCATCCTTCCTTTCCAGCCCTTTGCTGATAACAATGGTCCTCAGCTCATCTCACCCACTGCTGATTGGATCAGAATTCTTTCATTTCCAGCAGAGAGCAATTCAGTTCACTTTTAAACACCCCCTTCACTTTTTACCGCATTTCTACACAACCAAGAAGGGTTACAAAGGCAGAATTCACCTTGATTAACAAAAGAAGGGAAGACTCTATATGTTACTACCTGTGGTTATACTGTCCGATGTGTCTAAAAATTAGAGATAGGCCTGAAGGTGTTGGTGGCACTTGAAAGAAAAGAAAGATCTTATTCTATGCTTTCTGGAACCATCCATCTGCCACAGCAGCCACAGTATCATTTGGAAGCTCAGTTGTCTGTGTATTTGGTGACTGGAATTGTTTAAAGACTCAGAAACTGTGACTTCTCTATCCGCATTAGTCACCACAGATGTACTGATTCTGAACACTCAAGGTCAATAGAATAGCAGACACCTTAAAAATCTAAAAGAATTCCAAATGACCCTGATCTTTAACATGGAAGTCTTAAGGATGGTGCTTCAAATGCCAACTTGGAAACAGGCTGAAGGGGTTAAGGAATTGTCAGGTCCACAGGTATTCTGATTACTTTTCTGGTTACTTACCAGTCAATAGCATTTATCGAGTGATTGTCCTCTGTGAGGCACCAAATTAGCCTTTAAATTGCATGTTGTGCAAGGAGAAATCTCTCTCTCTTTCTCTCTCTCTCTCTCTCTCCTCCTCTTAGTTAAGGCACACAAGTAGATATATTTTTCCTTGCAGCAAACAGTCTCCTTCTGGAAGTCGTGTGGCATTCTGGATGCTTCCGTACAGAGGTGAAGAGATTGGCATTCTAAAAAGCAGCCTCTCTCGGCTCCAATGCTCATTCTGCTGTAGATTAAAGTTGAAGCACAAGTTTGACACGCACACTGGGACAGTCTAGTTAGACTTCTGCAGGTTCAATGACAGCCAATGATTTTCCCATCTTCCATCCATCTCTTCCACTGCCTAAGAACTGCCTTTCTGCTTTGGTGTCTTTCTCTGAAGAGGGATGACCAGAGGCCCCTGTGCAGATAGGTGGGTGTCCCTGTCGGAACTGCCAACTGAGTTCTCGATATGGTACTGGGTAATACACTCACCAACCTAAGGTCTTTTGTCCTCCTCACTCATTGAGAAAAAACTCCACACTCTCCTACCACTTCCCCAAGGCAAGGAAAGTTTTTTTTTTTTTTCCCATTTAGCTTGCCCTCCCCCCCTCCTTTTCTTCTCCCTCATTCCACTTTTGGGCTGTTTGTAAATTTGTCAGCACCAGTAAAGATTGAGAAAAAAAAGAAAAGAAGGGCAAACTTGCCTAGGGAGTAAGATTTAAGAGTAAAGGGCAGAGATTAAAAAAAATATTGTGGGGCTAGGATAAAACCTTTGCTTCACAAGCAAAAGGGCCTGGGTTCAGATCCCCAGATTCCAGGTAAAAATGTTGGGCAGATATGGGGGTGGCTTGTAATTATAGTCCTGGAAGGTGGAGCCTGGGAAACCCCACAGCAAAGCAATAAAGAGTAGAGCAATCCAAGATGATTTCCAGTGTTGCCTTTGGGCCTCCGAAAATACACACACCCAAGTGCCCTCTTGTACACATGTATACACTGAACTACATACAACACACACACACACACACACACACACCACACACACACACACACACATGCATGCACACACACACATGCATGCACGCACACAACATAACTGTGTCTTCTTCACTTACATAGATGGGTAATGAGGACCAGGAACATGCACAAGAATGAGAATCTGGTTCCCTATCTGGATGAGGACCACCGTGTGCATATTTGCTAAAATTTGTATCACCTGGCCGCACAGCCTGTCAGGCCCCCAGATCCTATGCAGGTTCTTTGAGAGCCACTTGGCCACAGCTGACTTGTGGAAGGCGTGGTCCACTGACCTGGATTTCTGCGCCTGACATCTCCTCTGTCACTCTTTGCTCACGTCTGCCCGTCTTGTTTTCTCATCAGAATGGAAGGGAACGTCTTATCTGCACTCGGGGTGTGACTGGCTTGTCAAGAAGGGACTCAGCCCAGACTGCAGTTCAATTACTCCTTGGCCACGCCTATTCATCTAAACAAGAGAAGATCCTACCTCAGCCCCAGGTAGGAGTTGGGATATGTCCCAAATTTCTCTTTTTTAACCCTCCATAGACTTGGAGCTTGGTTGGTTTTGATCTAAATGAACAACACTGAACCGTCAAATCTGAAAAAAAAAAATAGGCGCATTAGGAAATACAACTGAGAAAATAAGGGGAAAAATGGAATGATTCTCAACAATGTCTTTGTGAGCCAGGAATCTTTGTTGTTTTTAAAGAAATTCGTGAAATTTAAAAACACAAAGCATCATTACTTCTGACTATGAATGTGTATGTATTTGAACGAAGTTGAACCAAATCCTTTTTCCACCTACTGTGCATGAGCACAACAGGACCAATAGAACATGCTGTGATCATACCTGATGTAGCCCAGGCAGGGAATATTGCTTCTAATTGTCTTGACTTTGGGGAAATAAGAAGGGATGAAATCATGAATTGTGTCGGATGTTTCTAATATGCATTCATTGGGTCCACCTGCGTAGAAGACCTGCCTTGAGCAGGCTGGGACAGAGGGATGACCTCAGTGTACCTCTCAGTCCCACAAAGGTTGGCAATTCCCCAATGTTCTAAAACAAGTTTTAAGGAATCACACTGATTCTGATGAATGCTTTCAATTTCTATTCTGTGGCTCAGGCTGACCGCTAATGCTATTTAATAGCTGCTTATTATTGCAAAGGTTGAGCAAGACAAGCAACTCCCGCATACTGCTTGTTTCTAGATTGCTCAGAATTTTATTATTTCCAATTTTATTATGGCTGTTGCTTGGAATCGCCACGGCCCTCAAGTGTTAATTAATTCTTAGCATTTGCTTGGGACGTGGTGAGGACTAAAGTACGACTTGTGTCCTTGGGAAATGGTGGCATTGCTGGGGAGGGACAGAAACGAACACTGTCACTTTGATCGGCCTAAGCACTGAATGGCAATCCTAGGGTAATGCATGAAGGCCCAGATGCAGTCTTTTCCAGAGTAGTCTTGACTCTGGGGACATAACCTTGAAAAGCAGGAAAGAGAGGCAAAGACTCAATTGGTAGTTGAGATATGGGTCCCTCCACAGAGCATGAGGACCCAAGACTCTAAGCCAGCAGCACTTTGAGGGTGGAAGCTACATGAGGCACAGCAGAAGGCAGCAGCAGAGAGCAAACAGCATCTCAAGTATGTAGCCTTAGGAATCATAAAATGAGGGACCAGGTGACAGTTTTCAAATGAAAGACTGGTGCTGGAGAGATGGCTCAGGGATTAAGACTCTGCCTCCCGGGCTGAAGAAATGGCTCAGGGGTTAAGACCCTGCCTCATAAGCAGAAGGTTCTGAGTTCGGATCTCAGGTCCCACGTAAAAAAAGTCAGGTGGAAACGATGGCCTATACTGCTGACCCTAGTGGATGAAGCCTGGGAAATCCCATGAGCGAAGAAAGAGGTAGAAGCAATCTAAGATTGTTCCCTAAGTCAATCTTGGTCCTCCACAGGGACACACTAAATAAAAAAAATAAAAAAATAAAAAAAAATAAAAAAAAAAATATATATATATAAAAGACTCTGCCTCCCAAGCAGAAGGAAGGTCCTGAGTTCAGATCCCAGGTCCCACATTTAAAAATGCCAGGTAGAAATGGTGGTGGCCTACACATCCCACCTTGGTGGGCAGAGCCTGAGAAATCCCAGAGAGAAGCAAGAAGGAGGTAGAGTAATCCAGGATGATTCCCAAAGTCGCCCTTGTTCCTCCACAAAGACACACAGTGTGCGCTCTCTCTCTCTCTCTCTCTCGCGCGCTCTCTCGCTCTCTCTCTCTCTCTCTCTCTCTCTCTCTCCTCTCTCTCTCTCCTCTCCCTCTCCTCTCCTCCTCTCCCTCCCTCCCTCCCTCTCTTTCACACACACACAATAAAAAAAAATAAAGTTTCAAAAAAATGAAAATCCAGATCCTGGAAGAATGAGGGATCTAGTGAGGACAGTAAGCTGACATCTTAGATCCGAAGGGCCCAATTGACAGTAATGGATTATTATTCCATGTTGGGTGCTGCACTATAGCCAGGAGAGAGAGAGAGATGAGCTAAAAGCATAAATGTTGGTGCCTGCATTAGAAAGAAGCATGTGGAGGCAGAGGCAGGAGAACTGTTCTAGTTTGAGGACAGCCTGATCTATACATATACATATACACATACATACATATATACATATACACATATACATACACACATATGTACATATACATATGCACCAAGATCGTATCTCAAAAAATAAAGGAGAAAGATGGTCCCTAGCTATCATTTTATCTCTAGTGTGAAGAGCTAGGCAGAGAAATCAAAGTTCCTCCACTCAACTGTTATGGAACATCAGTTTGCCTTATCCAAGCTAGAAGTAAAAGGTCTCAGGTGGAGACAATTGTCAGATGTCACCTCTGCTGTCTTCAATGCACTGAGGCAAGAACATTTGAACTATACGCGCAGCCATTCAAATCCAGGTATTTACTGCCTACAGAAGTGAAAATATATCCTGACACAATGGCTTGTATAATATGTTCATAGCAACATTATTCATAATAGCCAAAAGGCAAAAATAAATTTCATCAATATTGAATGAAATGAATGTGTAAACTAATTGGAAATGATTAAAATGCTTATAATCCTGCTATTTGAGAGGTGGAATCAGGATGAGGAATTTAAGGCTAGTCTGGGATCATAAAACCCTATTTCACAAAAGGGGGGAGTGATGGGAACATAGGTCACTGGTAGAGTGTTTGCCTACCATGTGAGGAAAGAAAGAAAGAAAGAAAGAGAAAGAAAGAAAGAAAGAAAGAAAGAAAGAAAGAAAGAAAGAAAGAAAGAAAGAAAGAAAGAAAGAGAGAGAGAAAGAGAGAAAGAGAGAGAGAAAGAGAGAAAGAGAGAAAGAGAAAAAGAGAGAAAGAGAGAAAGAGAGAAAGAGAGAAAGAGAAAGAGAGAGAGAGAGAAAGAAAGAGAGAGAAAGAAAGAGAGAGAGAAAGAAAGAGAGAGAGAGAAAGAAAGAGAGAGAGAAAGAAAGAGAGAGAAGAAAAAGAGAGAGAGAAAGAAAGAGAGAGAGAAAGAAAAAAGAGAGAGAAAGAAAGAGAGAAAGAGAGAGAAAAAGAGAGAGAGAAAGAGAAAAGAGAAGAAGAAGAGGAAGAAGAAAGGAGAAAGGACGAAACGAGGAGAGGGAAGGAAAGGAAGGCAGGAGTCGGAGGTAGGAAGGAGGGACGAGGGAGAGGAGAGTCGCGCTCCTCTGTACTCGTAGCCCCAGAGTTGATCTCTACTGCATTGATTCTGCATAACCGCCAACTTCTGGAAAGGAAACTTCTCTCATGAAGAGTGAGCTCTAATCTACGGATATACACATGAGGATTTGGAAGGTAGTGTCACGCCTTGTCTCTTTAGCAAAACAACACTAAGAATAAATAAATAACCTGTATTTATCTGCGACCCTCTGAATGTGCCTGATCTTATCTGATCTCAGAAGCTAAGCAGGGTTGGGTCTGACTAGTACTTGGATGAGAGAATAGCCTATATTGTTTGGGGGGCTTCCTAGAGAGGTATCTCACAGCCGGCACTGGAATTTCTATTTAGTAGCCTCAGGTTTCTGGGAGGAATTTTGTCCACCATGCAGGATGGAAAAGATTCCTTTTTAGAAAGGGCATCAGAGTCTTGCACCCCAGAGTTCAGGGAGTGCCTTCCAGGGAATCCTCACATGGGCTGATTGCACTCTGGCTCAGAAGTAGATCCAGCCAAGTTGTTGCTGTCGGGTACAAATTTTATGTATATACTATATTAAAATGATCTGGTAATAGATCTGTGGGTAAATAGCAGGTTCTATGGCATTCTTTATCACTGAAATGCGTGGATGCA